>JAQHUG010000128.1:3552409-3690248 GCA_028555095.1 Dicrostonyx torquatus
GTGAACTAGCGAGCCTGTTTCCACTGGGACCTAAGTGCTGGGACCATGAGTGTGAACTAGCGAGCCTGTTTCCACTGGGACCTAAGTGCTGGGACTGATCACTCTTGCTTCTTTAAAGGAGTTCTAGGGATTGAACTCAAGTCCTTGTGTTTGCAAGGCAGGCATTTATTGTTTGGGCCATCTCTGTAACCTTCACCTTTATCATTTATAAAAGATGAAGAACAGTTCTCTCTCGGGCCAGGCATGGTAATACATGTGTGTAATTTCAGCTCCCAAGGACAGAGACAGAAAGCCTGCATTGAGTTAAAGGCCAGTTTGGCTTGGATTTCCAGTTCTAGGGGCAGCATAACAAGATCCTATTTCAAAAGTGAAACAAAGCCAAACAAGCAAACAAACAAAATAAAACCGAGAAACAAAACAACAAAAACAAAGAAAGAAACAGAGAAGTGTGGTTTTCTGTCACAGTCAGGATACTGCTGTGGAGCCGGCATTTCTCCAGCCTTAGAGTTCTCTTTCTCCATCAGCAGTGGATTTGTCTAAACGTTGTCACTATGCTTCCTTTTCTCCTTAAGGTCCCAAGACTCAAATTACTCTTCTTTGCATTATGACCAGCTTTGCAGCTCTCAGTTGTTTGAATCTCCTTTTTGTCCCCCCAGGAGGTTTTTATTTACTCCCAACAACAAATGTTGAGAGTACCTACCACTTGAGGAGTACTAAGTCCTCAACACAACACCTCCCCCACAAAAGAGTCTTTTGTTCAGCATTGATAACCTGGCAAGCTTACACATACTTTCTTCATAGAAAGATCACCAGTAAGCTTGCTAGACTACTAGAAATGTCTGCTCCTTTAGACTAGATCTGTCACCAACAGTACAGTTCCACGAATCTAATCTAGTACAGTTCTATGAACATAACTAAAGGTTTTCAGCTCTCTTGCTAAGTACTGGAAATAGCACAGGATCTGTGAAAAACACAGATATCTTTATTTAATCTGATGCAATTATTAAAGTATTCTAACAACATATGTCAAAAATATGGGTGATGAAAGACTAGAGACATCTTGTGCTTCTCCTTGGAAAGCCCGACAAGCAGGAAATCCAAAAATGATATGCATTTAGAGGCTTTCACCAATAAGTTCCTTTGAAAACATGCCTCATCACACGTACTTGAAGCTGACCACAGGTGACTAACTCACAGCTATGTCTGGGCAGGAATTAACTACCTTTCCTAAAATGATACCAACATGAAGAGTGCAGATAATTCACTGGCAGATTTCCTCTCCAGACAATGCTCCACGCTCTGGCACCAAGAGAATGAAAAAGATCTTTGCCTTATGGGAAAGGGACAGCCAGTAGAAACATATTCACTGAATTATGGGCAGAGAGTTCTCATTCTCATTAAAAACTAATTTCGCTCTTACTCTCTCCACTTTGCTTTGAGAGTATGTATTTTCTTAACCCAAAGGTGACTCTGAGTTCTTGCCCTCAAATTACTGTCTCCTTAATTATTTGAGTTGGCCAAAACACTAAGTCTTCTTTTAGGTTTGATATTTAAGCACAAAGCAGTTCTCTAAAGTTAGGCTCTGAATCAATTTAAGTGAAAACTCATGTTGTTCTATACATATGGGGCAGCTGCTGACAGTGTTTCTACTAAAAAGATGAGCTGCTACAAAATGACTTTCTGAAATTAAATGATTTCAGTTTGTTAGAGTCCAATATATTCTGATATTTCAACTATGTTTTGAATTCATAAAAAAGTACCTTTTCACCCCAAGATTTAAAAGGTTCACTCAAACATAAATCCACTAATCTCTCACACTGCCCCATGAAGTCAAAAGGGCATGTTCTAACCCTGCATACAAAATACTTCCAAAATGAGCTTGTAAATCAGACATATGCACAGTGGGCTACAATCTATATCCCTCAACAGAGAAACAAGAAATCTGCAAGTAGAGATTGCTTTAAAATAATCTAATCTGCACATTTTAAAACTGTAAGCCTTTACTGGTGAAAAGATATGTCTAACGAGCAACACAGCAGTACACAGCAGCTGTCCTCTGGAATGGCTTACCTATTAATGTAACTGAGGGCAACATAGGTCGGCTGCTGCAATTCTTGCTTCTCTAAAACACGTGGATCTGTATCTGCAATAAAACACAATTATGATTTTTTTAGGACTTTTTTTACATCAGAATATATGAGGCTCCCTAACATAAAGTAACAGAGGTTAAAGAGAGAAAAAGATTAATTTAGAATAGGAAAACTCAGTCCACAAAGCATAATGATTTGTTCATTCATTCATAAAAACAAGATATTACATTGCTTTTCAAGAAATTCCAAACATCAACAGTGATAAAACGCCCATCTGTCACACAAGCTCTTGCACAACCTCCTCATAAATACTGGTTTTCACTGCATACAGTTACAATGCTGGCATGGTTTCCGTGGTTAATCGGCCTAAGAAAGCAAGCCTCTGTTAATTATGCTCACTTCAATACTGGAACAAATTAGTTTACATTGAAAAGCTCCATCAATTTGAAAATCTTTGGAGTATTATTCTTGCTCACTGAACACTTCTGAGTCCAGATTCATATTCTGGAGAGCTTTTCTCCTTTGTGAATGTATAATGAATTGACTATAGCTCTTCTAGACTTATTCAGAAATTCTCTTAGTGCTTCAGAGTCAACAAATAGCACATTCACTGGGGTTCTCCCCTCAAAGAGGCAGAATGTCACACCACAGCAACACCTCACAATTCTGTAATGTATATATATATACATATATATATGACCAGTAATGAATGCAGGCCTCACACCAGAAGCATATCCTCCTCAGGTTTCACATACAGAGAAATCGGTTTCCTAAATATATGCAAAAGAAATGATCATATAACAATATATGGGGCAAGGGAGTCACTGTGTGTTACTTTCATGAAGAAAAGTTAAAGCATTTCACACTAATTTCTTTTCATTAAAACCTCATCCATACCATCACATGATCAGAAGTCTCAGCTGCAGGTGGCAGTAACTGCTCTGATGTCATGACAGATGTTGTTTCAAGTGCCTTTGCAACAAAGTGTTTACTGCACATGGTGGCCTGAGATACACTAACTCCAATGTGCCCTAACAGGTGATGGCAGAGGGAGAACACGGGTGGCAAAATAATCAGATTAACACTGCTTTTAACTCTCAGACTATACACCTGGGCAGCAGAGCCAGCAGCCTCATTTATTACATTCAAGTTAAGAATCTCATGTTCACTTTATCGTTTTTCTTGTGCCAAGAATTCCAGGGAACTATTTCTATTCAGAAATCTTCCTTCCTTGGGTCTCTGCCACTGTAAACCCTTGAAAGCTGAATTAGGAACAAGAGACAAAGAGTCTCTGAAAGGCTCCATCAAGCCCAGTCTCAGGGTTTTGGCAGAGCAGATGAGAACAGACCAGTAATTCACATTTCATCCCCTTCTTAGCCCCAGCTACTTTAACCGCAGTTGAGGCTGTGGTCTGATCACTGGTTTAGGGATAAACTCAGTGGCTGTCAGGATACAAGGAAGGCATTCTCAAGGGACATGATTTTCTTTTTCCTTTTTTAAATTTTCTCCTCCTCCTTTTTCCTCCTCACTATTTTATTTATTTATTTATTTAGAGACAGAATTTCTCTGTGTAGCCCTGGCTGTCCTGGAACTAGCTCTGTAGACCAGGCTGGACTTGAACTCAGAGATCCATCTGCCTCTGCTTCCCAAGTACTAGGATTAAAGGCATGAGGGGGAAATAGTTTTCAAACACAACCCTTAACACTTATACAAATCTGCTGTAATCTCAACACATCTTTGCTTTCCTGTGCAGAATGTGCTTGCTGGAGGGAAGTCTCCAGAACCATACTTCAGAGGGGAAATGTCTTATGTACATAAACAGCCACTGGCATGCTAGACAGGCCGTGGGTGTAGATGGTGACTGATGTGCCAAAGTAGAAGACAAGGTTGGAGATAGAAATTGTGAAAACAAGAAAGGAAGTTAGAAAAACAAGCAAAAGCAAAAACCCAGTGGATGGTTTCTCAAGTCCCCACCAAACAATTTGAACTTGGTCCTAGGTATGGATGGGGGAGCTGCTCTTTTACGATGTGTTGTCACACAGAGTTATTTTGAAGTAAATGAGCACTATTAGGAGTTCACAATTTGTGTATCAGTGGGTAAAGAGCCATCTTTCATCTTCTCTTTGCTCTTGTACCTGGCTTCCAATCAGTCTACACACCATCTTCTAGTCATCCCTCTGCTATTACACTGTTAATACTTTCTAAAATTATTCTAAATGTTGCTTTCCCAAGTTATCCTGATTTTAATTTTTTCTCTTTTATTAGTGTGTGCAGGTATATACATTTATATTATACTTTTCTACTTCAAGCTTGAAGTAACTTGGATCTTGAAGTTTCCCTAAAGGCTTGTGTGTTGAAGGTGTGATCCTTAGTCTGTGGTACAGTTAGAAGGTGCTGAAATCTTTTGGAGGTGGGGTCTAGTAGAAGGAAGTCAGGTCACTGGGGATGATGAGAGCCTGTCCTCCTTCCCTAGCTTCCCAGGTTGGATGAGGACAGCACATTCCAATCAGCTACTTGTTCCCGGTATGTGGTTCTGCTGTAATAGGCCTAGAAGCATGTGACCTGACAACCACAGGCTGAAGTTCTACAACTGTGAGCCACAACAAAACTTTTTTCCCAGTAAGTTGAGCCTCTATACTGTTTTGCCATAGCAACACAGGAAGGGTCAATTATTGAAATGGAATGGGTTAACAGCAGCGGTAACGCCATGATCCCCCTTCTCCCAAACCCAAAATAGGGACATCGGCCAAGATTCCCTGCTAGCAGAAGCATGATTCCAGGTGCCTTGGTATCTTTAAAACAAGGCCACTTGGACCCATGGCAATAGTAAGCCTATAGTCTGAAGGTCGGGCCTAGCTAATAAAGAGATAAAGGATAAATAGAGAACAGCAGATGTACCTAGACAAGGTCAAGCTGACATGACTGAACTTTTTCCTTGCCTCAAAGTAGCTAATAGAAACTGTATAATCTGTTTTTATAGAATATAAATACTGACTCTAAGCTGAAAGAGGCATGCTCAGCTTTTCGAATGCTGAGCATCCTCAGGTCTGAGAAAATGAACCCTCTTGCATTTTGCATCCAGCTGGCCTCTGATGTCTTGCGTCTTGACGGTGGGTTGAAGGCACCCAGGTCTCTGGGGTCTTTCATTATCACTCTGAAGAAGGGGTCAAGTATCTTCTACAGCATGCTACAGCTCTTTGATGCTTATCGGCAATGTTGTTCCTATTGACACAGAAACTGCATAGCAATCTTGTCTGACAGAGCATAGAGCATGTTCAACACTGTTTGCAAAGTAAACAGTGTTTTAATTTTGAAATTCTATATTATTTTGATTCAACATATTCTATAACCTATGTTTGACTTATACTTGCATTGCCTTAAGTTATAAGTTGAAATCAGACTTCTGGAAACTTCCAAATGCACCTTCTCTGAAACAAAACAACCATTGGAAGCTCCTAAGGGATAAAGCACCCCTGCCCCTTTCTCTAGAATGCACATTCTGGACAAATACCCCCAGGCCTCAACCTTCTTTTTAGATTAAATGATTCTTCAAGACAACCTTAATTAGAACAAACATCCACCAAAGTTTTGTGAATGAAATGATGTACTTGATGCAAGTCAGGAGAGACTAAAACAAGGCTACTGGAGAGATCACATCAACTGCTGGTACCAAATAAGCATGGGTCCTGTCATTTGCTTGCTGGCTGCTTTGTGGTGATTATGACTTGCTATTTTATGGATTTTAATTATGCGTGAGCACTTCACATTCAGTAAAAGTATAATAGCTGCTTTCATTATTTCTCCCTCTCTGACAGCAACATACCTTTGCAATGCTCAATGCCCTACAAGGGAAAGACTCCAGAGGCAGACTGGCTCTGACATGTAGGATGCCTCCCTAGCTCTGCCAGGATGTCAGGCTCTCCTCCACAGGTGATGGAGGCAAGGGAACATCATCATCTGGTACCACTAGACAGTACAAATAAGAAGAAACACTTTCTTATCCTATGCGTTGTGCCATGCAGAGATGGTTTTGCACATAGTAAGCCGCTACAATAAGTAATCTAAGAAGAGACGAAATAGCCATATAACAGCATCTCTGAGGCACTTCTCTGTCTTATTTGTTCATAGTGCCAATAAAATGAGGATGGGAAATGCTGCTGCAGATTCTCAGAGATATAATTCACCTTAAAGGGGTCTGTAGATAACACATTTGAATTTTCTAATCCACATGATGCTCCTCAAGCAGGTAATTTGGCAATCTGTACCATGTGGCCAATGTACAATGACACACAACCGCACTCTTCTACTTTTATATGACTGGCAAGTGACAGGAAGAGAAACTTACACTTTCTAGTAGGGCAGGGCAGTACCAAACAGAAAAAGACACAGATTATGACTGTCTCTTCCCCAGGACAGTCCTGCCAAGTTTCTAAACCAGCAGCCTGTAAACAGCTGACAGTAGGCATGCCTGTCACCATCTCAGGAGGTATTTACTCTATGGTGAGGACCCGGGTACAAAGCGAAAGCTTTTCTTAGTTGTGATCATTAAAGTCATGGACTGAACTGAATCGCCCAGTCCTCATTGTCACAACACAAGTTCCAATTGTTCTTCAAGCAACAGGCCAATAAAATAAGATCAAATAAAAATGTAAACAAATACTAAAATTAAAACAATATAAGGTGATGGTTGAGGCTGGGAAGGAACACTTCAACTCCTGTCAATAAGAATGAGAAATGTAATGTGTGTGATAGAAGATTCAAGGTCACCCTGCTCTGGCCCTGAAGCCCCTGTTCATCTGTTATAGTTTCTATCATTGGGAACCAGTGATAATCAATGCTTGTGACTTCTAACTTTTCTCATTCTCTTTTTTTTCCTTTTTTTTTTTTTTTTCTGAGGGAAGTCTCATGTGGTCCAGGCTGGAGTCAACTTGCTACTTGGCAGTGGATGACCTTGAACTCCTGTCTTCACCCCCAGAGTTAGATGCTGGGATTACAGGTGTGTACTTGCACACTGTCTTTCTGTTTGTTTGTTTTTGTTGTGTAGCATTTTTAATAAATATTCATTCCTAGCGCCATCTTCAAGTCCACAAAGAACAAAACAAAACAAAAATTCCAGTGGTATTTGGTGGGTCAACCAGCACTCAGTAATTATTTCATGGCTTTGGCTATGACTTTAGTTACTGTGCCTTGCTGGGACTTTATACCTAGAATTACTTATAATTTAATAAAGTCAGAAAACAGCTCTGCTGCCTCTCAAGCAAAACTAAGCAAACCTCCCTGGCAATCTATAGGTTTGGGAGTCACTGTGAACAAAGGAGGTGCTTCTGGTCTGGAGGGAGATCGTCTTCATGTTCTACAGTTTCCAAACACCAATTCCTGCTTAAGTGCATCACAACTATGTGGGGGGGGGTGGCAGGCGGGGGCTAAAAGGATGGAGGTGGGAGGGCTGAGGGCTGCAACAGTAGAGGACCCCAGAGAGTCCAGTGCCTACCCAGCTGGATGAGTGATTTTGAAGAGTAGGCCCAGAACCCTCACTGTTTTTTGTAATCTTTCGGTGATTCTGATACTAATTAGTAGATACAGCCAGCATCCGTCCTTCCGCTCGGCTGTTACACTTGCAAAGACGGATGTCAGTTTGTTCAGCACTCTCCCCCCAGCATTCTGGGTAGAGCCTGTCAAATCCCCCTTTCTCCTGCTAGTACCACAGGGAACACCTTGTTTACCTCAACTCTTCCCATTGGCAGCACTTTGCTCTCCAGTGCCCAACGAATACACACAGGGGCAGGCAGCTGATTAATTCCACGATGGGAATATTGAAGAGTTTGGGTTAAACAAGTACAGTTGTTTCCTTTACCACTCAGGGCCCCATGAAAATGTGGTGGTGGGTAGGAAAAAACCACCAATGGGAGTAAACAGGAGACAGAGGCAGGAGACACGTTGTTTCAAACAGTGTTTGGGGACATAACAAAAGAATATGAGAACATAAAGAGACCTGGATAAAGTTACAATCTCCAGAGCCTATAGTGGGGACACAAGAGTCAGGAACTGAACCTTGCTGAAGCCCTGAAAAACCCTGCAAGGCTAGAAACAGTATCAGAACACTGGCAGCCAGTCAGGACTATTTTTCTGATTCCATTAAGCAGGTGTAGAGAAAAGAGAGCCCATATGTTGACATCTGCTGATTCCCTAATTAAATAATCAGCCTACAGTTACATCCCTAGCCAACAAGTTCCACCTGTGCCTCTACCCACAGGCTTCTGCCAGCACTTCACCACTGAGATGCCAAGGCCAAGGCAGTGACACTCAGGAAATGATGACTCAACACTGCAGGTAGAGTCTCCACCAAGTGAAAGCCACCAATACAAACACAAGAAAAGGGTGGGAAGAGAGAGGGCCAGGAAAGAAGAAAGGGGTAGGTATGTGGGAAAGCACAAGCCATGGAAGCATGCAAGTCCTTCCTTAAATGAAGGTGGGACCATCAGGGCTAGAAGCAGATGCCCCATGTTCTGAGATTACTGTGCCAGTGTTCGGATCACCAGCAGGTAAAGTCAGCTCACTGCTCACACCCAGCTGTAACACTGGACTCCACAAAGACTTTATAGCTGTCTTATAAGCCCAGTACATTTTTGTTGCAACTTTTACTCTATTTTTAAAGACTAAATTTGTTGAACCAACAATTTACAAAGACTGACTTTTAAAATTCATTGCTGGTTTACTTCAGATGCTGAAATAAATATTTTTTGTTGGCACTGAACTTTAAAAAACCATATGAGTATATGTAACCAGCCTTTGAATGGATCAACTTTTCCTTAGTTTATGGACATGCCATTTGAAACTCTTCCCAGGCCATAATTTCCATTACAGGAAAGTTAGTGCAAATTATACTTGAGACTTTTGCCTTCCCCAATTCACTGTGAAATCCAGATTCAGCTAAGTGTTGCTGTAAACTTTATGAGCTTAATATCTAAAAGTCAGGGACTCTGGGCAACACAATAAGAGCATCTAGTAAAAAGCATTAATGTTCACATGTGGAGCCTGAGTTTTCTTGCCACCAGTAAATGACTAAACATGACTGAACCAGGAACTCTCTAGAAAATGCTCAGGAAGCTGACTTATGCATAAACACTGCAGCTGCGGCACAGCCTATGACCAGCATGGCCAAAGGGCTGAAATTCTGCTGTTCTGCTTCCTAATTCTTCATTAATCCTTCAGAGTCCTATGGTCACCCACTAAAATAGTAACTAGCTAGGAAACTTGGTCTTAGAAGTCAAATCTAAGCCAAAAGCTTAGATTGTTAGTGTCCATCGTGATGGAGGCTCAGCAACTGAATGAGCAACCAGGGTGAGAAGGAAATGCATGGGATTCAGAGATAAGCATGAGTCTAGGGAACTCTAGATCATATGGGCCAGCACAGACTTAGTATGAGCTGTTGAGTTCCTGCACAGACAGACAAGAGCAAGCACACATGTTCAGAGCACTACAAAAGGAGACAAAACACAAGGAGAGGGAGCTGATGGAGCCTACAGTGCACATAATCAGATAACCTCACAACAACAAAACCCACCTGACCTCAAATGTCAGTGCTAGGCCGAGAAATCTTGCCAGAGACCCATGCGATGGCTATGAAGAATAGAACTACTGCATGTAGGTAATTTTTGGGTTTTCTGATGGTCTAACTTGAGAGGCTAGAAGGCTGGGCACTGGGCAGCAGGGCAGTGACACAAAGGTGGTTGGGACCTGGATTTTAGGAACCCTGGCTTTATTTGTGGAACCAAAGAAATTGAATTCATTTCCTGAAAGACATCCTGAATACTTGTCATGTGCTCCTTGTTTAGAGGAAATTCTAAGTCAGTAGTTCACAACTGAGCCAGAAAGATGATTGCAACAGCCAGTTAACAATAATCCAAGGGCTGAAAAGATAGCTCAGTCAGTCAAGTGCAAGCTTGAGACTTGAGTTAAATACCCAGCATCCACATAAAAATCCTAGGGGTAGCAGATATAGGAAGAATCTGAGGGCTCACTGGTAAACCAGTCTAACTGGTGAGTTCCAAGACAATGACAGGCTTGTCTCAAAAGAGGTGGCTGATGCCCAAGGCTGACCACTGGTCTCTACAGGCTTGTGCACATCACCTACTTATATGTAAAGTTGGTGTAAACACACACACACACACACACACACACACACACACACACTACAAAAAGCCCCCAATACTTCTATATAAACCAGCAAGTACACTAACTGCTTCAGAAATGTGCCATGATTCTTTGTGAGGCTCAGGGAAAGTTTTTGAAATAAAGTTTCTAAGAGTCTGACTAGAAAATGGTTGAGCAGGAGAGCAGAAGGGGAAAGAAACTGGACTGTGAAAAGGTCTGGAGTGGTCTGTGTGAAAGGGGCATGGCATGCAGCAGAGTTGGCTTCCTCATGGAAGGGCTGGCAGGCTCTCCGAGAGTCAGCCTTAATTTCACACATGAAGCAGAACCACTGGGGGAAAAAGCTAAGATGATCCATGTGTTAGAAAATAGTGAACAGTGGTAGGGAAGGTGGAGGGTGAGGAATTGATACAAAAGACAAGATTTGGTGAAATACAAGATTTTTCTTATGTGGAGTGAGAGTCTTATTATCAACAATAAAGAATCCCCAAACTGGGAAAAACATTTGATATTCCAAGTGAGGTCTGCTTCTCATGTGTGAAAGATGCCGTACAGACCCAAAAAGTTGGAGCTTCAGAGAAGGGGGGAGGGGATAAAGGGCTCCTGATACAGATAGGAACAGAGAGATGTAAGACTCTCATCTTACCACCACACATTCCAAAAGGTGGCAGAGCCACCACATGCCCTCAAAAGAGCGACACATAGTAACAAGCAGTGATTGAAGATGCCATCAGGAAACCCAGCCAGCTTCAGCTCAGCAGGGATAAGGACAGGCTTGGGGCACACTGCATTTGAACTCAAGTGGCTGGTACATTTCACAACTGAGCATAAAAGGCTAGGCTGGGGTGGGGTGGGCGAGTCAAACCAGGGTCCCTAATTCAGTGGTTAGTATACCTCGTACATGAGTCTCCAAGGCTTACTAAGGGAATTACATTCTTGTTTCAATCTTAGTTCTTACTTAATTATATTTTTGATTGTGAGCCTAGCCTTTAACAGCTGAGCCATCTCTCCAGACCCGGTCTTACTTCTTGGTGGTAAGACAATGTGCCACTCTTCATAACCAGCTGCCTGTGCTCAGTATTAGTTGTGTATGCCTTAGGGTTCTTTTTTTAACTCTCCAAAATATTGCTAAGAACAGTACTTTTATCCTAGAGTGGGAATGAGGAGTAAATCTCTAGTGTGAGATGGAGCCATGCTGTTCATGAAGTAGTATTATGAAATTAAGACTTGCACAATTGTGGATTGTCTCTCTTCGGTAGTCAGCAGCATAATAATGCATAGAAAAATTTAAAAGTTATCATGCAAATGAGAGTTATCATGGGCTGCAATATGCTGTTCAACAGGCATTTCACTTATTTTCACATCATGATGCTCTGGAACATGGCTGCTTGGTACAGGACTACATTTCCCTGCATTCCTTGAAACATCGAGTCTACATTCTGGTTAGTAAGATACAGGGCCTTAAGGAAGTCTCCTGAAAGGTATGTACCTTTCTTTGCAGCAGTTTTCCTCTAGGGTGACTGGACAAATGATTGCCACTCCTGAATCGATTTAACATGAGATAATCTTATAAATGGAAGTCATCCTAGGCAGAGCAAGGCAGGAGTGTGTGTGGCTGAGCAAGTGAAACCCCATTTTTCTCCTGAACTGACCACCTCCAGTCCTTCTAAAACCGAGAGAAAGAAATTCTCTTCCACTCAGATACTACTACTCAATGGCAGTAAATGAAGCCAAACCAAACCTTCAAGCAAACAAACAACAATAAAAACAATACTCTAAACAAGCAGAAATGCTAACTCAAAGTTCTACCGAGGAACATGAAATCTTTTGTGTCTTTGTTTTCCTGGATTAAAAGCAATAGATTTGATTATACTAAACTTACAGAACAACAAAGCCACAGTAAAGTAACACCCACACTGTCACATCGGATGTGGCTAACTCTACAGTGGGATGGTTAAGGAATGGGAGAAAGAAGAGAGAACCATTATGTCTAATTATGGCTGCTTTGGTTGCTCAAGCCTTTTCCAGTATTGGTTATTAGTGGGCAATAATGAAGCAAATTGCACACGCACATTGCTCCTGAGTTATCAACAATTCGATGAGCAGCAACCTTTGCAGCTGTCGGGATCTTTTCAGGCAGGCAATTAAAGTGAAAAGAGAGTGCACAATCCTGTCACCCAACACCATGTGTACCAACACCGCCTACGAACACTGACATGGAGCGGGTGCAATCTGAATATTTATTAATGCAGATCTGTTCCCATTTGTTCTTCTTCTTTCCTTGTAACCCAAGCTACCCTCACCTGCCAAAAAAAAAAAAAAGGATTTTTCCCCTCTAAAGGTCAATTCTGACACTGCGAATCACATTTATCTGAAACTTACATATACTGTGATATCTTTCCTAGTTGCATTAAAATAAATTTTCTTTCCCTTTCCCCTTCAGGAAATATAAGTTTAGGACAAGCTTGGATTCCAAAGGAGAAAGAAGTTGAGAATGAAGTAATCCTAACTAGAAAAGCACTGAATGAATAACCAAGTTGAAAATAACCAAGATTAACCGATGTTTATGGAAAGTTGGATATATATGTCAAGTACTGTGTGCAGGTATTGAAGAACTAACTTTAGCCAAAACAGAAAAAAAAGTTCTGGCTCTCCAGCAGACCAGACTCCTTGCAACAGATGTTGTCATCTATAAAACACATACCAGAGAACCCTGTAATCAAGTGATAAAATTGAAAAGCAGAAACAAAAACACACATAAGTCTTATGTTTTAAGCCAGTTTACAATTTTGTGTTGTGTGACATCCATGGTTATGCAAAGTACACGTGATCTATGGCCACAGGCTGGCCACACTTACTAGGGAAAGGGCCTCAAGTTGACTTTAAGATCACAACACTCTATTATAGACTCACTTGTTTTCCTGCTAACACGTAGGAATTGTTTACTGTTTGGATGACCCCTGGTTAAAACACTGAGAACTGCAGTGAAATGTCAGAGGCAGTCACAGAGGGAGCTGCCTGGTAGAATGGAGCTCCCCAGCAGGAAATTCCTAGGCAAAGAAAGAGCCTAGGAGCACCCTATATCATCAAGCTGCGTGGCTTAAGTTATTGCTATTTCACCACGTGCCCAGAGACCAGTGGTTCTCAACTAGAACTGCACATTAGCATCTCCTAGGTAACACCAAAGACTACGAGGGCCTGACCCCACTCCAAACATTCTAGTGTGAAACAAGAAGAGACAGTTACCACTAAAGACTGTAGAAGCCCCCAAAAGGTGAAAGGTTGTCCTCTGATTTCCATATGTATGCTCCCCCTGCACACACATCACACAGACACATATACACATCACATATCTCTCTCTTTCTCTCTTACACACACACAAACACAGATACACAATATACACTTTAAAAAGAAAAAACAAAAAACAAAACAAATAACCCAATCCCCCCAAACGACTGCTTGGAAAGTTATCAAATAAAAGAACTTGAGTTTTCCCCCAAACTTAAAAAGCAATTGTGAAACTAGAAACAAATAATTGAGTATGGTGTAAAAGTTTTATAGATAAACCCAGTGCCATGAAATCTTTTGCTTATGTGTGTTTGTGTGCATGCACATGTGTGTGACTGCATGTAGAGATCAGAAGTTGATGTAAATGAAGAGATCCTTGCTCTCTCTCCATCTTATCGTAAGTATTATTTTGAGATGGCATCTCTCATTGAACCTGGAGCTCCCTAGTACAACTGGACTGGCTGGCAAGCAAGTCCCAGCGATCCTCTTGGTCTTTGGCCCTTGCTAGGATAACTAGGATAACAGGCCCTTGCTGACACTCAGCTTTTACGTTGGTGTTGGGGCCAAACTTGTATTTGCATAGCAAGCACTTCACCTACAGAACAATTTCCCCATCCCCTGGAGGAATCTTTTAAATTCAGGCTCCATCTGAAGAGCTGAAGTGCTGGTTAGTTTTTCACCTTTCACTTTCTAGGAAGGGCCAAGCTTAGGAATATGTGATCAACTCGTGCATGTCTCCATGTATTTTTTAAATAATGTGAAGCAGTCTTGATGTATCCTGATGACTAGGAAATATTTTTGGCAGGAGGTGAGGGTGGGCATCACTGATGGTATGTATGCTCCTAAAACTAAAAGGCTCTAGCACTTGAATTATGGGACTTTCTGTTAAGACTGATTCAGGTCAATGCGTTTTTCCTGTGCTGTCATTTTTCATTTCTATTACAAGTCAGGTTATTAAGAAACAAGTTAGTTTTGCACTTTGGAAGCCTATTTCATCTAGAATTTGGCAAACAACAACAACAACAACACCCTGCCTCCATTCTTATAATCTCTCAGGGAAGCCAAAGAATTGTAACTAAACAAAACCAACCAACCAAGCAAACAAACAAACAAAAACAGCCACAGGTGAAAGAGTTGAACATTTGGATTCAGGATTACACAATAACTATACCTCAGAGTCATTAGATAGATTTACAAGTGTGTATTGGCTACAGCTTGATCTGAATAGCTCTGGCTGGTCTCTTATTTGATCACACACACACATGCTGTCTGTGCCCAGACTGGTGCCAGTAGCACAGTGCTTAGGCTCAAGGGCCTCAGATATGACACAGAGTTTGAGATGCATGGCTCTGGATTCTGAACAGGTTGAATCTATTCTACTTGCTAATGAGTATGGACATATGCTGAGTAATCTCGCTGATGGTATGAACTTGGGCATTGGGAAATCCCTGGCCCTCTCACTTATCTGGAACTTGGCAGATGGCCCCTGACTATCTTGGCTTTAAAAAGAAGGACTACACAACTCTAGCCTTTCTGATCCTTATTTATTTATTTATTTTTTAAAATAGCTTTTCCCTTGGATAGACAACATATTATGGAAGTGACTGGTTTGTTCTGATGCGTGCTAACTTCATGACTAGAGATAGTTTCTCAGGCCGAGCTTTGATCTTCTGATACAGAAGTCAGTGACTCACAGCTTATGAAGCTGTTATGAGGTTAAGGGAATTTAAGAGAGATGAGCTATATAATTTCATAGAGGACAGGGGCTGGTACATGGTAAATACCTAATAAATCTTAACTATTACTATTATTTCAGGCTGTTGGTGTTCACACTGTGGGATTACAGTTGTGAACAAGCAGTCACTCCCAAGTGGCAGTAACAGTCACTTGGATGCTCTTACCTGCTTTACCGGGGCCTATCTTGTTTGGATGAAAACAGATCAGCTGTTTCCATACACAGTCTTCACAGCAGAAATGCTCCTTTGGAAGAGCAGAGGAGATGGGCAGACGCTGAGCTGTTTTGCTCCTCTTTCCCAAAGGGAACACAGTGATCAGAAAAGGCCCTATCTTAGGTCTAAAGTGTATTCATCTGGCTTCCAAGGGAGTGCTACTTTGCCACTCTGCTTCCTTCATGCTGTGGGACAATGGTCTATACCCTGTCAATTGTATTTTAATAAAATACTGATTTTTTTTATAATGTAAGAATTTTGTTTGTTTTGTTCATTTGGTTTTTATCTTTTTTAAAAAATATTTATTTATTATGTGTACAATATTCTGTCTGTGTGTATAATTGCACACCAGAAGAGGGCACCAGACCTCATTACAAATGGTTGTGAGCCACCATGTGGTTGTCGGGAATTGAACTCAGGATCTTTAAAAGAGCAGGCAATGCTCTTAACCACTGAGCCATCTTTCCAAGTCCTAAAATACTGATTTTATTAGCCAGGCAGGAAGTAGAGGCCAGGCGACGAGAATTCTGGGAAGAGGAAAACGCTGCAGTCTGCAGTTGTTATCCAGACAAAGAGAAAGCCAGACACAGAGCAAGCAAGATGTGACTGCCTCGCCGAAAAAGGTACCAAGCTACGTGGCTAACACAGACAAGAATTATGGATTAATATCAGTTATAAGAGTTAATAAGAAGCCTGAGCTAATGGGCCAATCAGTTTATAATTAATGTAGATCTCTGTATGTTTATTTGGGACTAAATAGCTTTGGGACCTGGTGGGACAGAAACCTCAGTCAACACCCTCAAGTAGAAATGACGTGAGTCATGGCACTAAACCCTTTTCCGACTGCTTTTGTTTGCTTGTAATAGGCTTTCATATAGCTCTGGCTGACCTTGAACTTGCTATGTAGTCAAGGATGACATTAAACTTTGAATCCTTCTGCTTCCACCTCCCAAACTCTGGGAGACCAAAGCAGGAGTAAGAACACTACTCTTTGCAAGTTAATGGGAGACCAAGACAGGAACAATAAACTTTGCAAGTTGAGCTCTCTTTGCAGTTAAGACAGTTAAGAATAAGTTCTTTGTGGTCACACTGAAGTTAGCTGTTACATCTCCTGGGTCTCCTCCCACAGAGTTCTACTCCACAGTCCTTCATATTTCATGGTCCAGAAGCTTTTGAAGAGCATGAGTGAACTTTCTTTGGTTTCTTTCATTTGGTTTCTCTTATGTTTTCCCAGGGTTAGACAGCTGTGAATTTTTTAAAAGCCTCTCCCAGGTGTGAATTCCTCTCATCTTCTTCACATGAGGGCATTGATGGTATCAATACACACATTACTATTGGGCACATAAACCTAGAACACTGCAAAGTGGGGTCATTTGTCCTTCTTTTTAACAATTACTAAGAAAACCATTCAATTTTAATTTATGTTTGGCTGTTTTCCTGCATGTATGTCTGTACTACATGAATACAGTACCCACAGTTCACAGAAGGGCATCAGATACCCCAGAACTGGAGTCACAGGTCGTTGTGATCTGCCATGTAAGTGCTGGAACTCAAATCAGGTCCTCTGGAAGACCTAAGCCATCCCAGAGACCACTTCCTAAATCTAACCCCTGTAGCACAAACACTGAGAGAAACAATTAGTAAATGGGACCTCCTGAAACTGAAAAGCTCCTGTAAAGCAAACGACACGGTCACCAAGACAAAACGACGGCCTACAGAATGGAAAAAGATCTTCATTAACCCCACATTTGACAGAGGACTGATTTCCAAAATATACAAAGAACTCAAGAAACTGGTCATCAAAAGATCACATAATCCAATAAAAAAAAGGGGAGAGAACAGACCTAAACAGAGAACTCTCAACAGAGGAATCTAAAATGGCTGAGAGACACTTAAGGAAATGCTCAACATCCTTAGCCATTAGAGAAATGCAAATCAAAACAACTCTGAGATTCCATCTTACACCTATAAGAATGGCCAAGATAAAAAACACTGATGACAACTTATGCTGGAGAGGATGCGGGATAAATGGAACACTTCTGCTGGTGGGAATGCAAGCTGGTACAGTCCTTTTGAATATCAGTATGGCAATTTCTCAGAAAATTAGGAAACAACCTTCTTCAAGACCCAGTAATACCACTTTTGGGTATATACCCAAAAGATGCTCAATCATACCAAAAGGACATGTGCTCAACTATGTTTATAGCAGCATTGTTTGTCATAACCAGAATCTGGAAACAACCTAAATGCCTCTCAACCAAAGAATGGATAAAGAAAATGTGGTACATTTACACAATGAAGTACTACACAGCAGAAAAAAATGATGACATCTTGAAATTTGCATGCAAATGGATGGATCTAGAAGACATCATATTGAGTGAGGTAACTAAGACCCAGAAAGACAAATATCATATCTACTCACTCATAAGTGGTTTTTAGACATAAAGCAAAGAAAATCAGCCTACAAATCACAATCCCAGAGAACCTATGTAACAATGAGGACCCTAAGAGAGACATATGCGGATCTAATCTACATGGGAAGTAGAAAAAGACAAGATCTCCTGAGTAAATGGGGATCATGCGAGAGGATTGAAGGGGAGGGGAGAAGAAGGGAGAGGAACAGAAAAAAATGTATAGATCAATAAAATCAATTAAAAAATGAATAAGTTCTCGTTTGTCCTATTTACTTGCCCAATCTGAACCAGATGTGATTGATCACATGTGGGCAGGAGGTACGCAGGCAGGAAGAATATCAGGATATATACTTGCTCCTGACTGGATCTGATGGGAGATACCATGGCTATGTGGTTTGCCTTTTTAAGCCCCTGAAGAACTTGATTCCTGGCTATATCCTGGGGACCCAGATGGACCTTGCCATAGTCCATCATTATGACTAGTATTTAAGTAAGGCTTGCTTCAAATTTGGCTCAAAATTGTGGAACTGGTTTTTCTCTTGAGAATCTCATGATTAACAATAACAGGTTTGTGCTACCATGCCCAGCACAGCACTGAGTCCTATGCTACACTAGTATTATTACTCTAAACTGCCAAGTGGTCTTTCCTTTCCCGCTTGTAAAGATGATTTTATCTCTTGCACAAAAGAAAATGAATTCTTACAGCCAAATTAAAATAAAGAGCAGATAACCATTAGTATGTAAAGGTTGTTTTTCTTCCTGTACGCTCTATATAACTTCACACATTTCAGAACACTGCCTTAGTGCACCTATCAAGCAAATGGATGAATTACATTGTAGTATTACTGTTCACAACAGACTCAACCTCTTCAAAATACAGCTCCTGACTCCCCTTTGTCCCTAGCATTTAACACAGAGGTGTTAAGTAATTATGATTACTGAACAAGCCAAGGAATGAATGGTAACAGGACTTAATTACTGACTGCAGCACAGTTATATTAAGTAGCATTTCCTGACACGAATGTTCACAAAGCTACTTCACTGTGCCCCCACTCTGGGATGATTTAGTCTAAATGCAGCTGCTGGGATCCAGCTGGAGACAAATGCTGATTACTGCACAGTGAACCAGCTAGGTAGGTCTTCCCTAACTAGTTTCCCACAATCCCACATCACCTGGCAGGGTGTTTTCTGCTTATTATGCTAATTAGATTTTACTTGAAAGATGTAATTATTGCTGCAACCCAAGGAAATAATTAATGGTCAACTTTAGTGGGCAAAATATTCATTAATCAAGTCAATAGACAAAATACCTACAGAATTTAGGGGGAAAACGTCCTTAGAGCAGAGAAAAAAAAAAGATAATCACCTAGGGGGTTCTCCCTTTTATAAATGTGGGTTAAATCTATTCAATTATAGGATCTTTAAAGTTGACATTTCAGATTTAGTCCTATGCCTCCTAAAGAAGTCTAGGTTTAAACATGTGGGCTTCAAGTTACATTGTATAGCAGGATTACTAATTTTAAATCACTATATGTAAAAATGAACATGTTTGGAGATGTGTGGAGGCCAAATGTCAACCTAGAGTATCATTGTTCAACTACCAAAAAAATTTTTTTTGAGACAGTGTCTCTTGCTGGCCCGGGACTCATCACTTAGCTAGCCTGGGGTGATTGGCCTGCAAGCCCTCGGAATCTGTGAGTCTCTATGGTCCCAGCACCCACACTCATGCCTATATATTTTTATGTGGGTTGTGGGGATCAAACTTAGATCCTACTGATTGCAAGGCAAATACTTTACTGATTAAACTGTTACCTTAGTCCTATGTAACAATATTAAACAAAGATATGTAGTGATCACAGAGATAACACTGGTCTCATAATTGGTCTCTTTGAAAATGCTTAATCACTCAAGGACTTCTGACTACCACAGACATCAGCTTCTGCTCTTACATTAAAGTCAGGGAGAAGAAAGCAGTCGTAAGACCAACTCAGGTTGGGCACTGTGCCTTATAAAGATCCAGCTTTTCAAATCCAAAGGAAGATGCTCTCTAGCACCGTGGTAACCCCAGCCTGGGAAATTTGGAACATGAAAAATAAAGACACTCCAGAGATAAGATTAAACCCACACACTTCCTAATAAAAGGTATGTTAATCCTAAAGAGCACTGTATCTCAAATAAACAAAAAACATAAACCAAGCCAACTCTGGCCTGCCCCTCCATAGCCCTTTAATAATATCCATGCCCTCAGATTTACAGTACTGTACATTAGCTTGATATGCCTTTTTGCTACATTATAGGGATTTAGAGACAGGAGATGGGCCATAGAAGGCAGCATATAGTAACTGACAGTCAACTTAAGATCCCAAAAATTCCATTTTAAAATTTTCTTTTAATTTTAAATGCTAACAACCATATTCTAGCTTCTACTTGCCCATAAAGCTGTTTCACAGTCCAGAAAAAAAATGTTTTAAATATTGTTCAGCATTCAGATCTTAATGGTTTAGATGCTGAAATACTTTTCACTCAGAGTAATGATCTCCAGGAATAAAAATAATATAATTATAACAGAATGACTTGGTCAGCTAAATCACAACCAGAAATGCATGGGTATGTATTTCATTCATGTGCCAAAAAAAACTTCATTCTGGACCATCAGCATAGCACTAAATTTTGATCTGTCGTTGAAAACAGTCCTTTCTATTTCTGGCATATGCCATGACAACAGGGTATAGCAATTGGCAAAGACAGCTAATATTTCACATTAAACCTCCCCACCTGACCTTAAGAGGCCAAGATGGAGAGACTCACGAATAAGGAATTGTTTGTTACATAAACAGTTCTTTTCTTAGAAAAACAACACACACACACACACACACACACACACACACACACACGAAAAAAACCACTGGGAAAATACCTCTTAGTCAAAGCATGGAAGGAAGGTCTTACTTTCTCGTGAAGGAAATGTACTATTGGTAATACATTTGCAAGGTGTGGGCAGCACAGATTCAAAGGAGGGAAGTGGGTTCTCCAGGTGGCTCTGGTCTGAAGGACCAAGCAAGCCGCCATGAGTACTTTCAGTGGAGAACTCTGGGGTTCAAGAGCATTACTGGGTACTTGGGTGTGCCTTTGAAAGGTGCAGCTCAGGGAGAGAGGCTGAATAGCGCATGTGGAAGCAAGCACATCTCCTCGTGTTCTCTCCACCACTTGTTTTGGAAGTATACATGAATCCACATTTAGATTATAGTTTAATCTTCCTGTTAGTCTTTCCTTAAATGACACTTGGAGAGAAGTTTTGCAAGCACTTCCTTTATGTTAACCCAAATCTTCACAGAGTAACTGTCCTGCTCCCAGTGTGCCTGTCTTGGTACGGTCCACATGGCCTGAAAACGCTAGAATCTGCTGTGGCAGTGAGTCCCGACTCCAGAACCTGGTAACATTCTTGCACTTTAGCACAGCCCTAGCTAGTTGAACTGAACACAGATGAAAGCACTGTCAAGAGAAGCACTTGCATGGAGTTCAACCCAGGTGATTTTAATGTGTGGCCAAGTCTGAGAGCCACTGTGGTGTTGCTGATCAGGATAAGCCTCGTGGCTGCTCTCTTCTGAACCAGCACCCAGTACGAGCCTTCTACATAAACTGGTCATTCAGGATGGATCATGTACTAGAATATTAAAGAGCATCTCAAGCCTTGCCTGTAGGAGCTGGTCCAGCTGCAGGGGAGAGGGGTAGCCCAGGGTTTCTGATGTGCCCTTCTGGGTACAGCAGGCATCTATAGTTGTCAAATAAGATTGTATTGACTCTGATTCTGCTGATCTTAGGAGCATCTTCCAGAATTACTGCACTTAATGACCAAAACAGCCTGATAATCTTGGATTAGGTACACAGTGTCATGGGGTAACTGGTAGCTACAGGCTTCCCTGCTGCAGTGGCCAAGGACAGTGATACTATCAGGAACATTAAGAAGGGACTGGTGGCTCTGGTCTTTAATCCTATCTGAGTGTGGGTCACAGTGAGACAAAAGGACTAAGGAGCCTTCTCCCATGGGATTCCAAACCAGTCAGCAATCCTTAATTTTTTTGCATTCATATATGAATCACCAATTGGGTATTCTTTACTTTAGAGACTCAGGGTGTGACTAGCAAGAACAACAAACGACCACTACTATTTTTAATAAAAATCACAGCAAACTTTCCTAGCAATGGGCCCAAGATCAATTTTTCTAAAGGCAACTAGTGGCAGACCCAGGCTGGAAACCAACCCATGGCTGCTTGTTAAATTAACTCAAGCAATGGATCCTACAGCTGTAAAAACAGTGGTTTAAACTGCAAGCTGCTAACAGCCACCCAGATAGATGCTATGGTTAAGTTCTAAATGCATACACTCTTCAACTACTGTCAGCTAAGAGGCATAGAAAGGAATAAAGAAAAGGCCAAGGGCATCAGCTTTTCTCAGGAGGCTACTGGTTTCTGGCTCCCAGTAACCTCCAAGTGTATAAGCCACTGACCAGTGACTCATAGGGAGTCACGACCTGGGCAGTGCTGCTCGCTCCACTACTGGAGATCTGTCCCACGAACTCCAGCCAGCAGTGACAAATTAAGGTGTCAGAAAACTTAATACTTCTGGGTTGCCTGATGGTTAATCTTTGAGGAGTTTCTGGAGTAGAAGTAAACAGGAAATTGTGGCCTCTGAAAAGGTTCTCTGTTCCTTAGAAGGCAGGAGCATGAAGATGGTGAGGTCATCCACAGGACAGTCACGCACCTTACCTCTATGCACAGAGCTACACATACATGCTTGCTGGGGCCTCAGCCCGTCCTGTCCTAGTCTCTCACAAGCAGGAAGGTGTGTGTCAGGGTGGGAGCATTGCAATCTACAGCTCTCCAAGGCCCACATTCAGAGTCTGGAGAGTCACTGACAGTCTCAGAGTCCACAGAGCACTTCGGCATAGATTCTTCTGGGGAATTCCAAGAACCATGTGGGAAAGAGAATAAGTTTTTGTTTTTGTTTTTTTCATCTTGAAAATTAAGGAACTGAATTTACACAGTTAAGAAGCCATTGGGAAAACTGGCTAAATGTAACAGGTCATCAAAAAAAGGGACATCAGGTCAAAACCGTGGCAATCCAAATAAAGCATGAAGTCTAGTTAAGAATATATCAATATACTAATATAATCAAGATGTTAGTGATATGGAAAAACTGGGGCTGAGAATACTAAATAGTTGGGTATTCTTCTCTGCAAACTTAAAACTAAAACAAAAATGTTTAAAACATTAGAGAACAGATGATGCTCAGAACCAATAAGAGGGAAGTCACAGATACATTGTTTTCCGTATGTGTAAGATATTTTTAGAAGTGTTTGTAATTGAAAACTATTTTAGGCTTTGAAGCTATAAAAATACACTTCACACACACATATACAGTTAAATCTTTTTTCTAAGAGAAGAGGAGGGTTTGTGTGGAGAAAAATGCTATGCTCATAAAAGGCCTAACTATACCTCAGCAACCTTTGCTATGGACCCTTTAGTAGGAGCCACTGTGCTCCTGACCCATGATCCCTGAAGAGGATGGCCTTGCTCCATTCACCTCCAAGAACCCAGGCCCTGCCTCTCCTTGACATGCACTGATGTCTCCACATTCTCCTGTGAGGACATTTGTTCCTGTGAGGCCTGCATTCCAACAAGGTCTCTTCCAACGGTGGGTGGCAGCACAAGGAATTGCCCCTTCATACACCAATGACACCTGAACAAGGGTCATAGAGTCTTTGCGCTCCACACCCATGAACTGCAAGGTGAAAAACTACTCCAACCTTAAAGCCAAGCCGTTTAGCCATCAACCTATGTCGGTCCTTTGCTGAAGTATAGATGGTCTTAAATCAGTGGGAAATCTCCCAACTTTTCATTTAGGAGCAGGGACTCACAGCTGTAATTCCAGCCTTTGGGAGGTGGAGGCAGGAGGATCACGACTTCGGGGCCATTCCCAGCTACAGGAGACCCTGTTGCCAGCCAGCCTGCCACCCTACCTTTCATCTTCTCTAGCAGCTCTGAGGCTAGCAGGAGGTCATACCAAGTCATTTGCATGCTGCTTTCTTAATTTTCCATCATATCCAGGAGTTAAAAATATGCAAGAGCCTGGAGATTCTGGGGGAAGGAGGACTCAGAGGCCAGGAGAATCCATGAACTGAATTCAAATCCCTGGAATAGTGGGGCATTCATTGCTGCCCACAAGGTTGGCTCTTGAGGTTGGCTACTTTTGCTCTGCTGTTTTTATGCCAGTACCAAGGAATGTGTATGGAGGGCAGTCTTCTCCCAACACCTTCAGCCTGGCACTCACTCAGACCAAAGGGAAGAGGACCACAGAGAGGAGCCAATGGACATCATGTTGAAGCTCAAGACACAAACTCCAAAGGTTACTTGCACCAAACATACCCACCTCACGTTTGGTGGCTGCTCTTACACACTGTTACCTCATTTTCTTCTGCTCTCCTTTCGCCTTCAAAGGACTCAAACCTACCCCTTCCCTGACAAGCCCATCAAGGTGCAAAATGAAGCCCCAAGGGAGCTCTGTTTTCTTCTGTATTGTTCATTGTCTCATTCAAACACAATTTATGAACATTTACTATGTGCCACATAGTCTTCCAAGCATTAGAAATACAATAGTGAACTAAAAGGAGAAAATCTCTTCTGTTGGAGGCTTACATTCTGGTAGGGATAACGCCATGGGCACAAATGTAAGTATATCTTATTACACATAGTATGTCAGGTGGTATCTTCTAGGAAGAAAATAGAACACAAGAAGGGGACATGGAGAGAGATGGTCTTCTCATGGCACCTGGCATCATACACTACTTAAGCTAATGTTTCCATGCTGCCTCTTTAGCTGAATTCTTCATTGTTTCTTGAAGGACATGGATATTTTAGAATTCTTTCAGCGCAGACTTCTGAACACAGTAGGTGATCTACCAGTTCTGTTTTATGAAAGAACTTATGTAATTATTGCAGCTGATACACATTTTAGAAACTTGAACCTCTGGAGGACAGGAGAGATGGATCAGTCTACATGGAATTCATGCTTGGTGAGCTGTTCCAGTTCCATCCCACATCACATTATCACAGAGCTGTGTCCTGGGCAATGGGTGTAACACTGACCAGATGCAGGAAAGGGGCCAGTGCCGAGGCTTTGATATTGCCTTAGTATGTCTCTAAGGAGCGTGGTCCCTGGGATGGGACCATTGGGCAGTGTTGTATGCTTATAAGAGGTAGAGCCCAGTGGAAGGTCATTTGGTCACTGTGGTATTATCCACCCAGGGGATGAAGATTGTTCTCTTAGAAGCTCAAGTCATTCTCCAGAGACTGAGTTGATATATAAGTGAGCTGATTCCAAATGTTCTCTAGGTTAGTGTCTTGAGAGTCAGTCTCCCCCTCCCCCAGACACATACCACCCATCTTCACTGTTCCACTAGAACCCCGCTACTGCTATCTGGCACTATGCCCTTGGACATCCAGAGCTATACATTCAAGAAACATTTTTCTTTGTAAAGTTAGTTAGCCTTGAGTGATTATAGGGACAGAAAGGCAGTTAAACCAAGAAAAAGCCGGCTGTGTAGAGAGCAAGAAGAAGGCCTCAGGGTAAAAAATGTGTGTACAAATGAACTATGCCCCTCTAAGGCTGAGAGAAGCTTGAGCTGGTTCTCACAGGCTGTGGCTAGGGAGTTTTACTCTGAGGCAATGGGAAACCATGGTTGCTATTAAGTAGGAGAGAATGAGATTGACATTTCAAGATCATCCTAACAACAAGACAGCTCCAGAGTTACTGATCACATGCTACAGTTAAATCTGCTGCCCTAGCACAGGATTAAAAACTGTAGTCACCCTACATGTAACCCATTATAACTACTGGGATTCAGGTTCTAGTATCATTGATAGTCCCAGAGCCAGTCAGTCTCTAAACCACATACAGCAAAATCTGGATTCAATATATCCTACAGGATAAAACTAAGGCTTTCCTGCATCTGAATTATGATAAAGTTCTAGTAAGGAAGAAGAGAAAATACAATAAACTTCTCTCTGTGATTTCTCCTCCTTTTCACAGGCACTGTGAAGGAAATTCTACCATGGTCCTGTTGGAATCTATCATCTCTTGATAGGGATAAAAAGGGTTAGTTATGGCTGGTGGTACTAAGATGCTGAGAGTCTTATTCTCGAAGAAGCTTGCCAGAGTTCCCTTGGCAGGACTCCAGGTTACATAACCCTGTTTCCCTAACCTCTCCTCCCGTCTTGTTTTTCAAATGTGCAGTCATCCTTATGGCTCCTTGGCAGATGTCCGCCAAGTTCTTCACACAGACATAGTATTTCTAAAGTCATATTCCAGAAGCCTCTGCTATGCTCCCTCCCAAATCTTTCCATAAGCTTCAATTCACTCTCTGCCTCTATGGCAGGCACTGGACAACTGCAAAGGATCAGAGGAACCTGGGTCTTACTGCCTGTCCCCTTGGCCAAGCCATTTAAGATAGGTTTAGCATAATCTTACCATTGCTGTGCTTCCCAGGCAGAAGTGGGGCAAGCTTTGTGGGCCTGGATTATATCCTCTCCTCACATCCCATGCAGAACCATGGGAAGGCAGGGAGAAGTGCACTTAGCAACAGGTATTCAGTAGCTGTACAGAAGGCTGACCTAACCAAGAGCTCCTACAGAGCCTTCTGTCTACCTACAGTCTCTCCACCCATGCCCCTCACCACCCTACATCTGCCTGGATGTAAGCGCCCTGACATCCCTATCCCCCACCCTGCACCAAGGACTTCATTTAGTCTCTTGTAGGAAGAGAATAAACAGGTCAATGTGCTATTCATAACATAGTATCTCCACTGTAACCAGAACTATCGTTCAACAAATGTGTTGAACAAATGCCTGATTGGATGTTGTTTTATTGTTGTCTGTTAGTTTGAGGTACATTCTTACTCTGTAGTAAAGGCTGACCTAGAACTTATAAGTAGACTAGGCTGGCTCTGAACTTGCAGCAGTCTGGCTGAGTGCTGGAATGACAGACATGAGCCCAGCTCTAGGGTGGATTCTTAGGAATCCCTGTGGTTTGTTTTATAATATGGATATCTGAACAACAGTAACATGGCCATGATTTGGTAGATACCATCAGCTTTTTGAAAAGAGACAAGTTCAAATCTAAGCTCTGGCACTATTTTATTAGTTAACTGTGAGAAGGAAAAGTAGTTCTAACTGACCTACATCTCTCAGAGTAAAATGACTTTGTGGCTATTGCCCATGAAACCTCTGTGAGTACACACTCTTTCCCTGAAGTACCACACCCCTTGGCTTGTGTGAGTTTCAGGTTTCTATGTCTATGGGTTAAACTAAGGAGAAGAGGGAGGGAAGAGGAAGAGGACGAGAGCCTACTTGGGGTGGGACAAGGTTAGTCACAGAAGATATCATTTTCCCCATCCTATCAATACCTTCCTTGGATAAGAGATTAAACTATGCTATAACTCATATCACTTTGTGAATATCTATATATTGATATAGCACCAACACGGGGTGGGGGGGCGACCGGAAGTTATTCTTGGTGTGAGAATCTGGGGAACAATCTGTAGGGAGCAGCGGAAGCTTTGTGAGGAGCTGTGAGACCAATGGACAGCGTGCAGGGAGAAGTGGTCCATAGCTGACGCTGTAGCAAGAGGAAGCAGGCTCCAGTAACCTGCTTCTCAGGATTAGAAACCAGGGAGGCACAATTTTAATTCTCACACCAGGCCTGGTGCCATAGTGACATCTTGTGGTCACAGACTTCATGACATGTGGGCAGCCCCAAGGCAGACATGTCCATATGACTATTAACTTTATGGCACAGAAATGCAAACGTTTCCTTAACCACGAGTTCACTGATCCCTACTCGGAAATCAGAAGTGAGAGAGGCTGGCCCCAGCTTGCTGGTGACACTTCCTCCAGCCGCCTCACGAGGCCTCTAGGTGACAGTTCTTAAGCAGTTGCAGTTATGAGCTGAACACTCACCTGAGACTTGGCCTTGAGTTCCTAGAGCAGTGGCTTGTTCTAAAAGTGAAATGAAAACTGCATTTGGGGCTCCCAAGTACCAACCAATGCTACCCCCTCATGAATTCAAACAGCAGTAAGGAGAAAAAAAAACCTAACTTGCTTCTTTGGAATTTCAAAATTAAATTTCTTTGTACACTCATACCCTAGGGCTATGTAGTGATGGAGGTCAGCCAGCAGTCATGGATCCTGCAACATGGTGTTGAGTGCTGACTGCCCTCAGAGCACTTGTGGAATCCTGCTGTACCTTGGAGGGCTCAGGACAAAGGAGTGAACAGGGCCCCATCACCACAAAGCAAAGAAGTGGAGTGGCACAGACTTGAGTAGGGACCCAGAAAAGGCTCCAATGGAATAGGTAGTACCATAGTTTCAGGCATGTGAAGGCAAAACTACCCATCTTTGGAAACAGGCAAACCAGGACTTAGTCTCTAGGACCATAACTTCTGACTGTATGAGAGTATCCCCTGACTCTTCAAACCCTTCCTCATCTGAGAGCAGCACTGAGAGCTAGCTTCTATTGTGGCTGTAAGGAATGAATGAAGTTGTTGAAGAGTCAGCACGCGTTAGGAACACATAGATGGCAGTGACAGCTGCTATTAGCTGGAGAGTAGGGGCAGTGCAGCAGCAGATAGAGAAGGCACTGCCTCTGATGACAGTAGGAATATGTGTGTAGTGGACTTAGCATCAAAGACATGGGAATGCCTGAAAAGCACATAGGAGCATCAAGGATCTGAAACTCTCTTTTGGCTTCATGGGTACTCTCACACATTTGTGCATACACACCTAGACATATACATAAATTTGAAAGGGGTGATGGCTAGAGAGATGGCTCAGTGGTCAGAGCAGTGACTGCTATTCTAGAGGACCCAAGTTCAGTTCCCAGTACCCACATGGTGGTTGATAATAGTAACTCTAGTTCCAGTGGATCTAACATCTTCTGGGCACTAGGTACACATGTGGTATGCAGACATACATGCAGGCAAAACACCTATATGCAAAACATAAGTAAACAAATAAATAGCAGAGAACAATCAGAGGTTTAAAATTCCGCAAATGGTCTCCAACTTACAGTGGTTTAACTTTCAGATGGTGTGAAAGCAATAGATATTCAGTAGAAACCCAATGATGAATTTTGACTGTGACCCTAGTGACATATGACAAAACTCTGTGATGAGCCAGAGTTCCTAGTTGGGCCACATTATCACAAAAGGTTAATCACTCTACATCACTAGTCAAGGACATTCAGACTATAAAACTATACCCCTAATCCCAACTTGTATTTCTGGCATGGTGATGTGTTTAGTCTTGTCAATATGGTCTTTGTGGTACCAGATATTAGGGTTCTTTAAAATAGATGGCCAGGTTTCAGAAGCCCTAAGTTCTAGAACAACTTCTGTTCTGGCCTCTGGTAAGGAGGAGTATGGATGGAGGTATGTTATTCAAGTGCACACTGTTATTCTGAGACTGGACATCAAACTCCATCATGATCTGAATGAGTGTGGGGTTATGTGTCAGTCAGACCTGAGTAGATTAGCCATGTACTTCACCATCCAAACTCTTAGAGTACCTCTAAGGCTGGAAAGGGGTGCTCATAAGAATTACATTAAGACAATATTTAGCCCTGACTGGGACAGGACCAGTCAACTCATGGTCACCACGGTTGTGAAACCTGCTTACTCTCCTGTTTGGGGCATAGATTGCTGCATTCTTTTAGGGGTTTTGCTCTGATCCCAGGCTTATAACCTTATCTTGGTGCTAACAGCAAAGAGTAGTTTCTCGAGATGAATCTAAGGAAAAATGACACAAGGTTAGAAAACTGTAAAGAGTTTTCTCTAAAGTGCAGAACTAGCTTGTTAGCCCTTTTCTAACTCTGGAGTGAGCAGGCTAGAACTGGCAGTCCGGTTCCACACCACTCCTAGGCCTAGGACCCAGGGAATAGTCTCCAGACAGAGGAACACAGAGTAAGAGACACAGAAACCAATGCAGCTGCTAGAATGTTTAGAAAATTGTTTGGACTTCAAATGGACAGGCCCTGGTTCTGAATGCCTGATAACTCCCTGCTGTGTGACCCTCTATTGAGTCCGTTTTACCAAAACCCCAGGCTCTACTTAGGAACTGAAGCACCCCACAGATGCACTTGAACTGTCTGTGAATGCCTCAGAGAAAGGAGCCTAGCACTAGGCCAATGGTGATGTCACTAGTGTGACTATTTGGAATACTTTGCAAAGGCTGCTTTTGTTCTTTCTGAGTTTGCAAATACAAAGCTGTACTTTATCCTAGAAGTCAAGAAGCATTTGTACTCTACCTTTTGGGGATTTGTAAAAAGAGTATTTCTCATGGACACTGGCCAGAGTTTAAAGACAATATCGGCCCCTCACCCAGAACCCCATATCCAGCTGTCTCTTACTAAAGGCTTTTTAGCTGAATAGAACCCAATCTAAACGTTCCTGGAGCCACCAGGGTTGGAGATGGAAGCAAGCCACTCCTTGGACTGGCTAACAGCGAGGTGAGGTTAGCGGGAGACCTGTGTAAGTCATATCATTCACCCCACTCCTTACCTCGGGTTTCCACTGCGTCAGGGCAGAAGCGGGTTTGATTTGCTGCATGGAGGGGCCTTCACACCTTCCCTCCTGTTCTCCAGTGTGTCTTTTTCCATTACCCATGTTTATAACAGACTCTCTAATTTATGGGCATTTAGGACTCCATGCTCTGGGCTCACCGCAGACTAGGCCCCTAAATGGTAACAGCCGAGCTAGCTTGTTAGGCGTGCTGAGGCCCCTTCTCTGTCCTTGAAGAAAAGGCAGGATGCATGGTTGGCCTCAGCTTGTGCCTGCCTTGGGAACTGCCCTAAGAGAAAGGGCTCCCTTGGGAATAGGAGTGTGTTGCTCCTCTCACAAAGGAGGGAACTATATTTCTTCATTAGGGAGGAATATTTCCTCAGCACCAACCCAGCCTTCTTCTGACATTCAACAGATGAGACACTGAACTAGGACATTGTTCATGTACTGGCCATATTCTCTTTCAGTTATTAAAATAGCCTTCCTTTTGTGACAGGATGCTTGACAGGAGATATTTTAAAAATGTTTTTCATTAACAAAAATAAGAAACAGTAATGAGTTGATACAATATGCCAATGTTATAAAAATTTCCTGTCTCCGCAATGACAAAGTCTGGGCAATGGGTCACTAAATTCCTGGTTTGGGCCTCTGAAGAGCAGAGAAAGGGGGAAGCGCTTGGAGCATGGGCAGAGCATGCTCATTTGAGAAGTCAGTCTGCTGAAACACCAGATATCAAGTAAATGAAAGAGAAAGTGAATGTGCCTTCAGGAATTGCTCTTCATTAGGCTTCGGACTTACCTAAGTTCAGCCTTGTGACTGCCCTGCAAGGAGAACTAAGAAAACCAGAGTGCATGGATGCAAAGTCTCATCCAGGGAAAGATCTTGGTGGGAGCCTCAGCATCCGGCCTGGGCAGTGGCAATGGGGAGGCAGGGCTTCTGCCTTTCATTGAACAAGTACTCCACAGTTTCAAATAAATCAGCTGGGAACCTACTTCTAAATCCAGGTTATCATAGAGACATTACAGTAGAATTTTATCTAGTCTCTGAATTTCCAATTATCTTATTTGAAAATGTGTTTTTCAGAACTGCAGAGTTTCTGAAGTTTCTACCAGAATGGGGCCATTTTCAATATGAAGTAAAAAAAAAATCTATATTCTTCAAAACAGTACTATTCAGGAGAATCAAAAGTACCCAAGTAGTCAGGACACCTTTTTACTCCAAGAATTTCGGCTATTCTGCTGCCTGTAACTATTGCCAAAGAAGCAAATATTCATTAAAACCTCAAAGGACCTGTTATACTGTTCTGTTGCTGTGAGAAGACACTATGAGCAAGGTAACATAAAATAAAGCATTTAATTGGGTATAGTGATATTTTATTTACATTTTAATAAATACAGCTTGCCTGAAGATCAAAGGGTAAAACTAAGCCTCTAGAGGCCAGACAGTGGTGTCACACACCTTTAATTCCAGGATTTGGGAGACAGAGGCAAATGGATCTCTGTGAGTTCAAGGCCACCCTGGGCTACACAAGATCAATGCAGAAACAGATCCAGATGGTAGTGGCTTACACCTTTAATCCCCGTACTACAGAGTCACATGCCTTTAATTCCAGCACTAAAGAACTAACGGTGAATATAAGATGGGAGGAGACAGAGGCTTGGGGCTCAGTCTGCAGTGGCCCAACCTTGGTAAAGGTAAGACTTCTCTAGTGGCTTGACTGTTTTGCTTTTCTGATCTTCACCTTGAACCTCAATATCTGCCTCTGGGCTTTTATTATTCTTGCTACAATTGGGGGCTTGCTTACAGTTTCAGATGGCTAGTCCATAATCATCATGTCAGGAAGAATGGCAGCAGGCAGGCAGATATGGCTGGAGCACAAGATGAAGGCAAGACTGAGACTGAGTCTGTACTGGGCTTCTTAAACCTCAAAGCCCATCCCAGTAACACACCTCCTCCAACAAGGCCACACCTCCTAATCCATCCCAAACAATTCCACTAATAGAGACCAAGCCTTCAAATATATGTACCTACAGAGGCCAGTCTCATTATCATTAAGTGGGAGGATCATGAAAAATATCAAGATGGAAGAATTTGAGTGACTTCTGTGTGTAGATTTAGTTTAACCACAAATTATTACTTTTCAAAAAGGTACAAACCAAAGTATGACTGTATATATGTATGCACATATGTACATGTATGTACGCTGCATGTACTTATTTTGAGGCAGGGTCTTGGTGTTCCTGGTTAGCTTGGAACTTGCTATGTAGATCAGGGTAGCATCAAATTAGTAAAGATATATGTGTATCTGCCTCCAGAGTGCTAGAATTAAGGATATATGCTTATCCCTGTAATCCCTGTAGTTGTATTCTTGAATGCATACAACATTCAGTAGTAAATCTAGCCTTTTGTATTAATTTAATTGACTAAATACAATGCTGTGAAATTCTTCTTTACCACTTTCCTATTCTACTCTTTTCAACTTCTAGATCACAGCAAGTACTCTGTCTGAGGCATCTATCAACAAGCAACCACTCATTAGCATATGCAAATAAAGGTTTGAAAACAAATATTAGTGCACTTAACTGTAATAATAGTTGGATCTCAAACCTTAAGAATATCATCATTGTCTTAGCAACACTATTAGCATTGGTGAATAATATCAATATTCATTCATTCATTCATTTATTCATCACTCAACAAATAGGTATCAAGCATCTATGAATATGTCAGTCATTGCCCTCAGGTGATGGGCTCACAGAACTGAATTTAAAATACAGATACAAATTTTCGCACTGTGGACTTTTTACTCTGTTTGGGAATAGACTGATAAACAACAAAATCCTAAGTTACTTAAATTAACCTGCAAAGTTTAAGTTAAAAAGAATAATTTCCCACTTAGCAACAGAAACTCCTGAGTTTCTAAAATTTATTTCTTCCTACTAGGAGAAAAGTTACATTGTAAATGATTTAACACAATCAATATGCCTTAACTTTTTGCTATTACTCAAGTTCCAGACATAGCTTCTTTGCATTTTTTCCAAGGGCTACAGTAATTCAAAGGATCATGCCAAGTTCATTTTAGAAGATATCTCCAGGGAGGAAAATAGTTCCCAGTTTAGGATGCTCTATTCCCATGCTCTGTCAAGTCAGTTACTGACTAAAACCCTGAGGGTTCATGAAGTAACACGGCAGTGCAGTGTTTCACTCTGCAAGCTCCAGGAGCCTTTGGCTACCTTAAGATGAGACGGAGGGTCAAGTAGCTGACACATCACACTTTGTTCTTGAAAGGAACTGCCAACAGGTGAAAGCAAGTCCTAAAAAAATCCACTTGAGTAAGCAACTATCAAATACACACTTGCAGAAAATAGTGGAATCATACAGGAAGTTTCTATGAAGCAATCAATAGCATTTATTAGCCTAAGCAGATGTATGGGGGATAAAAATGACTGCAGAAGACAGAGAGACCCAAGTAGAGAAAGACAGATGACAGTGGGGAAGGCTATGGGACTCCCAGGAAATCATGTACTACATAAAATGAAGACTATTTTAAATATTTCAGACAAACAAAATATGTAAAAAATTTCAACTCATGTTTAGAACTTTTCTCGTACTTTATAATTATTTTTAGGAAGATTTTTTTTTTTTAAAAAAAGCATTGCTACTTTGGTTATTTTTATTTGAGCAAGGTTTTTAAATTTTTAAAATTTTATTCATTTCTTTCTTTTTAAGAAAGGGTTTTTACCATGTATCCCAGGCTGTATTCTAAGAGCTGGGATTGCACACATGTACCACCACGTTCAGTTTGTTACATTTATTTGAAATAATCAGAATCAAATTTGTTAGAAAGGTGAAGATTGTTAGTACCCAGGTTCATTTCTAGGAGGAAGCAGAAGACAGGAATAAGGCCAAAGGGTCAGACCATGCAGTGTTAAGTCTGTGGGTGTGCTGAACTGAGTGCTTAATGCAGTACTTAATACTCACGAGCATTCATTTAAAGCATTTTATTTTCAAAATCCAAAAAGTGGTGAGTTAACATTGCAGCCTGTTTATTCTATAAACACAAAAGTATGTGAGCAACGACCCCACAGGTGGTACCCCTCTGATTGTAGCTCTGAGCCAGTCAGAAGGTGAAAGAGTCTCGGAGGGGCTGTGCTGGGTGACCATGTTTGTAAAGAATGAAGGAGTGTCTAGTAAATACACAGAAGGTGGCCTCGGCTCTGATTGTGGTGTCAGCTGAGTTTTATAGGCGTATGGAAGGCAGGCATGGAACACAAACAAATCAATGTGGACAGGAGTAAGGGATAAACAGTTTTAAATGTCCTTCACAAAACTGTTTCTGGAGCCAGGTTCAAATCGGGAAGCCTGGAAACTTTTGGACTGGCCATTGCAATTACTGAACTTTCTCAAGCTATCTACCATACAACAGTGCATCCTGAGAGAAGCATCAAGGCCTGTGCAGGTGAGGTCTGAGGGAGGTGACTGGTTGGTTGCGGAAGGCTCTGCAGGAGCTGGCTGCTGGCCCTTGTAAGCACTGGCTGCATTCCCTTTGAGGGTAGATTTTGTAAACCTCACTTTATCTATTTGTCAGACTAAGACTTGCACCACTAAAAAAAGGGTGTGAGTTACTATGACTCTGTCTACTATTTATAATGTCACGTCCAGGTTGTCAATTACCACCTTACTTTAAAATAGTTTTTATTTATCTTTGTGTTGGTTTAGCACTTTAACTTTAAATAATGTCTGTCTTTTGGTTTGGGGGAAAAGATAATAAAAGTTTTTTGATTTCTATTTTGGTCTTCACCAAAAGTAGTTCATAAACATTTACTAAGAAGATTGTCAAGCATGACCTAACTGCCCTTCAGACAGAGAAGATGCAAACTTCTTATGATGTATTCAGACAAATATATCCATCATTTTCATTCTTGTGTTATGATTCATACCAACAAAGGCGCAGTTGTCATGAAAAGTAACAAGAGTCCACAGGCACCTCATCAATAACCCAAACTACCTGTTCTTGGCCAAGCTTGGTTACTACGCATGAAACATGTTCATATCAACTTCATGTAAACATCTCCTAAAACTCCTACAGTGGGTTAATGTTGAGCGCTCCAGAGATCTCAGGATGCCCACCAAGGCCTCCCTCTCCTTCCAACCTCCTCTGTTGAGGTCACTTGAATTCATTAGAGCCTGGAAGAGAAATCACCTGAGGAGTCTCGTGAAGTGAATATGGGAAGTCCTGGGAAGTGGATATGGAAAAGAGAGGAGAGGCAGGGTCTTTTTGCTGGCCATCTCTACCTGAGAGGTCACACAGTGGCATATGGGGGAGGCTGGATGCTGAACAAAAGTAGATGCGGTGACTAAGAGTAGTGGTCTGTAGGGAGATACCCACCCCAGCTTCTTGCCCTCTGCCCTGACTGCTTCTAAGGATGGGAAGCAAAGGCCAGGAGAAGTATCATGGTAAAAACCTTTCTCTAGGTACTCAAACTTTCCTGCAGAAACCAATAGTTTTGAATATTTAGACATGTTCATACTGTGTAATTTTTCCACTTAAAATAGACGCATCTATACTTTGTTATAGACCATGGAGTAAGGCAGGTGCCTAAGCTTTGTCATATGGAATTTACATGGGATAGAATGAAGATGATATATTAAGATTGTTTATTTAGTAAGAGACAGAAAAACAGACAGAAGCTGACTTGCTATGTAGCCTTGGCTACCTTGGAATTCACTACAAGGACCAAGCTGGCTTTGAACTCATTATCCTCCAGCTTCCACATTCCCAGTGATAGCAGTGCAGCCATGCTCCAAGTCTGGCCTAGACCCCACTCCTTCTGCATGTAGGAAGCTCTGCTTTTCTGAGAATATGTTGGAAGGCCTCACATCACACAGTCAGGAAAGACAAGGGGTATCTTCTCTTTCTAATCTGAATGACGACACGTCTACAGGAAGTTCTAAAGGCAGTGTAGCCTTGTGCGTAAAAGCTTCTGGGTTTGCAAAAATAGTATGCGCAGAGCAAAGCAGCTACACTCCATTTCCCCTCTGCTTTCATGTTTGCCTTCTCCCTTCCTTCTCTGTAACGTACAAAAGGGCACTGTGAATTCTCTGTAAGAATAATGTCAGACTGGTTGGGGCAATGGAGCAGTGGGTAAAGGATCTGAATTCACATTTTTAGCACCCACATAAATGCCATGTTACACGTTGTCAACTCCAGTGCTGGGCTGTGGAGAGAGGTGGATCTCTGTCAGGCCTGCTGCCACTCTGCTAGTCCCAGACAAGTCAGTTTAGCCAAAATTTCCAGTTCCAGGTCCAGCCAAAGACCTTGTCTCAAAAAACAGGTTTGAGAAATAGAGGATGACACTGGATGCTGCTCTGGCTTCCACATGCAAACCTGCACACACACACAAACACACGCGCACGCACACACACACACAAACACACATGAATAAATACAGATTATCCACCTTTATACATAAACAAAAGAAACATGTATCATCTGAAAGGACCACACTAAGGACTTAGTAAATAGGCCTGCAGTTTGGAAATATTTTTAAAACTTCTGGGCATGCTTTTTAAGACTCACAGACAGTATATCTGATAGTTTGGGAGACCAAGAACCAGAGACACTTGGCTATGTCTGTCTGGAGACCTTCCCTGCTCTGGCATGCGGGTAAACAACATATTTCACCCCGCTAGTGGGAGTGACAGTTTAAGAGAGTCAGGCCGTCACCTCCCTCGCTAGATCAAATTGCCTTTGTGTTTGTGATAGGTGAAACCGTATCTTCACTTTAATGACAATTTGTCCCATATGTTTAGAATCTGGGTAGGGCCATTTCTGAAGCAGCTGAACTGCCTCTGTGATTCTTGCCTTTCAGGCTAGGCCTGTGAGTCACACAAGGTGGCTGGAGGCTTTGCATGCTGGAGCTGAGGTAAGGCTGCCTGGGAAAAGGATAGGCAGGGGTCAGGAAGGGTTTGATGCAACAAAAGGTCTATGTTTTGACCCAACCCTTCAACCTGAAAACATATCCCACTGTCTCCCATGAAGTGCCTCTGTCCTCCGCCCCAGGCCCAGCCCTTCCTGATGCAGCTTGTCTGAGACGAAGATGTTTGTTTATCATTTCTTTTTGGCCACTGACTGCTTCTCCTTCATTTCCCACTGCACTTCCCAAACCCACCTTAACAAGGTGTGGACTGTCTGAGTGAGAGTCTCCATAGAGCCTCTTTCTTCATCTTTCCCACTTTGCAGGATAGAGCAAAGTGCCTGGTACCCAGCAAAAGAAAAGCTGACCATAGAAACAGGAGGAGACTGTGGTCCCTGACTATCGGCTATGGCATCAGAAGTCCAGAAGGTAAAGACATTCCTGTAGGTTCAAAGGGAAGACTTGATGTGGAATCTGGTGTGTGGGACTAGCGGAGTGGCAGAGGACAATGGCAGCAGGCCTGACAGAGCCACAGTGGGTGAAGATGTTCAGAGACATTCCAGGCCCCGAACTAGTCAGGTCTAGAGGATGCTGGAGGCAGAAAGAGTCTGGGACCCAAGTCATTAAGGAGGTGGAGCCCAGAGAACAGAGGGCTCAGGACTTGCATTTTGAGGAGGTACTGCCAAATGGTCATATGGCCTCCCAGCTAGTGAAGCCCCAGTAGATCAGCTCCACATGCCAATACTGTCCCGAGGGCTTGGCAGAAACTCTTCTCAAAGAAGTCATATTGCAAAATTCCCCCAGCCTCCACTCCTGATTTTGAAACAGCCCTGATTTCTAAACCTAAAATTATGACATTCTGTGGGACCTTTTAATTCTTTCTCAAATCAACTGGCACATAAAGAATATTCAAACCTCACCCCCAAAGGATTCCCTTTGATTTGGCTTTTTGAAATAATGCATTTCACTGGGGGTAAAGAACATTTGAAAACACAGACCCCATTCTGTATATCCTGCAACTTACTCTTGAATGTTGTAAACACTTAGAGGCAGTCAGTCACAAATTATGGGACATCTGACTAGTTAATGCACATACCCACAGTGCAGCTCTGCAGCATGACAGTCACTATCTACAGTGTCACACCCCTAATATCCATGTGCAGAGGACAGTCTCCTTAACACTAGCCCTGTCTTCTTCCAGAAAGGATTGACAAAAGACACAAGCTTGTGTTTAGCTCAGAGATGAGCACAGAGAAGTCAGCTTGAGACATCTTGACTCTTACTTGTAGGTACGTGCTTTGCTAAACCCAATGCCTGACTTTCCTACAAAACACACAATGACACTACCTTTCTCATCATAAGGCAACGTGTCAAAACAGTTCCTGATTGCTCAGGAAAGAGCCTGTGATTGAATAAATGGTAAATATGCCACAGCTTCTGCAGTGGTCACATACACCAGCAGGCTGGCCCACTAGAAACATCACCTCAGGATGTAATGCAGGGGTCTGATGAGACCCTAACGCTGTGGAGGCCGGAGGCCTGCTGTCTCTGAGTTGCCATATGTACATATAAAGCCAAAGGCCTCGTTTGTAAACAAGACACTGACAGAGATATGGTGTGGTTACTCTCAAGAAATTTTAAAAAAGCAGGGAGAATGAGAAATTTAAGGACTTCAAGGAATTAAAACAAGCATCATCAAAAATAACTTTTTTAGAAAAAATGATTTTCAGAGAATTCAAACTCATAAAGTCAAATGAGCACTCAATTCAGACACAATGGTTTTCCCTCCAGCAGTTGACAGCACGAGACAGATATCCCGTCTTTTGCTTTATTTCTGGGATAGGGAGAACAGGCAGTCTATATTGGAGAATCAAAGACAGATAGAAAAATAAGAATGTGCTTAAAAAGTATTACCATGTACTCACAACTGAGCACAGAATGGAAATAATATACTTGGTAGTTTCCTTCAGGGCTTTGAAAACCAAGAACTTCTAAACCATCACCCAGAACCATTTTTGGGTTCAGTTTTCAACACAGCAGCAACTTAAAGCCTGAGATCAGATGGCAGACACTAAAACAGTAAACATGAAAATAAAGAACCGAGGAGAAGAGTAAACACAGTGTCAGACATCACAGCTCAAATTCTGTCTCCCTGCATCAATGTGAGAGGAAGCAAAATTGCAAAGCCAGTCATTTAACAAGAGGCTCTTTTTACAATAACCACAACTCTACTACACACTAAAGTTGCAGGGTATTTGTTTACACTATGTGAAGATGTGTCATTGTGATTGGTTTAATGAAAAGTTGAATAGCCAATAGCTAGGCTAAGAGAAGATAGGTGGGACTTCTGGGAAGGGAGAGGAATTCTGGAAAGAAGAGAGGTGGGGAGATGCCAGGAAGATGCAGAACAAGTCAGACATACAAAATGGGAGAGAGGTAAAAGCCATATGGCAGAATGTAGATTAATAAAAACAGGTTAAGTTATAAGAGCTAGTTGGAAACAAGCCTAAGCTAAAGGCCAAGCTTTTATAATTAGTAACAGGTTTCAGTGTCATTACTGGGGAGCTGGTGGTCCTCCAAAACAAAGTTCGACAAGAAAGCTTGCTACACAGTAATGTTTGCCAGGCAGCAGCCTTGCCCTCTGTTGCAGTAAACTCCAGCCAGAGTCTGATGAATTTAGTAAGAAGACACTAATACAGGGACAAGCTATAGCCCACCTGACTGCTGCAGCAAGGTTTTCAGAGGTTCTGTGTCGCCATGGGGCATTCACAGTAGCCAAGCATGCCAGCAGCATGGAATTCTGTGCAGTGTCACAAACTCCATTCACTTGGAGAAACCGCCAGGATGCAAGGGCCATGCTGCGTGATTTCTGATAAATAAAGCTTGCCTGAAGGCCAGAGAGTAAAACAGCCCTACTAATCAGCCTTACAGACCAGGCAGTGGGGACACACCTCTTTAATCCCAGTAGCCACACTAGTTTGCTATAGAAACCAGGCGGTAGTGGCGTATGCCTTTAATCCCAGCTCTAGAGAGAATTATAAAATGGGAGAAGACAGCTTTCACACAGTCTCATCCTGAGATTCCTGGAGGTAGGATCACCATTTCAAACTGAGGTAGAGGTTAGAGCCAGTGGCTGGCTGTTTTGCTTTGCTAACCTTCAGATTGAACCCCAATTTCTGTCTCTGTTTTTTTTTTCCTCCAGAGACAGGGTTTCTCTTTGTATGTCTGGTTGTCCTGGAACTTGCTTTGCTTTGTAGACCAGGCTGGCCTTGAACTCACAGAGATCCACCTACCTCTGCCTCCCTGAGTGCTGGGATTAAAGGTGTGAGCCACTACTGCCTGGCTTCTATGTTTTTATTATTTGTGCTATAACCAGTAACTTCCAACCCCATCCCCATTTGATGCCTTGGTACTCTGGGGTATGGAATGCTGGGGTGAGGCGGGGTTCCTGCAAAGAGAGAACTATGTGGGGATGAGGAGGAGCACCTGGGGAGAATATACATATCTGCACAGTAGACACCAAACAGCAGGTATGCCAGCAACACTCAAACACAGTATCTATAGCTTCAGAACAAACTCCCTTTCCACATGGCTGAAGACAACACACATCCAATATCTATGGTCAAAATCCCCAGTGGGCATAGGTCACTGGCCTGGGGTACATTAGGAAGATGCTGCAATTAGGGCCTAAACAGATGGCTAAGAAAGCCTTACCATGTAGTGAGAGCCAGCCATTTGTTTGAAAATTATTGGGGTTCGTGTAGAGCCTGCTTAGACTATCCACAGGCTCCAGATCTTCGGATACTTTAATGCTAAGTCTTCCTGCACATGTACAATGAGGTACAGAGAAGATGAACTGGAAGATCACATCCCAGAGATGCAGTCAGAAAGTGGTTACTTTTTGAGTTTTCAGTTTTCTGGGATGTACAAATAATACCTATTTTAGTATAACTCTCAGATACCCTGTAGTGGTTGTTCTGGATGTAGTCTTGGTCCAGTTTCATCCTTCATAAGAAATATTTGAGGTTCTAGAGAGATAGCCCAATGGTTAAGAGTATTTGCTGCTCTTCCAGAATATCCAGGTTTAATTCCTAGCCCTCCCATGGTGGATCACAGCTGTAATTCCAGTTCTAAGGGATCTGATGCCCTCTTATGGGCTCCTTGGGCACCAGGCACCCATTCACTTAAAATAAAAATGGCAAAAAACAAATTTAAAAAGAAACATAAAACATAGCTCAGAGAAGGTCAGAGATCATATTTCTGGCTATGTGGTTCTGGAAGGGGCACTTCACTTTCCCAGGCTTCAGTTTCATCTCATGAAAGAAGGGGAAGCATCTTCCAAATGTAGCTCTGTATCTATTCCTTTTATCTCAGCCCACCACAAATACAGCATAATGAGTCAAAACCAACTCTTTAAATCCCATCCACAGGATTCCACTTTCCTGAATTGGTGGGCTGGTGAGTTTGTCTAATTTGAACTTTAGCAACGAACTCTAGACTGTCTGAGACCCTGAGACTATGAGACCCTGGTGCTACGGCAGGTCCCCCTTTCTTGTTTGCACAAACAGTGATGGTGTTTTCTGACAGAGGGCTCCTCAGAGGTTCTGCAGAGTTCTCATGACTCGTTTACCTCTAGCCTTATACTTCCCTGCCAACAGCTCATTATTTAAATAGGGAAACAAGAAGCTTTATTCTTCCAATAGAAAACCATGACAAGCAGCAGAAATTTTTTTACAAAGGGTACATGCAGAGTAGCTGCCACTATAATACCATACAGCCAGGCCTAGTGGCAGAGGCCTGCAATTCAGAGTACTGCAGCAGCTGAGGCAGGAGGATCACAAATGCAAAGCCTCCCTGGGCTACTCAGTGAGTTCAAAGACAGCCTGGTAACTTACTGGGAGCCTGCCTCACTAAGAACTTAGAATTGGAGTCAACAGTTCTGGAGTAGAGATGTGCTTAGCATGAATGAGGCTCTGGTTTCTATTTCTAGCTACCATAAACAAACAAGCAAACACCCCAACAACCAACAGTAAATACCACAAAAGCAAGGGAGACTTTCCTTTTAGTTTTCCTTTTAGTCTGTGCACGTGCACAGCTCAAGGCCATGATCACCCTCAAGTGTATAGGCATCTTTGAATTAAGGACTAATATTGTTTGTGTCCATGTTTTATTTACTTAGCCAAAAGCAGGCTCACAAAGAATTCTGCAGCTGTCCTCCGAGGATCAGATCAGCATACCCAGCAGGTCAGAAGCCCAGTTCTGCAAAGCAAATAGCCCTTTACTGCACTAGTATTCCTGCATCCAGTAGATACAGAAGCTCATTTTTCAGAGTTGTATGGTTCAGACATTATGAATCTAATGTAGAAGTGAACTTGTCAAGCAAATGATTCATGTAATTTTGTTTACATAATTGGCCTACTTAAAAGAAAGGAGAGAAGATTAAATGCTGCTATTGAGTTTGTTTTCATCTGGGTATTCATAAATAATGGAGATAATATTTCCTTTAAATAAATAAAACTGTTTAAAAGATTTTTTTTAAAAAAATAATACTGCTACTTCTTAAGAACATTCAGTGTTTAAAACTCATGCTCCTGAGAATTGCTTGCTCATTACATGACCCAAATTCCAAAAGCAGCAGCCCAGACCCCACAGCTCCAGCAAATGCATGGCTAACCAAAAGCCAGAACTCAGCCAGAGTTCCAGAAGCCAGACCTACATGCAACTTTTAAAAGAGTATAAGAAGCTACAAACATGTTTTCTGCAGGGCTGTATCTATTCAGCCTGACTGTCCACATGCAGCACACGTGAAGTAAGTAGTACAAGTGCCTTTCATCTCTTCTAACTATTCAGCTTAGTGGACTGATTAGATATCCACACTAAAATACTGTTGCAAATTAATAATTGAGAAAATAAATGGTGCTAAGACGTAAGAAAACACACCAAAATTTTATTATTGCTCAGTACGTATGATATCCTACCATCAAAATGCTTTTTTTAGTATGTTGTGCTGGGTATTGAACATGGGGCCCCATAAATGCCAGGCAAGTAATGTACCACTAAGCTCACTCCAAGTCCCAGGTTTCCCATCCCCTCCAACTCCCCGCAGCCAGGATCTTACTTTGTAGCTCTCACTGTCCTGGAACTTCCTCTGTAGACCAGGTTGGCTTCAAACTCACTGAAATCCACCTGCCTCTGCCTCCCTAGTGCTGGGATTAAAGGCATGTACCACTACTGCCCAGCTCAAGAGCACAGAATCTTAAGGTTTAAGTGGACTTAAGGCACTTATCTAGTTCTTCTTAGAAGAAGAATCCTCCATGAACACAGGTATTTTAACATGCTTTAGTATCAGGTGCTCGACTGGAAACATACATACATCTCATTATCTTGCAATAGTTCTTCACAAAGGACATTATAACCTCTCAGCTTAGTAACTGGACTTAAGAAAGTCATAGAAGAGAGATGAAAAGACAAAATAAAAAAGAATGGTTGCAGTTTTGCAAATTCTTTTCTAGAGTTGAGTATCTAAAATAAAGAGATTATGCAGATAGAATGCAAGTGTGCCTTTGCTCCCCTACCACAGGCATTCCAACAAAGATGTCAACAGTGGGTCAGGATTCAGAGAGAAGAGCTAGCTTCTGAGCCTTCCTGCATTTTGAGAACAAAGAGTATTAGGGTTGCTTTTCACCTATGAAAATTTATGGATTATTATGTAATTGAAATGATTGCTAAAAATCTACTTCTCTAAAAATAATCACTGCAACTGTGCTTTTTATTTTAACATTCATTATGTATATGTCCCTCTCCCCCACACTCAGGAGATAAATAATGGAATGACTTGAATATAGCACAAAATACAGACAAGAAAAGGTGGCACTTTTAACTTTGAAATTCACTATTCTTGTCAGTTATCCAGACCTAAAACATTAATTTATTCTGAAAAACTAATTAACTGGAGTTTTTGCATTTAATTTTCTCTGGCATTTTAGAATCTATTCCAGGCCCTATGGAAATGGCAGGTCTTATGTTATTAAAGTTAGCCTTTCAGAAAGTCCTCCAACTGAAGACTCTAATACATTAAAAAAATGCTGAGAGTCCAGATAATGCAAATCAAAAGTATTATTAAAGGGTATTCTTTATATATTAAAGAAAACTTTAATTTTATTATAAATAAACTCAGCTTTTGCAAAGGCTTTAGTCTTATGGAATACTGGTATTTTTCAAACTCCATTTTAAGTACAAGAGCTGGAGCTGGCTGCATTCATTTAATCCATTTAGTCACTAGTTTCAGAATCTACTGAATGCCAATTGTTTGCCAGGGCATGCTCTATCCTTGTGAAGAGATCAGTCTAGAAGGGAGAATGAGTTATATGTATTCATAGAATGTGTGTGAGTGTGTGTGTGTGTGTGTGTGTGTGTGAGAGAGAGAGAGAGAGAGAGAGAGAGAGAGAGAGAGAGAGAGAGAGAGAGAAGGGGAGGGTGGGGAGAGCTCCATGGGAAAGAAGTGTTTTTAGTTTGGCCACAATAAGGATTTGAGTAGATGTCTGGTGAACCATGCTGAGGCAAGCAGGAGCTGGCTGGGCAAGCTCAAGTAGGAAGAAGCTAGAGTCTGAACTGAGTGACAGACAGGTCGTGGTGTCACTGCCATTGCTCTTGAAGACAGTAGGCATGGTGTGCCTTTGAGTGATCAGAGTTGAGTTGTGGACATACAGAGTTTTAGATACCAACTACAAAGAATGGTTTGATAAAGTAGTAAATGACAGCAATACAGGAGCTTCTGGAGTCAAGGGAGGAGTATAGGATAGAACTATGATACATAGTTCTCTAACTTAATTTCATGAGCCCTTTTAGATACCAAAGACAAGTAATACTTAATTATTAAATATAAATTACCAAATATACATGTATAGTTAATATGCACTAAAGCAATCTATCAGAAGAGATCAGGTATGTTCAGGGTGGTACAGTCATAGACAATATCATGAGAAAGAAAATCCTGTGGGAACCACACCATTGCATCCTATTGTGTCAATAACACAGTGGGTTCTCAGATACATGACTTCTTTCATAAGTTGCAGATTAATGAGTACTGTAGAGGTATATGACTAAATATCTTAAAATTAAAATATATGCAATACAAGGTGCTTTGAAGAAATTAAAAGCCAAAACAGTGTCTGACAACTCAAAGAATGTCTTTGTAGCTGACAAAGTTGTGTGTGTACACTGTGTGTGTATACGTTCACACGTGTACCTGTTGGGATGGTTTAGGCCTTTGCTTATAATTGCATTGATGCAAGTGGGAATGCAGGATATTTGTGGGGGAGGGGAGCTTGCCACCTTTTCTCCAAGTCAAAATGTCCCAAATGGGTACACTTACTTGAATTTAGATGAGTCTAATAAGATTTTTGTTTGTTTGTTAGATTTTTTGTTGTTGTTGTTTTTTGAGACAGGGTTTTCCTGTGTATCCTTGGCTTTCCTGGAACTCACTCTGTAGATCAGGCTGGCCTTGAACTCAGAGATCCAGCTGCCTCTGCCTCTCAAGCTCTAGGATTAAAGGTGTGCACCTTTAATTTTTAATTTAAAAACTGCACAGTGTTGCTTTTTTCAAAAGATGACATAGATGTAGGAAAATAAAACTAGGCATTTTCCTAGCATGCAAAATTTCGGGGCACCCTAGAATCCCATCAGCAACTCCTGAGCTGAGGCTCTTAGGAGACCAAGCCCCACAGTTTCCCTAGACATCCATCGGGTCTGTGTCAACACTCATCAAACCACATAGATAAGCATGCTTCACATTACTTATTTTGGGATTGTGACCATAATACCACCAGGGTCCGGAATTATGTTTCTAAGTCTTCTTGCCAGTATTTAAGAAAGAACTGCTTTGCTAGTCCTTACTAACAGTCCTTAGGGAAAGGGTTCCTCAGGAACACAGCTGTCTGCCAACAGATGCGTCCAAAAGGAGCATCTCCCGTACCTCAGATACACACTATTTCTTCTGTGTAGAAAGGAGACTATTGCCTCTCTTTTACGAAACTTGGTAAGGAGTTGTTTTAGCACCTGTTTGACTTCAAAATAATGGTTCTTCTCTCTTGAAGGAGGGGAAGTAAGTCTGTTCAAACTGTTCACCAAGTTTCAAGATCACCCTGGGAAGATCTGCCGTCAAATGTCTTCTAGCCTAGTCCAAGATGGTGGAGTCAACACAAGAGAATAAAGGTCTGGGTTAGAGACAATCCTCATGGGGGATAAAAAAAGAAAAAAATCATAAACCAAAAGGAAGACTGCCCTGAAAACACATGAAGTGGGTTTTGAAGGGTGGACAGGTGTTAAGAGGCTTGGCAGAAGCAGCCAGCTGTGTAATGAAGAGACAGGGCTGAGTGGGATCACTGCAGGACAAGCGTCTACAGCAGTCCTAGGAGGAGGGGAACAGGAGCTGGGGAGAAGTGTAACAATCAACGCAACAAATGTGGGGCATCCAGGAGGCACCATGAGTCTGGGACAGGGTGGGAGCATGCTTGAAAGAGTACTTCGTGTGGTAGCAACCAACAGGACTACGAGATTCCAGGACTAGAGGTAAAGTAAAAAGTCAATCAAAGGCAGAGAAGATGCCTCAGTCACTGGAGTTCTTAACACCAGGACCTGAGGCTTTGATCCCCAGAACTCATATCTAGTGATGCTGGGGAGGCAGGTGGAGCCGGCTGGGCAAGTTTAAGGCCAGTAAGATCCTGTCTCAAGAAACAAGGCAGAAAGTACCTAAGGAATGACAGGTAAAATTGCCCTCTGGCCTCCACATGCACACACACACACACATACCTTCTCATATCCACATACCCCATGAAAATGTACATGTATACACATATGCACACAGAAACAAATATCATCTTTTCAACTGTGCCTTGATAGGAGGAGTTGTTTTCCAACAGATGCTGCTCTCTGGGCTGCTTTGCATGCACTGGGATGTGTTTTATTAAGTGTGTGTGCTTGGCCTCCTGTGGTGTTAACGTCTGGCAGAAACAGCCTACTAAAGACCCGAGCATCCACAGAAAGCTTGATGCAATGCTAAGAGAGACTCATGCAAAGTCATGAAGAGAACATGGGCAGCACAACCAGCAAACTGCCAGGCTTTTGGCTCTTTGGACTCAGTGACTCCAAGTGATGCGGGCCTGTGTCTTACCCCAGGGTCTGAGCTTCAAGTGTGGGTCTGCCCCTTCTCCTGTGACCTGTTCTCTACTACCCAGTGATAAGCACCACTTCTTCTGAGGACCAGGGCATGGGTGTCCTCTGCCCTCCCAACGCCATGCCCATTCCAGAACTGCTTTCTTTTTATTCACCTTTGTGACCTCAGGGTCCAGCCAAGTGCCTGGCATACCTTAGAGAAAGAACTGTGAGCGAACTAGAGCCTTAGACATATTATGTTGCTGATTTCTGTTTTGTGGGACAGGGCAGCACCATCTGTGATCCTAGTACTTGGGATAAAGAGGAAAGGATAATGAATCTGAGGCCAGCCTGGGCTACACAATAAGACCGATCTCAAAAAGAAAAAAAAAAGCACGAACATCATGGGAAACAGTCTGTCAGATTCTCAAAGACTTAAAAAGAAAATTGTGGTATGCCTGGCAATTCTAGTTCTAGTCGCTTACCCAAGTGAATTCAAAACAGTCGTAAAAGCTTTGTACACAAAATTTCAGAGCAATGCTATCTAGAGTAGATAGAAAATGGAAAGAACCAAGACAACCCAAGGCTGCTGAATAAACACATTCACACAGTGGAATGGCATCTAACCCCACAGGCAGGTGAAGAACTGATGGGGCTACAGCCCAGGCAGATCTAGAAAACACCTAAGACACAGGACGGACAGAGTAGATAGTGGAGCCTACTGACACAGTGCCTGGCAGGAGCTGAGGAAGATGGTGACTGCTTTATGGATGGCTGCCGAGTACTGAGAGTACACTGGGAGCAACTGCATTCACTCTGCACAGTGATCAAATGGTGAAGTTCATTTGTAAACTGAAACTGCAAAATTCACCTCAGTTAAAAAATGCATTTTAAAAGCCTAATCTCGCTGAAAATGGAAATGAGTAAACCCGGCCAATCTGGGAGTGCAGACTCCTGCCTTCCTTTTTCTCTATCACCTTCCCTCCTCCTACTCTTCCTGGCTTCCTAGAAACCTCAGGGCAATCAGGCAAAACCACAGTCCCACCCTTCAATCTACAAGTAAGGATTGCACAAAGATGGCACCTTAACTACTGCTGTTCTGAGGTGTGATACATAGGTCCTGGGGACAAGACGCCCCACTGCAGGGAGCAGGATGGCAGACAGAGATGCGAGTCCTCTGCATTACACTTGCTGGTGTGGAGGAAGGAAAGCACTAAAGGATTTTGCCTGTCCTTGTTCTCCCAGGGCTCATCAAGATACCAAGAGTTACAAAGAAAGCAATATGCTATCCTTTTGAAGGGGGAAAACCCACAAAATTTAATTTTCTTTAGTTTTTAATTAAGACTGTCCTTTTTGAATCTATGTCTGGAGGCAGCTAATGAAAAACGATCTCATTTACGGTGACACTGACCGTGTGACAGGACAACGGAAAGGGCAAGGACCACCACAGAATTCCAAGGTCTCAGTGTGTCACTTAACTGCTGGGGGGAGGGGTGGTGGAGGTGGTGCATATATTAACAGACATTATAATCACTCTAGTGGGAGGGTTGGCCTCCCTTCTTGAACCCATTTGAGGCAGGGTACCAGAACCGAGCAATTTAATCTCAGTTTTTCCTTTAACTGGAAAAGCAAGTGAGAATGAGTTCAACCCTAAAGAAATGAAATTTTGACACAGGGGTCACCACCCTTGAATGAGGTGAGACCAGTCCCTGGCCTGAGGGGCAGGAAGGAAAAGGAAGGCTTGGAGGAGGCCGAAAATTAGGCAGCATAAATGAAGCTCATTTGTTTTGCCTCTCCAAAAAAGGCAAGGGGGGTGCAGCAGGTGTGTGGATAAATGTCTCCAGCCCCCCAAATCAACCCCCCAGGCAGTCAGTCGGGTTGTTTCTGTCTTCCTCCCACATCAGCCTGTGCAGAATCATGGGGTGGGGGAGGTGCTGCAGGCAGGAAAATGCTCTAAGGGAGGACGAGGGTTTTTCCTGGATTCGGGGTCATTCTGATCAATTCTGTGCACAATCAGAAACAAGGCCGAACTGAGTGCCTTCCACAGAGTGGTAACTGCTAAAGGCAGAATGAGAGTGATGAGATAGCACGGGTCCCGCCCTCAGAACCACTTCTCGGGAGGCTTTTAGTCTTTTTTTAAAAGAAAGAATCTTGTTAACTTTAAAACCACAAAGCACATTTGTTGTTTTTGTTTGTTTGTTTGTTTTAAGTGGAGATTCTGAAAAAGAAGTTCAGCTCTCAGTTCTTCCCTTAGGTGAACTGCTGTAAGAGCTGGGACAGGCGTTCTTCTGGAATTTTCTCAAGCCACAAGCAAACCCAGAGCTAGAGGCACTGACTTTTGCTTCTGCTTCTTGTAATTGGCTCCATACTGTGCCCCGTGTGATGCTGGAATCATCTCACTAGTTTCCACACTCCTCAGGAGGAGGAGTTCATGGCTACCATTTTAACACATGGCCAACTCTTAAGCTTCTAGACTGTGACAAATCATGAAAATGACTTCTTCCCATGACTTTGTGACATTACATTCAACATACACTCCAAATTTCATTTAAACCCTTCCCTTTCTGAAGGATATATGGCCCCTTGCTTATCATTGGTATAAATGTTGCTATAACAAATGTCCACAGGACAGCAGTAAAACTGTCAGGGCAAGTGCGGTATGGTGTAGTCTGAAGAAATGCCCCCTTCTCAGCAGCTTCTGCATCTACCTTCCAGGCAGAGCACCCGAGAAGCCCCGGACTCTACACCATACCCTCCTGAGTAACAGGCATAATCAAGCACTTTGATATTGACAATCCAATATATAAAATTTGCCTGAACGCTTGTTTCCTTGATGGAAAGGGAAGGTATTTTGATATCCATAGCAGCCATTGGTGTTTCTTTTGTAGTAGGCTGCTCTGATGGTTTTCCCCTGCACAGCCCTTCCCTACAGCTTTGAGGGAACACTCTATGCAGTTTGGATATTAACCCTTTACCAGTTACATGTGTTTCACATATTCTCTCTTGTTGGCTGTCTATACTTTAATTTTGTTTATAGTTTCTTCCAGCATGAGTTCATGAAACTGAATTTGTTAAACATTTTTAAGACTTCAGGGCTCCTTGTCATGTTTTTAAAGGCCTTCTCCAGGACTATAAAAACACATTACTCTATTTTCTTTTATCATTTTAAAGATTTGAAATGTAGTATATGGTATGAGTTAGGGATCTAAATATATATTTTCTCCCAAGGAGATTGCCAGTTGACTCAAGCTGACCCCACCTGCACAGCCATCCTCTCCCCACTGATCTGCACACTGCCTTTTTATCACATGTTGACTCCTCCTGTGCGTGTGGATCCACTTAAGCCTTTTCCCTAACATGTTCACAGACCTGCCAAGGCAAACATTATCTAACTATTTCTCTTCTTAAAAATATTTCTTTGCCACTCTGCTATTCACATTTCTGTGTGAGCTTCAGAAATAACATTTCAAGCATTAAACAGCTTTCTTGGGATTTTATTGGGATTGCAGAGAAGTGTAACATTAATTTGAAGAGAAATTTTGTTATGATACCAAGTCCTTATTACTACTGTGTTTGTCAGGAAAGCTCCACCACTTGTCTTGTGTATATTTTTGTTTATTTTTATCTTGTATTTTTATAGATTGTGATACATTTGGTAAATGTTTTTTTGCATATAATTATATATTTGAATAGAGCTATGATATGGGGAAAATAATAATTTTTGTTGCTTTATGTGCTAATGACAGCAACTTCACTAAAGGTCTCTTATTGGATATCGCTTGAATGTGTTCCCCCAAGGTTCATGTGTAAGAAGCCTGGTTTTCAATGTTGTAATGTTGGGTGATAATTTTTGTTATTATTGGCATATATTAATTATAAAAGCACTGAACACCACTGTGATATATTCATGTACCTATATAAGGATAGATCATATACCCCATTATCTATTCTTGCCTTCCCCACAAGCTGTCTTTCCCCTACTTTCATGCCTTTTATTAAAATTCCAGGTTCTACGTGTGAGAAAACATGATATTTGTCCTCTGAATCTGACTTATTACATGTAATATGATGATCTCCAGTTCCATCTATTTCCCTGCAAATGACAAAACTTCATCCTCTTTATGGTGTATTAATAGACCTAGATGGTTCCTAGCTTTCTCTTTGCTTCTTGACATTTAAATTGCCAGTAACAAACTCTGCTCCTTAGGAGGGAGGTACTTTTCAAGAATTAGATGGCAGGTTGGTTCTGGGGATTCTGGCTGGATTATTTTTCTAATCAAATGATCCAGCTTGAGTCAATTTTGATAGACTATACTTGTTTAAAAAAAATTCACATTCATTACTAAGATGATTGATAGGTAGAAAATTCACATTAACTTCTTTTTTTAATATTTATTTATTTATTATGTATACAGTATTCTCTCTGCATGTATGCCTGCAGACCAGAAGAGGGCACCAGACTCCATTACAGATGGTTGTGAGCCAGCATGTGGTTGCTGGGAATTGAACTCAGGACCTTTGGAAGAGTAGGCAATGCTCTTAACCTCTGAGCCATCTCTCCAGTCCCACATTAACTTCTTGTTGTCTCTCCTTTCCCTGCAATGAAGCTTGAAGAGCTTCCTAGTGTGGAGCTATAGTCCCAAAGAAATGTTTTAATCTTTAATTTATGTCAGTTGGATTTAGTCCTCAGTCTTGTTTCAGAGTGTATCTGTTTCTTATGCCACCTGTCACTCTAGTTTATTTGTGGCACTTTTCCTTAGACATTGACCTGAATGTCCACAACTGCTGGGGACAGGTGGATGAAGCTAGGGTGTACTGCGTGCGCTGGGGACGTCTCTGGCTGTACCCGCTGGTTTCTCTGTACAGTGCTCTCACCTTCAGTCACTTCTCCAGAGTCTGTCAAATCACCTCCTCTTTAACTTGACTTATAAAAACATGCTTACAGAAAACCTATAAACGAGTGTTATTCACAGCAGACAAAAGGGAGAAGCAGTCACGCATCTACTAGTGGGTGAAGGTGTAAATAAAATGCATTTTACTGCACAGCGGCTCATAGAGGAACTCATGCATGCTGTAGTGGGCTGGATCCTGAAAACCAAGCAAACAGAAGAAGCTCCACCTAAAAGGTGGCATATTGAGTAGTGCAGGCACAGAAAAGCCTAGAGTCCGCACAGGTAAACCCTGCTTCTGTCTCTGTGTCTCTCCACGTTTCACTTCTGACCCCAGACACGTTCTCCCCCGCACACTAGGCAACTGTGCAGTTCTCAGCTGTGTGTTCAGCTTGGTTATAACTGTGGCCAAAGTCAGCCAGGCCCACAGGATATGGCTCTGACCCCAAAGTATACCCATTTTATACACTGGTCGGCTCTAAACCAGAGGTTCTTATGACCCTTCTATGCACTGAGTATTTGTTAGACTGATCCAGAAAGGTCTCTTAATTAACCCTGTTATTGCAAAGGCTGTACCTCAGGGAAGGTAATGGAAGAGGCCCGTGGCAGGAGCAGGCTTCTGGGCCACCTGGCACAGCTGTCACCGCAGCTCTAGTTCACCAAGCCAGAAGTTGCTGAGCTCACACAGCTCACTCAGTGGGGACTGTCACAGGGACCTCAGCACACAGCTAACACTGGTCACCAACAGAGTCTCCAAGATCTTTGGGAACAGACCTTGAGGATATACATCCCAAGTATCTAATCATGGCTTGGTCTCCAGGTGACATACTGTCTAGGAGGCAGAAAACAGGTTTAATAGTTGCCAGGCTTTGTGGGGAAAGAAATGGAGAGCGCCTGCAATGAACGTGACCTCATCTTAGTGTTGGGTCACTGCATAAATCAATGAATATGCTGAAGCCACTGAACTGCAGACTTCAGATAAGTGGATGCTGTTTTATCTGAATTGGATGTCATGTAACCCTAGCAACAACAGTTACAAAGGGTATTCTAAATATTTCAAGTAATTAGACTTAGGAGGGCTGTCCACAATCATTATTACTGCTTCTTAAGTGAAATATGTGGACAGTTGCCTGGTGTGATACTTTTGGAATGAGCAGAAAATTTTAATGTGGGCTGGTCCATAACAAAGTTTTTTAAAGTATCAAGTGGGTACTTCAAAAGGATATGTGTTGTCTAATTTTTGGGTAAAAAAAGGAATTCCAAAAACACTCATTTAGTCATGCTTGTTAGTTGAGGTATTGATACTCTCTTTGCTGTTCACTACTGATCCTTTTTGAGACATGAGAATGTCTACCAGAGTGTTTTTCTGTGATATGCTATCCTAGTAAACAATACCTCTGGCCTACTGCAATGCCATCTTCTCCTCAGCACACTGGCTTCTGCAGCCTGTTTGCCGGCCTCTCTAAGAAGCTTCACCTCCCAAATGTACTAGAGTTCTCAGACAAACTTGCTACAACAGTTGTCACCACCAGGGTGCTGTAAATGACACAGATCATCAATATTTAAGGCCTGCAAATAAGAACAATTAAAATCAACTAGCAACTCAAAAATCACAAAGAAATAAATGACACCTATTGCTGATTTAGACGGTCCTTTGAAAGCCTGCCATGTGATTTACTGACAGAAGCTCAACACTCTAGAGGGGCAGAGTAGAAAAGAAAAAAAAAAGAGTTTATTTTCCTGTTTAGAAGCAGATGCACCAAACCTGTAACAAATTAAAATTGCAGGGCTACTCTGGGGCAGGCCTCATATGATGTTCAAAGAGAAGAGAATTAACCTTGTGCACACTTCCTATAGTCAAGATCATTAATGAAAAGCCAAAATGTTTAATTTGTTCTGATGTTTCTGCTTTCTGTCATTTTGTTAACAGGATTATAATGTAAGTGAGTCACACGCTGTAAATAAACTGGATATATTATTCTCTTCTCTGGTAACTGCACCACCTTTTTTCTTTGTTTCTCTTTTTTTTTCTTTTCCAAAGACACCCGTAAACCATTTAACTGAGAGTGGTAGTGAACTACTTGTATTGAAAACTAGATGCTCTGAACCCTGAACTGATGGGCACCAGTTTGGCTTTTGTCTCTGCTTCATGGACACTTTATATGACTTGATAACCAAAAGCAACCACTTCATCCACAGGACCTCTCCCCAACCTATAAAAAGCTCTGGAACTAACATCTACAGACCGTGTTTTTGCCCAGAGCAAAGGAGGTACGGGTGGCCCATAAGAGTCTGTAGTCTTCTCCGGCAACTAGCTCTCACCTGCAGGTGGGTTCTCAAGCTCTCTACACAAAAGATGAAGGCACCAAGACTAGAAAGGGTAGGTGTATTTCACAAATTAACAACAACAACAACAACAACAAAATACAAAAACTCCTTTCAGCCCACTTTCTGCTTCCTTTCACTATGTCATTTAAGACCGACAGCTTTGCAGGGAATGGCAATGTGTGCTGCTGTCCTAAAGGAGCATGCATGTGTAGAGGTTTTGCTGAGTTTAACAGTGCACTGGTGCAAAGACATATAACAGCAGGTTAAGTAATTGATGTGACAATAATTGTACATGTTACCTAGCTTGTGCAGAGCTGGCTCCAACAAGTAGTAAGCAAGTTTTCCAGCTTTACTGCTCTGGCTCTCCTTACTTCCTCATAATTACAGCTTTGTGTACTGCTCTTATTTAACTGAACCTCTGTTGCAGTGCTCTCTTCTGGATTTTTATTTGGATTTTGTAAGGCAGCAGTTTAAGACCACAAATTGGAAGACGAGACACATAATTCAAACAGAGTAGATATGCTGCAAGATTTGAATAAATGCTTGGACTTGCCGGCCTCAAGCCTGCTGCTCCAGCTTTAAGAAGAGCACCTTCCCTGGGTGACGTCTGCCCATTCTGGAGTGACCTGTGAGACTCCAGTGCTCACCAGCTGTCACTGACACCAGTGCTCCTCCTCAGGTCTGCAGTGTGTGTGTGTACTGACTACTGCATTCATTTTTGTGTCATTTTTGTAAATGAAATAGTTTTGCGCAACCTTTTATGATTGTATTAATTTCACTATATTAGAGAGTAGATAATGGCCGGGTATGGCAGCACAGGACTTTAATCCCAGCACTTGGGAGGCAAAGGCAGGTGGATCTCTGTGAATTCGAGGCCAACCTGATCTACAAAGTGAGTTCCAGGGCAGCCAAGACTGTTACAGAGAAAGCCTGTCTCAAAAAACAAAGCAGATAATGTGCCAAGCAAGAGCAGAGCACAAGTCCTTCAAGACTTTCTAAGCAGATGTTTCTGCCATTCTTTCTTTTATATAAGAATTATTTACAGCCAGGCGGTGGTGGCACACGCCTTTAATTCCAGCACCCCGGAGGCAGAGGCAGGAGGATCTCTGTGAGTTCGAGGCCAGCCTGGTCTATAAGAGCTAGTTCCATGACAGGCTCCAAAAGCTACAGAGAAACCCTGTCTCAAAAATCAAAGTAAATAAATAAATAAATAAAAGAATTGTTTACATGGAGCTTATTAGAACACCAAACTAAAGTCTCTACTCAGCCTGCTACAGAATTAAGCTTTTCGTTTGTTACTAATATTTGTGACTTTCAGTGGCCTTTTACAAATACAATATGTTGCTTAGGCATATCTTTTGTTCTATACAGAACATTTCATTTTGAAATTGCAAGCCATATAATCTATATGAACTTCCTTAATGTAGAAACTTTTTCCTTCCACACTCCACTTTGGCAATATTAAAGTAAAGAAGGCTTGCGCTCTCTGCCTTCTGTTTGCTCCTCAGGTCCATCTTCTCTTTACTTGTGTGGCTCTTGACTGGGCTGATCCATTTATATAAACTTGTAAATGTCTATCTTTACTCTTAAAACTTGACTAAATAAAAGGATTTTTATGGGAAAAAAGAAAAAAAAACATGTTATAATACAATTAATCAGAGAAAATGAAAATTTGCTTCCCAGGGCTTCTATTTCACCACATATTTAAATGTGTAAAATGTTACTTTTATTGATGTCTTTCTCAATCAACACTATTTATCTGTAAAGCCTTTCCTACTGGCTCTGGCATAAAACTAAGGCCAGTGTAGTTGCAGAGGCCATGCAGACAAGGACGAAGGAGGACCAGTCCCATGTCTTTTAGAACCGATTCCTGTATACTTAACTAGTTCCTGGCAGTGCAGTTACCTGCAGTTACCCTGCAGAGGAAAAGGCAAATGCATTGCCCAGTGGCTCTATGCTGCAGGGTCTGTGCCACCCAGACCCAGAGAGCCTCTTGGACACTGGCTGCAGGACTGCTCCTTGCGGTTTGAGTGTGTATGCTCTGGCCACACTAAAGTCACTTGTAAATACTTCCACTGTTTCCTTTTAGGAAGCCCAGGCTTGATATAAAATGTGGTTCTCTCATGCTTCAGGCCATTAGGGTAAATGCTGGTGTATCCCCACTTAAAGAGAAGGCAGGAAGACAGGCAGACTCTAGACACAGTCTGCCTCTCTTCCTGCCATCTGGTTAATGTAGTACTGGCTGCTGGGAGAGGGGGCAGGGTGAGGACCCAGGAGCCAAGCTGGAAGGTGAAGGTGAAGGGTTGGCACTCGGGATTCACTCCAGGTACTGGGTGCATCCTTCCCCAAAGGGGCTGTGTGAGCTGCAGGATCACTGCATTTTATGTTCCAGTCCCCAATACCCGTGGTGGCAGTATGTTACGTGGTGTTTATCCAAAGGGAAAATGTGAAACAATTTTAAAAATTAGTTGAGTGCCCTTAGAATTTGTGTATTTTACGTCAAGACCTGGGAAATTTATTTTAAAGTTCCCATGATAAATTTACTAAATGGAAGATGCCTTCAATTTCTCCTCAGAGGCTTCTCTCCAATAGCAATAGCCTCCTCCAGCACTCACTCATTTCTCATTGCTGACACATTAACATCCCTCAAACTGTCGCTCATCAGCTGGCTTCACTGCTTAAAAACTCCAATTGCTTCCCATGGGTCGTCATTGCCTCTGCCTTCTCTACTGCGCACTCGGGCCCTACAGGGTCAGCTATGCGCCTTGCTCCAATGCAGCCGCTGCAAACATTGCTAAGTCTCCCACTCAGCCTCTGTATCAGCGCCTCGCTACTCTCTCCACCAAGTCTTAAATTTTCACACCAGACCACTGAAACTTCTCCTCCTTTCCAGATTCCTCCAGATGGATTCGTGCAGTGGCAGCAGTAGCAACAAATACTTGTTTGTTGCAAGTTAAATTGTGTTTGTCCAAGTTAAATATGTTATTTTATTATTATTTTTCTTGGGTGGGCTTTACTATACCCAGAGGTACAAATGATTTTTATTCCCAAGACTGCTACTATAACATGTACAATGTAAGCCAAACATTGTAAACAGAAGAAGTACAGCTCAGAAGTACTAAGTGACTTGTGTAAGGACCCACAGCTCATGGTGCTCAGTTTGCTGCCTCCTCTGCCTGTGGGTTTTCAGAGAATGTTCCATCACAACAGGTTATTTTCTGTCGGTGTAGGGAGCTTATTAGTTTCAGCGGCTAGTTTAGACCTGAAATAATCACACAGAAACTATATTAATTAAATCACTGCTTGACCCATTAGCTCTAGCTTCTTATTGTCTAACTCATATTAATCTAAGCAATTTCTATTAATCTGTATATCACCACGAAGTCGTGGCCTACCAGCAAAGTTTCAGCACATCTATCTATGGCAGCAGATCCCTCTGACTCTGCCTTCCTTTCTCCTAGCATTCAGCCTAGCGTTCCCTGCCTACCTAAGTTCTGCCTTGCTATAGGTCCAAAGCAGTTTCTTTATTCATTAGTGGTATTCACAGCACACAGAAGGGACTCCCATATCACCTCCCCTTTTCTGTTTAAATAAAAAGGAAGGTTTTAACTTTAACATAGTAAAATTTCATATAACAAAACAGGTGTCAAACAAGAATTATTTATATCTACTTTATCCTTTATCATAACTAAGGAAAACTATAACTATGCCTATAAATTCTTCAATTCCATCAAAGACTCCAGAAGAATATAATATTGACTAGGTAAACAGGAAGTGCATTGCAAGCAACTTCCAAAACTCCCACTTCAATTTTCTGTTAGTGTTGCAGTTATGTGTAGTGACATTTCATTTGTATTTTAATAAACAAAGTTTTCCTGAAGATCAGAACACAAAACAGCCACACTAGTCAGTCAAACAGTCCAGGCAGTGGGAGCACACACTTTTAATCCCAGTAGCCATATTAGTTAGCCATAGAGTCTGGGCGGTGGTGGTGCACTCCTTTAATCCCAGCACTAGAGAGGAATATAAGGTGGGATGAGACAGGAACTCACTCTAGTGTCTTGGCTGCTTTACTTTCCTGATCTTCAGGTTGAACTCCAATATCTGTCTCTGGGTTTGTATTATTCATTCTACAGTTAAACTCAAACCTGCTCCTGGTTTCTACTCTTGTGAACAGAAAAAAGGATTTCCTTATCACAACATCTCCTGACGTCCCCAGGCAGAGTTGCATCAATAAGGTCTCTATAACATGTAGTGAGTCACTGGAGGTAGGTGAGGTGGGGATGCAGGTACCTGGGGAATTTCTCTTTAAAAAGAACCTGGATCATGCAATAGACCAAAGCATGAATGGAGAGAATTTAACATGAGGCTAATTAGTAAAAGGGAGTGGTTCATGTTACACATACATGGCAGTAGCAAGGGGCAGCCTTGCCAGTGGCACTCCTGAAAATGCAGGTCTTTAATACATTCTTGAACTATTCAGAAAAGAAAATGAATGCATTATCTGAACATGAGCAAGAAATTTCACAGAAGGCATTGTAAACATTTTTTGTGCCCAAGGAACACAAGTGCCAAAGTAGTGGGTTAAACTCTCAGTCCATACAGCTCCTTTAATCTGGTAAGTTGTCCTGTATCTGCATCAATGAGTCTCAGGCCACTGTTTGACCCTACTCTCCCTGTTTTCACTATCAAATGACTATGAATACACTCTTGTTCCTTGCCCACATTCCTTGTCCTAAGTCCCATGACTCAAGAGTCAGTCCTATGGTGACAATTCCAAATGTACCCATCTCTAAGTTGAAAACTACCCCTACTACTTTTTGATTGTATTTTTGGTTATCATACCAAGACGGGTTTTCTTGTGACATTCCATATTTACATGTCACTATTCTTTGTTCATATTCAGGGACCCACCTCTACAGCTCTTTACCAACAGGTGCATGCCAAAGCGTCTGCCGTCCTTTTGGGGGTTAAGTTTTGAGCTACCCTAGAGCATGGCAAAGTATAAATTCACTAAGGTTTTCTGGAACATGTGAAAAATGACAGCAGTTTGTTTATTTGTTTTCTCAATTTCTCAACAACAGAAAAGTAAAGCAAACGCCTATGGAATCACCACGCCCAGAGAGCTGTTTCCCCTGAGTAACCTGAGGAAACAGCAGTGTTGCTTACAAATGACAGGTGACCAAAGACCTGCATGTATGACCCAGGTCACGGTGAACAATTTGCTAAAGAAATGAACTGATTGCATAAAGAAGAATTCGGTGTGCTTATTGTATCAGTACACAAAATAAATGTTTTCATGACCCTAACATACTCACCTCTTTGACATTTTTGAGGTTTTTCTACTCTAAATTCTACTTTTAGATACCAATATAGTCCAAGGCCTGATATAAGTATAAGCAACTGAAGTTTACTAAGCACTTACACTCAAGCGCAGCATAAATACTTTTCTATATATTTCATTTAAGCATCGACCATTCTACGTCTTAAAAATGTAGGCCTAGATCTGAAGAGATGCCTCCTATGCAAGGATAAGGAACTGAGTCCAGATACCTAGAATGCATGTAAAAGCCAGGCACACAGCTGCATACATCTGGAACCCTAGCACTGGGCAGGCATAGTCAGTCAGATCTCTGGAGCTCACTGACTGGTCAGCCAAGCCAAATGGGTGAACACCAGGTTCAGTAAGAGTACCTGCCTCAAAAAATAAGGTATGGATAGCTATTGAGGAAGGCACCTGAACTTGACTTCTGACCACCACACATACCTATTGATTCACCATGCTGTGAGTGCCTCCTACTGAGTCAGTCACTGGAAGAAACAGCACTGGCTGTCCACTAATGATGGGTGTAGCTCACAACACAGCTAATGCTGGTTTAGAGATGCCAGCCTATTTACCACTTCATTTCTTGCTGTGTTTAGCTGTAGTTTGTTTTTCTTTTCTGAGATCAATTCTCTTCCCAAAACATACATTTCAGAGTCTCCTCCCTGTTGTGGTCCTGGGGCTTTAGCTCAGGGAACCCCACATGACCTTCCTCCCCAGCTAGAATCCCCTCTGTGAGGACCTGTTGGTCCCTTTCCTCTGGTCTGACAATGGCCTTATTGACACCTTCACTTTTGGAAGAAGTAGTATATGGTGGCAGGCTGATTGTGACTCTCAGAATGCTACGGACATGGCTTCCTGGTTCTCTGCTTCTATAATCATGACTGTTAGCCAAGCTGTTCTTTTAACTGCCACCTATCTCCGAGCACCCAAGTCTTCTTGTCCCCATGCTCTGCAGCTCTCCTGTGTACACAAGGTAGAGATGGATTCACATTTTTAACCTAGAGTCTAGGGAGACGGCTCAGTGGGTAAGCTGCGCAGGTATGAGGACCTATGCTGGGATCCACAGGACCCATGCAACAGTCGGATGCAGCAGTTTTGAGGGGGACATGCAGATTGAGGTGGATCCAGGGCCACACTGGCCAGCCAGTCTAGGGAGATGGTGAGCTCCAGCGTCAGCGAAATACCTCATCTCAAAAAACAAGGTTGGCAGCAATAGTGAAGACACCTAAACTTGGCCTCTGGTCTCTACATATACACAACACACACACAAGTGATACACAGAGAAAAACAGTCTGTGATTTGCTGTGTGTTTCCAATCTGACAAAAGGATCTTTATTAATTTCTGCAAATTTCACTTTTCCATGTCTGAGCTTTCACATATTTCCCACATGTTTTTGTTCTGCAGCATTAAATTCTCAATAGTTTAATTTTACCTTCTAGTTCAATTCTTTCTCTGGTTCTATGTAATGTACAATTAGCTACCTACGGGAACTTTAATTTCTGTATTTTTACACATATGTTCTATCACCTTTTGCAAACGCCCACTGCTATTTTGGTAGTTTTGCTCCATCGGCACACATCTGATCTCTTCCACATTCCCCAGTCAATGTCTTTGTGTCTGATGGCTCCATATCTGTGGCCTTAGGAGACTGTCTGCAGACTGAATTTCACTGGGACTTGTTTTCCTAGGCTTTGAGAGTTTAACTGGAAACGAACTGAGAAATTCTCTGTGAGGGATTTTAATGTTCGGATTAAGGGAGGCTCCTACACAAAGGATCTGCCCTTGCTTCTGCAAGATGCCCAGATTCTTGGCTGAACTGAATGTTTTCCTGACCACTCAACTCAGCTAATCCAAATTCCTGCTGTAAATCCATCAGCTGCTCTGAGCTTATACATTTTCTAAGGAGATTATTATTTTCTTCTCCTCCACACATTTTTAGAAATTTCCCTTGGAGGAGCCTCAGTTACTCTGGACTCACTTGCCGTTACCAAGAAAATGAAGCGTGAAGGTCCAATTCCCTGGCAGGAGGTGTGTCTGCTGATTATACAGTCCACCTTGGGTGGGCCCGAGGCTGCCCCTTCTGTGGCTCTGGAGGCCTAAAAACCAAAGCAAGTTCAGGCTGAAAGACAGCCTCCTGCCCTCAGCTTGCCTCTCGAGCATCTGCCATGTCATTCTTTCTTGTCAGACGACAGTGAGGTGAAAGAGAAGCCTGGATCCATTGATCCTTAAGGCAGTGTGATTTATTCTAGTGCCTACCCAGTCTTCATAGACTTGGGAAACAAAACTCTACTTCAACGTTGCTACTTGAAAAGTGGAAACAAGAAAGTCCTTGCAACATTGATAGGCAGTGTGAGGACAAATGAGTTGATACATAAAAGGCAAGCCAGCACTCAGAAAGTGTCCCAGAGTAGCAATATGATGAGACCTTACAGTGCTGACTTCCTGCTCTACAGTATTGCTCTCATTTTGTTACCATGTTGTAAAATTTAGGTCTGCAAAATTTCACTTTACATTAACATTTCTGCCAATGCATTCATTTTATGAAGGGTCTATTCAAGAACACAAACATGTATGTATAATGACGAATGGCAGATACACCCTACCAAGCATTTCTACTTACTCTCCTGACTTAGGACCAAGAAGAGGGATGTGAGAAGTCACAATCAAACTAATCAAGTGTCTAGTGTCTAGCAGAGGGAGCCAGTTACCTTCAAGTGTGAAGGTGAGCAGCTATGTGGTGTGTGAAAGGGAAAAGGACTGAGGTCTCTGTTCCTTGCTGTATGAGATTGAGATGGTCAAATAAGAGGCAAGGGTGTTTTCAGTCCCAGAGTGGCCTTTACAGAGAAGAACCAATAACTACAGACAACGTAAAAAGCTATATATAGTCTACAAGTCTAGTGTCAGAGAGTTGCCTTTAGTAAGGCAAGCTGAGTATTTCTTGATGTGCACTTTTATAGAGTGCCAAAATCATTCTCTTTATCGCAAATACATTTAAAATTGAGTGCTCAACTTAAATTGCCAGTGTGATCCCCGCTGGTTTCCATGTAACAACATTTTGCTGTTCTTAACAACGAAAAGAGCACATTTAGCAAAATTAGGGCTTGGGGTCATGTTAGTTATCAACTTATAATTGTTCAACTCCAATTTTGCCCCTTAGTTGCTTTATAATGGTCTGGATATAACCATTCTCTGCAGCGAGTGCCATGTTAGGGCCTTGTCAGTAGAGGGCACTGCAGGAACATGGCTGTGGTTCCTTTGGCCTAGCACCAGCTTCATTTTCCCTGCAGTGCAATGCCTGCTCTTGAGACCCTCTGATGGTGCTCTACCGTAGCTGCACATCCACCCTCCACTGGGGATGGTAGGCTGTCACGAGTCTTCAATGTAACACGGAATGTTTATAGGTTCTGTGTCCACGAGTGTATCCCGTGTGCCCCCAGCCATAGCCTTCCTTATCTTTCAGAGTTGTTTTGTAGGGGTCAAGCAAATGTAGACCAGCTGTGACTCAGAAGTCCACACAATTTCCTGCTATCTCCAGTGAATTCCATCTCTACCCTGTCCAAAGCAGCCTGAGCCCAGCCTTGGGGAAGGACACCATCTGTTCTGTCCTTCCTTGAGTATTCCTCTGACTGCCCCTTACTGGAAAAGTTCCTAAACATCTTAACTTTTTCAGCAGTAACATAATGAACTGAAAGCCCCACAGACAAGATAACTAAAAACACAGCACAGAATTTTCTTCAACTTGTGTGTATAAAGTGCAGATGAACACAAATGAATCTTGTGTTTAGACTTGAGTCTCCAAAGTATCTTATTTATTTATGTGCAAATATTTCAAAATTCCAGATTCCGAACATTTTGGATAAAGGAAAAAACAAACAAGTCTTCTTTGGTCCTGAGAACAGAACTTCTTGATGAAATTAACACCATCCTCACATGACTTGAGACAGGGAAAGATGCTGGAATGCATTACAAAGCTTATTTAATTTTCCTTTTTACTACATGAACAAATTCCAAGGTAGCTACCTCCTCACTCAAGGGTTTAAGCTAATTTAATTACTTAACCCTCTCCCACACCTTCCTGTTTCTTCCTATTATAAAGAAGAGCTGATCTTTAATCTAAAATTCCAAAATAATGAATAGAATATACTACCATATCTTATTCTAAGTCATTTTATTTCATAAAAGTTTGAGGATCTAATTAGTTCAAGAGCTATAACATACACATAAGAGTGCATTTAAAAATATGGATTGCTTGCTTATTTATTCAGTGATACTGGAGGGTCCAACAGTAGCTAGAAAATAAGAATAGGAATTGTGGCATAAAACCAAAACAAATGAGGCACCCACCTTTAGCTGCCTAGAATATTCCTCCTGAATACAGGAGGAAAAGAAAGAGAAAGGATTTGGTAGCAAAAGACAATAAAGATTTTACAAGGAGTCACCCCTGTGATCACTGGCCAGCACCATTAAGTAGCTTTGCAATGTAGAGGCCCTATGCTTGGGGAAGATGCCAAGTATCTTCAATAATAAAAATAAAATATATTCATTTTGACTTGAGTTGAAGTTAAACTAAAACATAAAACCACCAACTGATGGCTACAATAGAAAAATGTAAGAATACATTCAGTGTGCTCTCTCTGAAGTGTTTCTCCACACTCGCGGGTATGGGAAAAAGCAAATATCTGGGCTTACATTTTCTTCCAGAAATCTGATTCACCACTATGCAAATAATCTGACATTTCAAAAATGTATTTTCAGTAACATTTGAGGTTCCCTAAGTAAACAGTTTCCAATTTATATGAGTCTGACACGCGGGGGGCTTCAGGGATGCTGTCTGAAGGTGGCACAGAGGGATTTAAAATGTAACAAGCTGCACTTCATGTGGAAGCGTGGCGCCTCTCTGGACTCCCAGAGTGCTCTGTTCTTTCTAAAGTTCTCCTAAAAGGTCAGCCAGTCTATGATGATAAGTAACTGTCAAGAGTTAGAAAAATGAGGCACCTTGTAAATTATCATTCTTTAAAACTACAAATGACTGAGGTAGGCAAATTTACGTGCATCACAAAAGGTATGGAACTAACACTACTTGATGGCCAGAAGAATCTGGCTACACATTTCCTTATTTCCACCTTTTAATTTTAAGTAAGCTCATTTTACACACACACACACACACACACACACACACACACACACACACACACGAAACATACTTCAAAGCTCAGCTTTTCTGTTAACCAGAAACTAGCATAAAATTTAATAGAAGAAAACTATATGTAAGAATCTTTCACGTGCAAATGCTTTTTCAATTCTTCTACTTTGCGAAAAGAAAGCAACATTTCTGGGAACTAGCTATGAGCTAGAAGCAAAGGAAAAAGAGACAGTCCTAGCCATTGCCCATCTAGCAGAGAACTAGTTTTCAGAGAACTGTCCCCGGCAGAACAACTCGGTGTGGCACATTACTTTTCATTAATTGAATTCTGACCATGAGAGAAACAGATTTCATCAGAGAACTTAAAGACTGGCTACATGTGTCAAAAAGCAACACTGGCAGGGCCGCTACATGGCAGGCCAGGGCTGGGAGAGGGAAAGCAGCCACCAGAAATGGTGGCCACCAGCAAGCCGGACAGCAACAGCAAATTAAGTGGTGCCCAGTCTCTATTCGGAAAAGCTTGTTGCCAGATGGCAGGTATGGTCTACAGCCCAGCAGGACAGCTTCCTCTAGAGCAGCTACCTGGCTGGCTTTGCTGTTCTTGTTTTAAGATTCTAATTGGAAAAAGTCAGTTTGTGATTTCATTTTATGACTTCAAAGAGATGAACGACCTTTTTAACAAAACTTCTAAAAAGCCCGCTATAAGCAGCCAAAGTTGGCCTTAGCTCAATCAGAACCAAAGAGAATTAGCATTTGGAAAATCTAGGTACACAGGGCCAGGCTCTATTCAAAATGATGGAAGTTCCTTCCAGGTGACCCCTTTGTGTAGACCCAGACTGGCAGTTTCTGCTATGCTACTGTCATCCTCAGCTATGCAGAGAAGAAAATGCGAGGTCTGTGTCCACTTGGCAAACCACGCAGGCTCTCATTTTCCAGACCACAGAAGACAGGCAGGGAATGCCGGATTTGAATAAAGCCCAGTTAGGATAAACAAACCCTCACTGAATTTGTTTTCCTGTCTCATCAGCACTGTCCAGGAGAAAGCTAAATGCTCCATTATCTTATTAATTATACCAATATTTGGCTAAAATCTGATTTATGCAAAAGCTGTCCCAGTGCCTCATTGCTAGAGGTCTAATAATAAAATGTAAATCTATTAATAAAGCTTTACTAAGGCTACATGAAAATCTCATGAGTAGGCTAAGTACAAAAATATAGACTGAAATTTTAAATGCCTTTCCATATAGGTAACAGAGGAATTGCAGGCCTAGAGAGTTTTGAAGGAGAAAACACAAGCTAGACTCTTATAACAGCTGCCAGTATTTTCCTTGGAGATGCAGAAGCCTTGTTCCACTGGCCCAGACCACTGAGTCATCCTCGAGCACAGGTTTGACACAGCACTGGATATCAGGGTCACTGTATACTGGCAAATGCCTCATAATGTGATTAAATTCCCAGCCAGTAAATCCTGTGAATGCATGCATTCCTGAGAAAATCCCAGAGGGCTAGACATCAGGATTCTCTAACAGACTGTAGTGTAGACACTGCGGTTCCATCAACACCACAGAAGACCACTGTGGGCTCAAGGCAGTCTGGTGTACATGGCTGCCTGTAAACTCAGGCTAGTCAGTCGGATTGAGAGGCACATGCTTTTCCAGTTGATTTCTAACTTAAATTAGAAATTGTTAAATGAGGGCAATTTTTCCAGTCACATTTTGTGTCTCTCCCTGACACCAACAGGGGAAAAGTGAACTTTTCTTCAACTCACCTGGCTTAGAAATAAAACAGGTGGTTGATGGAGTTTTGGCCTGGGGTTTCCTGGGACACTTGGGGCTTACTTCATACATAGCATTTAAACCATGGAGTTAATTGCCCTTCCAAATTATAACACACACATTAGTCTTGGGAGAATCTGTCCCAATCAGCCTCTGAGCTCCACACCTCAGACCTAGTAGAGGCCTAAAGCCTGGAATACAGCCAGAGGTCAGGCTCCTCCCAGCAGTCACCCTGGATTTCTCTGGCTGCCCTTCTCTTCCTGCTGGCCGCAAAGTACACTTTGTAAAACTCTCCTTGGAAGGGGAGAGGTACCCTGGCTGTGGCCCAGGAAAGGGGCTTTTCTGCTGCTCTGTCCTTGAAGGAGCCCCACTCACAAACAGCTGTGAGCCTTTTCTTTCGTTTAGTTTTAAACAATTAAAACTACAGCTTGATCTCATTACTGCAATCTCTCCATGCTGTTTAGACTAACCTTTTCTTACTTAAGACTTCACCTCTCTGTGCCAAAGACAGGGGACCGTCTAGAGGCACCACATACTTCATGAAAGTGACCTGGCTTTCATGCCTTAAAAAAGCCACCTACTTTGGAAAGCAGTTGAGAGCACACATGTGGCCATGTTTTTCTTGCCATTGCTTCCTTGTCCTTACAGAAAAGAAGAAAAAAAGCTTCTAGATATTGGCAAAGGTTTTATGAAATATAAGTTGTAGCTTAGGAAATGTTCTTGAAGATACTTGGACTATGGACAGAGAGCAGATGTTTCTGAAAGCATCCTCACCAGCCAGCCACAGCAATTCCCAGTGTGATGCTGCCCAGTATCTGCTCCTAGGCAGACTACTACTGAAGAAAGTTCCAAGCTGGTCTAGCTCTTGCTACACTTTAACAGGCTATTTCTCCCTCCCCCATACCATGTTGCAAGGGTGGAGGAAGGGGCCCTGCAGCAAGAAGTGGACTACGAAGAGGCCTTGGTATTCCAACAGCAGAGAGAGCCAGGGCAGAATGTGAAGGTCTCAGGAACAGACCAAATTCTCAGCACACCTCCTGGCCACAGAGCCTACAATCACAAGGTAAGGCTTAGTTCTTACTATGTCCTGAGGCACCATCGTCCTCCAGAGCCCATTAAAACATGAGCTCCTTGCGGGTGCAGGACACGTTCTTCTTTGTAGCCCAGCCCTAGTGTGCTACAGACACAGCATAAACTTGACTGCAATGAAAGCTCTGAATACCTTCATGGGAACAGGGTCGTGACCAGCAAGCATCTTAACTGGAACTTGCTGCCAGGCAACAGCAAGATAAACATGCACGCCTGTGCCTGTATGGTCAGTGCAGCTGCCTCCTGGGGTGCAGGTCTGCATCCCGTGAGCTATGCAGTGCAGTATGTTGAGAAGCAGTGTGCTGAGATATGAGACCCAGTGAGGAGCCCCTGAGAGAGTTCAATGCATGGCAAAGGGGGATGTGCCATCACACTGAAAAGAGGTACAAGTCACAGAACAGGTCCCAAGCACAGAACGGTTTCAGCGACATCGCACTTTCACCCACCAGCACAAAGGCAGACCTTGGGTGGATACCCACTCCATGGCTACATTCAAATTCTTCTAAAAATCCTGTCTTGACCACACTTCAAAACTCTGTAATCCTCCTCACAAACTTTTACAACTGAATTCTTGCTCTTTCTCACTGAACTATTGGAAAGGGCTTTAACAAATAAAATAAATATATTAATATACAAAAGTTAATATTTTCCATAAAAATATTTTTAACCCAGTTCTCAATCTGCCAACATATCGGGGTGGGGGGCTTTCGCTCACCATCTGCCACCCACACAGACCCGTGGGCAGATTTTCTAGTAGTGACAACACTTTCAGCTGAGTAAAAGACCAGGAGGTGATGACAAAAATATGCTAGGTTTACAAAGAGACGGGAGACCTGGCGTGGAAGGGCACATCTGTGCACAGCCAACAGGCACACGTGCAGAGGGAAGCTGCTTTTGATTTGCTCTCTGCCTGCTATTGCAGGAGAGTTCTACTCCCAGCCCAGCATCACTATGTATTTGGGCATGTAGTCCAAAAATATGGGCCAAACAACTAACGATAAGTAGGAGCCAAATTCCTGACACTGTAACTTTACATTAACATTTTGCATGAAGTCTAACAGAATACAAAGCTCTTGAATTTAACATGTCCTCTGCTCCAAATCCACCAAAGTGAAGAACTTCTGAGCATATGAAGGAAATATGCATTGCTTGCATAATACTGGGCACACTGCAAGGGTGAATGGCTTCACGTCCAGGCCTTGCTCCTCACTGGTATCTGCAGTACTGTGCCCAGAACAGCCCAGCCCTCTCATTACAGTGTGAAAGTGTGATGGTGTTGTCAGCCCAGGGTGTAAAACTGACTTGAAACAACTGCAATAATCAGGCTTCCTCCAGACCCCTGAACTATGTGAAAGGGCAGATGTAATAAATAATTAACGCAATTCAAGAAGCGGCTGGAGCCCACCACAGCGCTGAATCTTGGCAAGCCAAAGGCTGAAGTTCACAGGAAATAATTGTTACCACATTTGCTGTGGACTATGACTATCTGAGAGACTACCTTAAACACATCAAACAGTCCAGCCAGACCTCAAGTGCAAATTGTCTCTGCAACAAGGTCCTCAGACACACTTGCAGAAAACTTTTAAAAAGTTACAAATGAAAAAAAGAAAAAGAAAAAAAAGTTACAAATGTAGGAGTTAGAAAATAGGTACACAAGAGAAAATATATATGCTCCTCAGAATTGAGATCGTTTTTACCACCCCAAAAGCTAACATTTTAGTAGTAAAAATATAAACATTTAATAGAAGCTTCAGAGCACTAGAATGAGTTAAAGGAACAAGGTAGGAGTCAAGTTACCTTTCTTTTTATATTCTTTTTTAAAAAATTAAGTTAAATTATATATGTACACACTATCCAAATGTTATTCTTTGTAAACATTTAAAAGTTTGTTACAATATATGGATGACACAAAACTACCTACATTTAGGGAAAATACAAAGCCCCTTGCTCAGTCCCCTTCCTCCCTGCTAGCTGCCTGCTTTGGTGTATAGACAAGAAGACTAACAACTAGCAGAGATGGTAGCTAAAACCTTCTCTCTCACAAATTACAGAACTACTGACACCTAGATCTCAGTCATCAGAGGACTGTCCCTGAGATAGGCATCCCCATCTCACGAGATCATACAGGGCCTAGGTCAGCAAAGAGGTCATATAAGCCTAGCCTGTGTAGGGCCGTGTAGGGCTCACCAGCTATCTGTGGCTGTTATGGCTCCCTCCTTGCTGCATTTCCTTAAGAGACAGGCTCACTCCGTAGCCTTACTTTAGCAGAGTGCTAGCTTCCAGTTGCTCTCCACCCTATGGTCTTATGAAATGAACACCCAAGTCACAAGCCAGTCAAGCCCACCCTTGACCAAAATGATTCTCCAGAACAGAATCTTTGCACTCTAATTTCACTTTGGGTTGAACTAAGTCACCATTCTACTCTCAACAGTCTTTACAAACCACACTCAGAAGCACCAATGCTTGTTTTCTTCAGATGAGAAGGCACCCCTCGAGCCTCACTGAGTGGCTTCAGCTTGCATTGTCCTCCCTGTCTGGGAACAGCTACTCTCTAGAACTAATTTCAAAGAAATTTATCTTCTCTGCATAGAAGTCTCTGAATTTGTGAGTTGTTCTTTATGGTAAAGGGGGGAAAATGTCTGTGATAATCTTATGTTTACACAGAACAATGATTAAAAAAATATAAAAAACACAGCTAGAAAGAAACGGTATAAAAATGGGAGTACAGATGCCAAGCACACTCCATCTTTTGAACTAGTGTAAAGATTCAAAAAGAAAATCCATTCTGGCTAGTTGACAGCAGAGAGATGCGGCCTTCTCCTCGTGCTCTCCTGCTGTGTGAAAGTCACTCCACATTACTTTAAAGTCCCTCACAGTTGTCCATGTATGGCTCTTTTCCTGCCCAAGGACATTTAGACTTACTCACGTAGCACAGTGACAAATCAGAGACAGGATGTTGATTCAGGTCACACGAGGAGGCTCACTTGTAGCTAAATGAGGAACTATTGCATTCATAGGAACAACTACAAACTTGAGTTGTGATGAGAGCTCAAACCTGGAGCAGGATTTTAATATTGTGCATATTATCTTATAATGCTAACAGGAAAACAACAGTCCATACACAAAGGAATCCAAACTTGGTAAGATCCAGGTGAAGATAAAACAGAAATCTCTCTTTATGGTCATTTCGAGCGTATGGATAAGCTTCTTGTTTTTATGGAACAAAACAGATCTGTGACTTAAATAATAAATGTTAAACAAACTATTTGAACAGGCTAGTGTTCAGAATTTGGAAGGTTTTAAAATCATAGCTTTATAAGTGCTTGGGATTTAACTGTTATGTGCCACTTCTCATTAATGAGGCCATTCCTTCCTGACCTGTTGTGTAAAACTAATTCTTTTTCAGTTGTACCTTAAATAAGACTGGACTGACATGGCTTTACATGGCTTATTTTTGGGACAACTCACTCACTGCAGATCTGCTGAGGATTTTTGCAACCAAGTGTTTATTAAAATGTTTATAAAAACAATAACAATGGTTGTTGAGTTGTGCACTCATTTTCTGGAGAGAAAGAAAGGATGAAGAAGGGTGTGGTCCTGGAAAGAAAATGTGCCTTGAGAGAACTTTTCCCAGAATGCCCACAGGAAGGGGGAGAAGTGAAGGGACGGTTTTCGAGCATCTCCAACCCTGTGTCCACAGATGCAGGATGACAACCCAGGAAGCATGGGAGGGCGATTTCTAGAATGAAGTCTTCGAGTCCATCCCACTCACTCTTCAGAACAACATGACTCCTCTTTGCCTCCTCCTGGCTGCAAGAGCTCCTTTATTTATTTACAGTGAGTCGTGTGTCTTATGGAAAGCCATCCCATCCCAAGAATACTAAAGTGATTGGTTAAATAAATGCTAGAAAAAAATTTTTAAGACTTGCACAGAATAGACATAACCCCCATTCTCACTTTTCTCTGTTTTACTCTTCACAACTTTTCCCTACAAATACATATGTTTTAAATTAGTTTTTTCCTTAAAATATAACAGACTACATAAAACTATCCTTTGACTTACTTAACAAATAAGTCAGACAATATCATTCTCTTTAATAGCTACATAATATTCCTTATAGTCAATAAATATACTCTTTTTGAGCACTCTCAAGTGTTAATGGATATTTAAGTGAATCTTAATTTCAACTCTTACAAATTGTTGTATTTTCAAAGGGTGGTATTATAGAAATGAGCTTTCAATGTCCTTAGTTGATTTGAAACTTAATTTGACAATGGTAATTTTGATCCCAGTGACATCAGTTCATAAATCATAAATAAGATCCTAATGACCTCAGAGCAGGAGAGATGGTTGAGAGCACTGTTCCCTTTACAGCATTTTCTCCTCCTGGACTATCCTGGGTCTGTTGTTTCTCCCAGTCCCAGGGCAGCGAAGAAGCTGATGTGCCTAAAGTACATGTTTCTAGACTGGGTTTCAAGTCCAGTGGCCCTGGATGGGGTCCCTCTGCAGTATTAAACTGCTCTAATTGCATTCTTCAAGCAAGCTGAAGGCTGACAGCTTCCGCTCCCGGCTCATTATCAGAGCACTTCAAGGGGCTCCATTATGAGTAGAGCACCTGGTCCAAATTTATTTCAACGGCCCAGAGAAAAATGGGAAGGTGCTTAATGTTCAACCACAATGGTGACATTTTTATGAGATATCCAGGGTTCAGAAACAAATAAATGAAAGGTTTGAAAGGAGCATGAACAGAAACCATGACAATAAAAATTCAACATTAATATATCAATTTAAAACATATACCACCCATATACTTGGGGCAAGGCCAGAGGTTCAGTATAGGCTAGCCAGCAAGAAAAGGGAGGGAAAAAAAGCCAATAGCTTACCCCATCTCCCTCCCCCCCCCCCCCCCCCCCCCCCCCCCCCCGCAACCCCATGACAGGCTTCCCAAGAAAGACAAATGGAATTCCAAGAACGCTGCAGACAATCAGGCGGAGATGTGCACTCTGAATTGTGGTTAAAATAACAACTTTCTTTCTCAATGCACCCACAGGAGAATGAATGAAAATTCAGTCAGAATTTGAGGCATCCAAAATGTATGATGCTCCTTCTCTTTCCCTGGTTTGCTACAAACTGCTATCTTTAACTTTTTCCTTATGGAAATATATTAGCGGAATTTTACACAGATGTTTCCACAAGAAAGAACCATGCAAATCTGCACTGAGGTTTTTAATAAATGTACAGTGGGATATTTTCCCAGGTGTGTCTCAGCAGACCCAGAGTAAACACTGCACCCTGTGACACAAATCCATATCTAGAGATGGCGACTCCTTGGGGCTGTGCTTTCTGCGGCTGAGCGTTTGCAGAGGACGCAGCACACAGACGGCAACCCATTTCAAAGGCCAGAGGCCCAGCTGCAGTGCATTAGAGAGCTCTACCCTCCACTAAGAATTTGTTTAAAGAAACTTTTAAAATAAATATTTGTGTTCTTTCCCTAAACACAACAATGGTACTTACACTGGAACCTAAGAAGATGATGACTGAGAACCCTGGCCCTGGCACTTTAGACTTGGAGTGCTGGCTCAACGGGGACTTCATGGGCTCAGAGGGGTTAGTAAATGTTTAGTCTCTTAAGAGAATTAAGTGACAATTAATCACTACAAGGACCTCCCACCCCCCCAGCTATTAGCTGTTTCGGGCTTTGGAATTTTATCTTTCTCAAGCATTTTCCTTATTAAACCAACCATGCAGGTGTGCAATACATTAATAGGTCAAACTATAAAGGCTTTAATTATTTTGCTGATTTAAAAATACAACAAGACACCACCTATTTTTTCATATATTGATTGTTTCTACTCTGGTCTCAAATTTAAAGTCATGAATCCTAGGTAGCCAGCCTAACTAGGAAATGCTACTTGAATCCTTTTTCCTTTTTTATTTCCATCAATGAATAAGTAAAAGCTCTTAAAATTAACTACCTAATAAAATCACCTAACTACAAAAATAGGTGACTCCTCCCACCCCACCCAGAATAACTATGGAATCATCTAGTGAGTCATCACATGTGGCAGGCCACCTAGTCACAGAACTGGAGAGCATAGGGAATGTCAGCCGGGTGTTTAAGAGGGTGATCCATATCATTTTAACTCAGCATCATTTATTCCTTTACTATTGGAGCTGGAGCCCAAGAGTCCACCGGAAGTTCCCAAGTTTACCATGGAACCAGGCCCAGGGTTGTTTGGGTTATAGAGGTCTGGGTCCTGCTTTCTCCTTCATTTGACACTCGTTATCCTCTGTCTTAACTTTTTAAGAAGCACCATATCATCGAGTTCTGAACAACTGAGAGAGCAGTGGCAGCTGGGCACAATGGTTTGTATGAGGTCAGCAGCACCAGTTTTTTTGTCTGTCTGGAACAGAACACAGTGATTTGTCAAATAAATGAATAAATAATGAACTGCTGGCACAGGACAAATGGCTTTCTACTTTGTACAGTTCGTTAAATGTGTCAGGAGGTCACTTGTTGGCAGGGTGGATTTCTAGAAAGAGACCTAGATTCAAGCATGGGATTACCTGGTTGTGCAACCACATGCAAGTCACTGTTAAGCCTTCAGTGTTAGTCTGTCTATACAAAGTGGCTACAGCCATGTCTGCTTTATCCCTCAGAGAGAGCCAGTGAGACTAAAACATATGCTTAGATGACAAGGCTTGCAAGCTGGAAAGTGGTCATAAAGCCAGCATTGCAGGAGCCATTTGCTCTCTGCAATCTCCTGTGCTGCCCTCTGGTGGTAGGCATACTACAATGCTACTCAAAAGCCCAAACTTTCACAGAGCTCTCAATTGAATAGTGAGGGCCAAATGACTCAAAGTATATAATGCAAAAGGTGTGCTAGGTCTTCCTTGATGGTATACCAGAGGCTACAATTTGAAAACGGAAGGAAGAATAAATTTAAGAGAGGAAAAAAAAGTTTTGAGCAGTGACCAGTGCAGGTGTCTTGCACTATGACAAAACATTTGAAAAGTAGAAACATCAAACAAAAGAAAAATATCTGTCACTGTTGCTAAGAATCCCTGTCCAGGACAATGGAATTGCTCACAAACTGTAGAAGCCAACAGCCACTGACAAATTTGCTTGAAGTCTAGACTTAGAACAGCCAATTTTTAGAACTGACAGGGACCCAAGACACTGTATTCTAGTGTTTCCTTATGCATGGATTAGGTAGGAAAGTCAAGGAAATTCTGTAGGACTAGTGGGAGGGTGGAAAGGAAGAAGAGAAAATGGAGAGTGAATCCAATCAAAGTATGAAAATGTCAAAAACAAGAACAAAAGGAAAGAAAGAAAAGGGGAAGGAAGGAGAGGGAGGCAGAGGAAAATAGGAGAGGAGTGGAAACACAGAAGAAATAGATAGCAGAGGAAGGGGTTTTTGTATCCTTTGACTTCAGGGCAACAGGAAAAACAGCTGGCTGGGATATGGTCGAGTGGAGAAAAGGTTTGGGGACAGGTAGATGTGGCATGAATGCCTCTCATGTTGGTTACAGTCGGAGAGAAGAATACCTGCAGGGGAGCAGTTAGGAAGCCACCAGTGCTAGGGCTGAGCTCCAGATCAGAGGAGGGAAGGAGGAGGGGAGATTACCTGGGGACCACAATCTTTCATCAAGGTTTGGTCATGCCTAGCATCAGTGGCGCAAGCCACTGCCTCTAGGACCTCAGGCAATAATGACAGCTATGAATTTGGTAAGCTATAAAGACCAGAGAATTTGAAATTCAAATCTTTTTATCTTCCAATCTTCCAAGATTAAAAAACAAAACCAAAAAGCCACAGACTGAAGCTTCTCCACCTCTATTGCTTCAAATACAATGCTATTCTCATAATATCAAAACTGCACTCTTCCACTTTCTTAATAAAGCCACTAGAATAAAGGTCCTAGTAATGGACACACCTGGTGATAATAGAGTAGGAGGAATTTATTGAGTAAACAAATGGCTCAACTTACATTAAGGGTCTAGACAAGTTGACTTCAAAAACTTTCCCAGACTAAAAATACCACATTTTGAGATAGAAATAAGTTTATTACCCAAAAGCCCTCAGGCTATGTTAGAGTAAAATTTGTCTGATGATTATGAGAAAGTATATGGAGAATTAAACTTTTAAAGACTGCTAAAGCATTCCTCAGGTAGGTACCTCCTGACAGAATGTAAGATTTGATAGACTGTTTCAAACAGACCTTCAAGGAGCACATGCATATGTGCATGAATATGTGCCTGCACATGGATGTATGACTACATGCATATATGTGTGCCTGGATGTTTTGCTGAAAAGTAAGACTTGAGGCCATTCAGCACTACACTGCTACATATGACAGTGTTATTCACAGGACCCTCTCCTCTGGGCTTTCCAATCTTCTCCCACTTCCAACCACTCTCTCCTCTGTTCAGTCACAAAGGGTCTTAGTCTAGGACATGTTCTTGGGTGTTTTGTGCTCTCCCTTTTCTGTGTTTAGAGATGGCTCTAAAATCTTTTCCTCCAGCTTCCTCCTGCTGGACTATAGACTAGGAGGACTGATCATGTCTGACTATTTCAAAGGTCCCCTGTACCTGGCCCCTCCTCTGATCCTCTCCAAAATGAGAGGCACATATGGGCCCATCACCTACCCTCAGTCAAATCCCCGAGGACTGTGCATCTACCTAAGCACTGATGGAATCTACTTCTGACCTTTGCCTCAGCAACAGCATCAGGGCCTTCGCCTCCAGGGTTATGGCTAAGCCACACTCCACAGGGCATCCATGATCAGCTCTACAGATATTAATTTGATGACAGGTTCCATCTCAACATTTTTCTGTCCCCACAGTACTAAGAAAACCAAGCTTCTCCACCCCCAATCATAAGGCCTGGACAGACTTGGTCCTGCTGAGTGCTCAGACTTACTCTCTCACTGTGCTTTGCCCAGGCTCACAGATTAAAACACTTCACTTGCCACTTCTCCTCCTAGCCCCTTCTGTCTGGGTCCATTTCTGAAAGAGATCAGACAGCTCTATCACAGGCTCGCCTTGGCTCTGCTCATGTCTCGGCTTTGTCCTCACACCTAGACAAAAGTTTGACACTCTTCCCTACTCATAAACCTTTACGATCATCTTGTGTATAATTTAACTTCCAAATCTGCACAAGGTCCACCATCTGATAGGCGCTCAATAAACAGAGTGAATAATTATGACTATTTGACTAATGAATACCTGACTTTGAGATACCAATGCAAACTGGATTGATACACTGTGGATTTTAGAATAAGATAAACTTGGGCCCCCATGACAGCTCCAGAGTGCTCTAGCTAGGAAATCCCCAAACAGATGGAAACTTCTTTAGGCTCTGCTTCCACACAGATCCACTTCACAGGTTTGCTGTGAACACTAAATACATTTATTCGTGCCAGTGTGCTTGCTTATTTCTATTTTTCAGAACTACAGTGCCATAAACTCTTATATCACTCAATGACATGCTGCATTAAGCCTACAGGTTGATCGGATGCTGAAGTTTTTCAGTAAACAGCTTATTCAGTGACACAGTGGGTCCTGGACAGCTCACTGAGGACCCTGCTGCTAATAATTGTCAACCCAAGGATTATGGGTATTGCCCTCCATTTTACACTGTCTGATTCCAAATCTAACAACATAAAGAAAACAGTTTGTTTCTTGAATGGAGAGAAAATAGTTATGGGTGCAGTTTGATCACGACATCCAGCATTATGAACAGTCTGAATGTATGTCAGTCATGAGCTGCCATATTGAAACACTTTCTGCTGCCGTAAGCAGATACCGGAAGCTCTCCAGGCACTATCTGGGGCTCTGAGAACGTTTTCCTTTCAGGAGTTTGTTACTTCTCATTAAAGTAATACCATACTTTCTGACAAATGAAAGGGGAAGGGTGGAAACTAGAGAGGAAAGGAGCAAGAGAGGAAGAAAACCTGAAACTATCAGATCTGGGGTGGATTTAATGCTAGGCAAAGAGGCACATGTCAGGAGCCCTAGCAACCCAGACTGAAGTGGGAAGATGCAGAGTTTGAGACCAGCTTGGACCATCTCAAACACAAAATGAAACCAGCCAGACGATGTCACACAACACAGTCTTGGTCATTGATTTTATAGTGTGCCTCGTGTCTCCATCCCCTCTCCGACAAAAACAAACATATAAAATCAGACTTCACCTCAGCCAACTGGTGGCTTTGGAATCCTTACAAAGTGCAGGAAGAGAACCACTTTTAAAATTAAAACTCTTCATGTACCCAGTAAGTTCAGTAAACTGTGGCAGTTGGGCACCCACTTTAAAAGTCTTGGTTCTGACCACAGCTTCTCATCCATCTGCTTCAAATTCCAACAGTAATCCTGGCTTCTCTGGTCTCTGTGCTTATAAACTTGCAGACGTATTGCTTGTTAAAATCTGTAAGGCATTCCTCAGTCCTTTCATGAACTGGTTAGAAAAGAAATGGAAGAAGTCCCAAATTCCGGAGGGTGATGCTGGTGTGATGGACCATATCCCCCACAATTTCCATGCTCAGGAGGTGGGTTAGAGATGGCCTTGAAGCAGGTCTTTGTCAACTCTATCACTTGAAAACAGGTGAAGGAGCTGGGCGTGGTGGCTTAGGACTATAACCCCGGCACTCACAGGGAAGCAGGAGGACCGGGTGGGGGTGTACTGGAGACCGGAAGGCGTTTGTCACTGCGCTCACGGTCCCGCTTCATACTTTCCAAAGTTTGTTACACTGTGCTTTGTCCGGGAATTCTTTTAAATTAAAAAAAAAGTTTTGTTTTTAGTTTAAGAGCTAGCCTTGAATTCCTGTGCTCAAGTAATCATCTAGCCTCGGGCTCCAGAGTAGCTGGGACTGCAGGATATGCCACTGTGCCCTGCTTGTCTTAGAACTCCTGATTAGTACCTAAAACATGATTTTATGTGGTTACTTGTCACAAAAGCCCAAGGATTTGGATACTGAACGTTGTATTAAATGTCTGCTGATATGTATAGCTGTGTTTAAAGACATCCTTTCAGCCTCACATAGACAATAAAAGGTCTATCTATGAACTATGTCCTTAGAAAAACTAACAAAATGAGTAATAGAAAACCCAATTATTTAAAATTTTTGTATTTAAAGAATATAAAACTTGAATTTTTATATGCAGCTTAGAACCTCATAAACCTAGAACAGGTAAATGATCACTTAAGTCTATTCCTTAAAACATCTTTGTTCCCCCAGATTAAGGTTCATATTCAAAGTGTCATCCCAAGTGATTTTTTTATGGCCAAGTTATAAACCCTCCAAAAAGAAGGTTTCTAATGAAAGTGTTGACATCACATTAACTATCGCTCTGCAGACTGGACCCACTAATCAAGCCCATTATATTTATGAGGCAGGTAAAAAAGTCTGTACCCATTAATCACACAGCCACACTAACAGAGTCTGCATTTGAGATCCAATAAAACAAATGCATCCTCTTTTTCAAATCCTTGATAACAAGAAGAAACTCTGCAGGCATTTTTATACTTTTCAATTTTAATGTTTCTACAGAGGTTAGGAAAGTAGCTTTGCTGAAACAGTTTATTTGTTTGCACCTGAGGGGATTACTTTTAGCATATCTGCAGACTACTGGAGAATTTTCTCTTCCATAGATAATTCCTGAAAATTATATGCACCAATATGACATTTGATAATGCTGCATTATAGTAATAAATTTTAAAAATCCATTCACCTAACTTGCACTTGGGCCATACCAAATTGTGATTAATTACCAAAAGAATATTCCACTCCTAAATTATAATTTAGCATCCCTATATAAAACCATCTAAAATGTCAGCACTCTGTCTTTATGACATCATGCCATCCCAGTAATTCTGTTTTACAAGTAAATCCCTATTATACATTAATAAGGGCTGTTGGTGGCTAAACATCTTGCTTCCCCAGTAATGACTTGGTTGAAGGCAATTAGGGCAACCAGGTGTGGTAGAGCTGGGCACTCATAAAAGTTTTTATATTTTACTATTTCCGTTTGATTTGGGGAGGTGCGTTCCAATCTACCCAAATTAAAGAGGAAGCTCTGTCCATGTTTTCAGCTGTTGTGTGTTTTGACTATAACTGACAAATCTATTTCATACTTCTGTGAGGACGATTATCAGAGATGGTATTCAAGGTGCACCACACACTTCTCTCTTGTACAGTTTGTTAGAGTGGCTCTCTCTCTCTCTCTCTCTCTCTCTCTCTCTCTCTCTCTCTCACACACACACACACACACACACACACACACACGCACACCTGGGGTCTCGGTCTCTCTCTCTCTCTCTCTCACACACACACACACACACACACACACACGCGCGCGCGCGCACGCGCGCGCACACACACACATCTATGCCTCCCCAGGGTAGCAGAGCCACTTGCACTTCCACTAGGACTTTCCAGGCAGCCCCGAGTAGTAAAACTACTGCATGAAAGAAGGGACTTTACCCACTTTGTTGTAATTAGTTTAGGCCAACAGAGGAGACTTACAAATTAAAGTTTTATCATAACAGGAGGGATGATTTTCCCATTACAAGAAATTTAACTTCCTTCTATGAACCACAAGCGCTACATGAAGGACTTAGTAAGTGAAAAGACTTAGCACATCTAGAGAAAAGGTCAGCTCTGGTGATGACAAACATCCTGAAAACAGAGGCTTAGAGAGTGAACCACTTCCTCATGGTACAGTGAAGAGTGATGTGTCTGTGCAATTTCCCTACCATTCAGCAAGCACAGGTCCCTCCACTTAAACCTAGTATGTGTTTCCTTCTTGCTTTATATACATACTGATAATTTTGATTAATTCAGTCTTTAAAAAAATCATTCAGAATTATAAAAAATTAAGTTTTGATACCAAATGTCAGATTTACTTGTGCTCATGTTTCGTTTTTTAACGTAGTCTCTAGACACACTAACACATCAACAACCAAACAGACAAGAGACGCTGTGCAACTGCTGCCAGTTCAAGCACCACTGCCTGCAGACACTGGCTGCATCGTGGCGATAACAAGTAGGGGTGGAGGTGACTGGGGCAAACCTTCCTGCATTAGAAGTATAAAGTTGTATTCTATCTCCCTTCAAAAGCAAGATATACACAATTACATCTTAATAAAAACAGTCTCAACATGGTTCATAATTTTCTTTCTCATATATTTGTATATTTCCATTTTGTTTGCTTTTAATTTTTGAGAAAAATCTATGCTTAACGGGTAGAATTTAAAAACCACAGTAGCGCAGTACAATGTATATTTAGAAATACATATTAATAACGGATCTCTCCATTCTTCTGAAGGAAACGTCCCAATAAACGAAGCCTGCACACAATCATGTCTTGTTTCAGATGAAGAGTGTGCTGTGGACTTGTTTATACCTGATGGCAGGGCTGTTGTATAGTCAGACAACCAACCTTTCTCCCCAGGAGCAAGCCAGGAGGCAGCTGTTTGCTGGCATGAACCATAAAGTTGGGAGTTCTTGCCTTCTCATCATGTGGTTTCCTTCCTTTGTCTTCCTTCATCAAAGGCCAGTCTCCTGACTTAAAATGCCAGTTTTCAGGGAGAAAACACAAATTCTACCAGTGTTCTTTTGCGGGGGGGAATGTGTTGGTGGGGAGTTAAAAAGAAAGGTTTGACAATGGGCCTGTATTTCTTTCAAGATATTCAAAGGCTCTCCTTGCCAGCTTCTGAACTACATCAGTGGCTCTGTGTACAGAATGAACACTCTCCACTGACAGTGTTCAGAAACTTGTCATGGTGGGGTGGTGTGTCTGAGAATATGTCCTTTAAGTCTGCTTAAGGACTGTCTCCTCACCTTACTTCTAGACCCAGCCCTACCATCCCTCAGGGAAAGGAGGCCCATGCTGGTTGTGGGATCTCATCTTCCCCCATCCTCTCCACTCATGGAGGCCTCTATTTGTCACTGTTTGCCCTCTGTCCTCTTGTGTTTCTGTCTCTTTCTCTTGTTAATATGTAAGGGAAGGGGGTTGTTTATATGAGCTTGCACAGTCTCTCTCAGAATAAATTCTTTCTCTCTCTTTTTCCAATTTATTCTATGTGTCTTTTAAATCATGTCTTTAATTATTTGTTTGTTTGTTTGTTTATTTAGACAAGGTTTCTCTGTGTAGCTTTGGACCCTGTCCTGGAACTCGCTCTGTAGATCAGACAGGCCTCAAACTCAGAGATTCATCTGTCTCTTCCTCCTGAGTGCTGGGATTAAAGGTGTGTGCCACCACCACCTGGCACATCATGTATCCTGATCCCATTCATTTCCCAGTCCCTTCATAGCACGCACACGCGCGCGCGCGCGCACACACACACAAATGGAAGGGGCAGTGTGACACAGTGAGTCACTTCATGTGCCCCTTTGTCCATTTATCTTTACTTGCAAGTGGTCATTACTAGGAGTCATTGCTATGGTTTGAAGCTTTTGGTTTAACTACACTATCGATACTGGGCCCTCACTAGGGCTCCTCCTGGACTTCCTGTTGTTGCTCTGTGCTGTGGAGGTCCTGTAGCTTCGGGTCCACAGATTAGGTCCCTTCACATGCTTCAGCAGATCATAGCTGGGGTTGATGATGGGGCAGGTCAAGTCATATCCTTGGGTCTGGACCTGGGAAGCTGTAGGGTTGGTCTGCCAGATGTGAAATGGGGACAACTTTCCCATGCTTACAACTTCAGAGCTGGCTCACCCCCACCTGCACTAACAGGGTTGGTTCTATTGTGCTGTCTTGGTGAGGTGCAGGGCCTGCTCTCCTGAGTGATGTAGCTGGTGGGAGTCAGGGATAGATTTCTCTCTCATTCTTATGACCCCAGAGCCATCTCTCCCACCTGCCTCAGGCATTGATGGGTAGGCAGGAGGGCATCATTCCCCTGCCCATGCTACCACAAGACAGATGAGAAGTGGGGAGAGCTCTCCCCACATCTGTGGCAGGTGGGAGAGCTGGCCCTGTGGTCCTCCTAAGAGCAGGGGAGCTATCCCTGACCCCCACCAGCTGCAACACTTGGGAAAGCTGGCCTGCACAACAGAGTCAACTTTGTTAATGGAGGAATAAATTCATTCTTAAACTAAAGGGGCTTGATTTCATGTCAATTTTTTTCTCTAAAAATTTATCATTTCTAGGAAATTGGTCATACATACTAATAAATTTTCACCCACTGCCATTTTTCAGCAAGAACAAAATTACTACCCATACCACAATCTCCCATGTGACTATTCTCTATTATTCCATTACATGGCAGTAAGCAATGTGGGAAAATAACGCAAACTGGAGGTAAAGCAATAACAGCATGAATATATATGAGGACTTAAAAGAATCTAAGGAGTTTCTGCTTCTTCCTGACACGCTGCCCAGTTTTCACAATCTTACATTAACAGGAAGGCCATATGGATGAGACACTTCTGCCTCTTCAGAATGCAGATGGTATCTGACTTGATGCCCTTGGCAGAGGACAGGAGGTTGAAGTTCACACTCTGAGGGAAATCCTAGTCTTATAAGAAGAGACAAGAAAGAACTCACTTCTCTCTTTGCCCTCCCAGTAAGAGTAGCTTTCACTGCTACCTGACAGCCAGGAAGAAGCCCATCAGAACCTTGACCTCAGAGTTCCTGAAAATATACCCAATGCCAGTCTTTGGCGCGTGTCTGCGGCAGCCTTAGCCAGCTATGGTGGAGCTGGTTGGGAGCAGCAGGGTGCTGCTCTAACAAGCATGCATACCAGGTGGCTTTGCATTGTCTAGTGGGCAGAAGTTCCAAGTGTATGCTAGGAAAAGCTGGCAGTGCAGCGAGATGAGGCTGAGAAGCGACTCTGCCGAGGAAAGGGAAGGGTTTTGAAGATTTCCATCTTCTTATACAATACATAAACAATGCAATTAGGATTGATGGTAGACTTGCTGACAAGAAGGCCATTCTGACAAGATCTCAGACAGACTTGTGAAGAAGTGAGCCTTGTGAGAACAGCAAAACCTGACTGAACTGTGTTCTCACTCTTGCTACAACTGAAAACAATGATTGCTTAGCTGAGGCGATTTCTAGCTGAAGCCCGGAATGCTGCTCTTCCTGAAGCGTGTACTTAAATTTAAGAGAGGAACCAAATGAGACATGAAAGATACAAGAAACACACTGATGAGAATATCCATCCAAACCTAAAGTCCACGTCACACTGGAGTATCCAAGAATCAGACCACGGGCTGGCTCCCTTATATCCTCCAGCGTGCATGCCCACCAGAGTCAGTCTCAGGGGCAACGCACCCAAAGCCTTGGGCCAGTTTCCACTAAGGACACAGGAACCCTTCTCAAACACAGTTCCCTCAAATTGGAAATCCCTTTACGAAGCCTACCCATTAAATTGTAGAAAAGATCAGATAAGACATGCTGCGGGAAGGTTACAGCTAATACCCGCCCGCCTACTGGGGCGTGGCCTCATGGACTATTTACCTGGATGCGGAAGCGCATCCGGGCCCCTTCCTTCCTTTCTGGGCTGGCCCCTGGGCCCTGGTTTTGGCTGTTCTGTTTGTTTTGGGTCTGATCTTTGTCCATCGTTCAAGCAGAACATCCTGACCTTGTAAGTCTACCCCTTAATAAACACTTATCTGTTTTCTTAGTTCTAAGAAGTGTGAGATTCTTGTTCTGTTAAGTATCTGATCTCTCGCACCATCATCAAAGACACATCTCTTCCACACTTACAGCATTCAGCAAATGCCATAAATTCAATGACCGACCTGACAGTCAGCATCATCTTCATTGTTAACAGCTAACTTTTCTGCTCATAAAAATGTTGGTGCCCAGTCAGAATGCAGCTCAAGTACTGAGTTTTAAATCTCTTTAATTTGTCCATTCTTTATCTTATTACTAATAACCTTAATTATCAAATCAGTTTCTTTCTTATGGGCCACCAACCAGCTCCCAAATCATGACACAGAGACTTACTATTAATTAGTTTTGAATGCTCAGCCTTAGCTTGGCTCTTTTATGACTAGCTCCTTTAACTTAAATTAACCTGTTTACCTTTATCAACCTTTTGCCTTGGGGGCTTATTACCTTTCTTACTTTTGTATCTTACTTTCACTGCTATCTAAGTCTAGCTGGCTGGCATCTGCCTGCCTTCTTGCCCTGGGAGTGTCCCTCATTCTCTCCTCCTTCTGTTGTTTTTCTCATCTTTCTCTCTCCCACTTATTCTCTCTGCCTGGCAGCCCCGCCTATTCCTCTCCTGTCTAGCTATTGGCCATTCAGACCAAAGGAGCACCTTAGGCAGGCAAGGTGAAACAAATGTAACACATCTTTACAAAATTAAACAAATGCAGCATAAACAAAAGTAACACTTTACTCAGTTAAAGTACTATTCTGCAGCATAAATAAATGAAACACACCTTTACATAGTTAAAATAATATTCCACAACACAGAGGAATCTAAAGTTAAATGTAATGTAAGTTCTTAGCCTTTTAGCTCTTCCTATGCTGTGCTGTGTAGATGAGTCAGAGCTCACTCTAGGTGGAGTCATCTCCGAGCTTTACGACCTTCTCTGGAACAGGTGCTATGATTCTTCCTCACAGAAGGAGCCTGGGGCTTGGTTGCTTAATTTGTACAATGCCACATGGCTAATGATGGATGGGACCTAGAATGATGCTGATCATCTGACTTTCAACCATCGTCCCCATCCCTACTTGTCTTTTCCAATTTTCTTCTATTCCATAGATGTTTTTAATTTAAAAATAAAAATTTATTTTAAATTTTCAGTTTTTGTAAGTGTGTGTGTGTGTGTGTGTGTGATAGAGAGAGAGAGAGATCTAAGACAGATACAAGGAAATCTATTTAATTTAAAGTTGTAAATTATTTTCAAGGTTTTAAATTCAAATTCTCATCACAATAGTCACTGTGTATATGGTACATGGCACAATTGGAATAAATATCTCTCTTATAGTCTAATTTACAATTACGAGGTTTCGTCTGGCCATGACATACATACATACTTATGGACAATAAGTAAATAAATGTAGTAAAAATTTTAAGTGGATTTTATGAAAGTAATACCTAAGTGAAAAATATCAAATCTTTTAATATGTTCGTTATTAAGGCAGCATCTATAAAACAAGGGCAAACACTTTAGGAATACTTCAAAACTGTGACAAAAGGATCCATAGCTTTTAACATCTGTGAGAATAATGGCGGTTAGAGGGAGACTGAATAGTCATGGAAATTACACTCCTATTTGAGACATAATGAAAAATTGAAATTCAACATAATAAAGCACTTTAATAAAGCACTACTCTCAAAAGTTTATAAAAATAATAATGCAATTTTCTAATAGAACTAGAAAATAGTAATAACTGTCATTAACTTTTACAATGGGTTCTGTCCCACTGATGGAACTTTAGAGGGTTACTAGGTCAACCACTTACAGAGTCTGCCTAGCAACAGCATGTTAAGTGTGTGGGAATGTTTGGCTACAGTAACAATGCTATGAGAACACAGCACCACTCAACTCCAGTCAGAGGTGAGGATTTAGGATTTTTTTTTTAATTGAAGGCATATCAGAACACAGTCCAAGAATGGAGTCCTGTGAGAATTCAAAGTGCCTGTGAGAAAACTCCAAGAAAACAAGAGTCTTGTGACCTCAGTTTCTTCAAAATACAGAATTGATTTTGGAATGTGTGTCCATGCTCCTCCCAGAATGCTCCTCCCAGGTGCAGCAGATAGGAGTGAGCTCACCTCAGCTGCTGTTATTCAAATGTCTCTAGGGAAAAACATGTTTTGTTTTGTTTTTGTCATATGTGACTTGTCCTTGTGATTGAACACCTTACTCAGGTGACTCTTCTTAACCCTCAGAGTATAGATTGCCTGATGATTTGAATAAAGTTGGCTATTGCCTGTCTTTAGTCTGCCTCATTTTAGGTCCCGCTCCCCCACGTTCACACTGCAGCTAGAGCAGTAAATGGCGTCACTGGGGTGTCTGTGCAGCCTTGAGTATCTATGACTGCGTTGTACTGCTTATGAAGAGCACTGGATGAATAAGAACTAATGTTTAAACTATCAATTTTAATTAATTTCAGATTACTTTTCATTTTAAATTTATTTTTATGTGTATTGATGTTTGGTTTGCATATATGCATATGCATCATGTGTGTGCCTGATGTGCAAAGAGGCCACGGAACTGGAGCTACAGATGGTTATGAGCCGCACAATGGTGCTGGGAATCGAATCCTGGTTCTCTGGAAGAGCTGCCAGTGCTCTTAACTATCGATCCATCTCTCCAGCCCTCTCAAATTACTTTTTAAAACCTGTCAACAAAGATCTAAGATTTAATGTCCCATTTTAGGGCTCTCTCTCTCCCTCTCTCTCTCTCTGCATTTTCAGAAGACAGCTCTGATTTCGCTAAAGTACACAGCATCCTGAGCTCTACTGTGGTAGTCTGCTCAGAAGGAGGGAGGCTGCTCAAACTACATAGCAACTTTCACTCCCAGCCACAGATGACCCACCACTTGCATAATAACTTCATATGATGCTAACCTCATTAAATTGTGCCCCTTCAAGAATTTCTATTGCAGTCTTGTTCAAGCCACAGCGTGAGTGAAGAACATAAAAAGCATGTGGCTTCAAAGGCAGCTTCAGCTGCTACTTCAAGACTTGGCTGTAACTCATTACTCCTAAGTCCCAGCATTAGCTGGGCTCTGGTATTCTAAACAAACAAAACATCACTGAGAGAATAACTTCAAATGTCACCGTCTGACAACCTGATTTTTGATCAGTCACACCTTCCGTATCTTCTCGTCAGTGTACTTGCAATTCCTCTTGGTCCTGTGACTATCTCATGTTGCAAAAACTCAACAAGGTCTACCAATCAGAGTTTAGTGTGCTGCTTTGCTGACATTAAATTAGCCAGACATTGCCTCTTCAGGGGAAATGGACCAAATACTATGGGCTCTTTCTTTCCATGCAACAGACATCTGTTTACTTTTCAAATGCTATAGTGCCTCCTTGTGGCATTGCCTGCACACAAGCGGACAATATGGCAGTCCTTTAGAATGAATCACTGAAAACAAGAAAAGGGGGTGGGTTACAGAAGCCAGAGGGAGCAGAATGAATCCAGTGCTCAGTAAAACCAAACTTTCCCTTCCATCTTCTATATTTATTCACAGTTCTTGGAAAATGCAACAAGCATATCATAAATGTCAAGTACACAGTGTGTGCGCGTGTGTGTGCGCGCATGTGTGCGTGTGCGTGCGTGCGTGCGTGCGTGTGTGTGTGTGTGTGTGTGTGTGTGGTGGTGGTGGTGGTGGTGGTGGGGTCCTGGCCCTAAGGGAACTTACATTCTGTACGGCAAGACACAGAAAACAACCATGAAAACACATACGTAAGATCACTGCCTGTGACAAATGTCTCCAGGTCTGAGAACAGGAAGAAAGACACGGAAGTGATCCAAAGGTGGTAAAAATGGTACATAAAGAAACCAGCCACACCATCCTTTAGAGTTCCATCTGCTTGCTCCATGACAACAGACGTTTCTTTCTTCTAATCAAGAAAAATAAGTCTAAAAACATACAGCTACTACCTGACCAATATCTATGTGTCCCCCTTTCTATCGTTACAGATCTATAATGTTCCCCTAAAATGGAGGCCATGCTTACTAGCTTCTGCCTGCAAGGGCTGGGCCAGAGCCAAGAAGCTGGCCTCGGTTAACCTCTACCACCTTCTCACAGGTTTCTTCTCCAAGGGTTCAGCATCTGAACCAGGAGGAGGGGCGTAAACACTCTGAGCACAGCCCAGTGAGACACCAATGGCAGAGGTTGCAAAGAGAGAAGGGAGAAGGCAAGTCCCACTTTGTTTCTGGAGCCACTGTGAACAATGAGTGGTCCACAGTGCTGGGCAAAGCACCAGAGGGTGGTAAGAAAAGCCCCAGGAAAAAGGCCACACTTGGCTGTTATGGCTTATCATAACAACAACAGACCTTCAGTGCCAGCCCCTTCAGTACCCAGACACTCCCTTGGACCACAACGCTCATAAATGACCTTTCCTTTGCTTCTTTGTCGGGAAGAGAACAGAAATGACCAAGTGAAATAGCGTGTCTTATAAGTGCATGAGTGAAATGACTTACTCAGTCTATACTTTTCGTGTATAGTTATGGATGGAGAAATCAAGAATAGACAAATCAATAAAAAAAAACAAACCCAAAACAAAACTACAGCTCGACCCTGTTCTGGACAATTTATTTCCTTGCTAAAAGTGGCCATTAAAGGAATGTTTTTAAAAATTCATTTTCAATTGATTTCTCAAAAAGCAAGTCTCAAATCATACCCTGAGAATTCTAGCTCCCTGTCAAGCAACTCAGCATCAGGAAGTAAATGGCTAGCTTACACTGCCCTCTGCTGGCACAACAGGCACATTTCAAGTTCTTGGTTTACTAAGTTGCCAAAGAAGAACCCAGTATTCTGAAGCAGCAAATTCAAGACTAATTACTAAAAACAGGTAGTGGAAAATATTACCAAGTAGCTCCAGTGCCGTCTGTACCACATCAGACACACGTCCCTAATGAAAAGGGCACATGTGTGGGAAGTAGCAATGCCAAATCACATCTGCTTGCCCAATACACAGGGTTTTGTTGTTGTATTTTTTTTAAACTAACTCCTTAAAATATACATTAAATTCACAATGACACTTTTAAATTGCACTCCTTACTCATCCAATCCCTACCATGCCAACCACCTTTTCATAAAACAAACAAATGTGGCAAAAAATTCAGCCTTGGCTTCTACCATTGCATTCTGCCTAAATCAGCTTAGCAATAAATACTGCATGCTGCCACAGTTCACACAATTTAATTTCCAAGCAAAAACTCTTTTAATTTAGAAGCTGCTAATTTGCCAGAATGTTTCTGGAAAAGTTACCATTTGTTTAAATACATACAACACCAGCCTCCATTAAAATGATTACAGCATCATTCAACAGTCGAAAGCATTTATTAGGTGTCCTTAATTCCACTGAGCATTTTACTAAGCCCTGTATAAATGAGTTACACCGAATCCCTGCCCGGAGCTTGTTTCCTAACATAGATGAAGTAACACGCGCTGACACAATGGCACAAACAGCAGAGATGTATCAACTTAATACACTCTGTCCGGAGGTCAAGTAAATGGCAGCATCTAGAACTGGATGTTTATGAAGGACGGAGGGAAAAGAAACTGTCTAATGCCTTCGGGAGGAGATGGGATTTGGGGAGCTCAATAGGGTAGGGACTGGGGAACTAGGGCTTGCTAGAGCCTGGAAGGCTGTGTGTATGTAGGAGTGGGACCATACCCTACGGAGATTAGAACTGAGGACCCCTTAGTCCTACTGCCCACTTGGTAATGTTCTTCAACCAAGGTCAGGACATGGGGCTTCTGCTCAGGCATGTTTGGCCTGGGTCCCAGGCTGTCGGGTTGAGACATGGATGTGTTTCAGATACAGTGGGCAGCCATCCCCAGTCCCTAGCCATGCTGGAGCCTCACAGTTCCCTGTCTGTTGATGCAGGCCTCTCATTCTCCCACCCTCCCACAGTTTTGGTTCTTTACTCAGCAAACACTAAAAACCATTCTGCTATGGACTTCCATTACCGAGTCACTAATTTTGCCTATGAGAGAAAGAAACGACCATTTTGCTGAAGATCATACAACTAGTAAGTGACAAAGTCAGGAATCAAACACAGTCACTTAGTTTCCAAGCTTAAAATCTTAATCTCTGTGCCACATCACATGACAAGTGCAAGCTGTGACCAAGAAAAGGACAGATGTGAGATTGAGGTAGGCTGAGTTCTGAGGATACAGTCTTCCGAGTCACCAACACTGGTTGGTCACACTGAGGGATTTTGTCTACACTTCTTTTTGCTGAGGATAGTGAAGGTCAAGGGGTTTTGTCCTCATTTAGAGAGGCAGACAGACAAATCATCCACTAGCACTGCCAGCTACCACTCCAAAGAAACGGGGTGGAGGGGCATGTTACTTCCTACTTGGAATTCATGGGGCAGAACCAATTATATGGATCAAGCTTCCTTGATACAGTCAGCCACTGAACCAAGCATCAATCTTTCCATCTAGCTGAGAAGCCCACAAATACATAAGTGCACAGCAAATGTGTACCCCAAACCCAGCCCAGTCAATCTAGGCAAAGTCCTCAGGGAGGCGAGGCAGTAAACACAATGTGCATGTATGTGGCGGGCTTGTGGTTTATATTCTCTAACCATGGCCCAGGCCTTCATCACCACTCACCTGGACTTTTCAAAGCCCCTTTCAATTGGTCTCCCTGTGTCCAGTTTCCTTCCCTCTGATCAAGTCACACAGGGTGCCAGGGTGATCTCTCTAAAATGTAAACCCCAACTCATCCTGACCCTTACCTGCTTGTAGCTGCTTTCTTCTTTTCTCTTCAGAATGGCTGGTGGTGCCTGCTTCCTTCCTCTCTCCCCACCCTCACCTGCAGCTGCGAGAAAGACCATGATGGTCCCTGAAAGCTCTTAGGTCTTCCTGTTGTAGGCTAAGGATCATCCCACACATGTGCTGGAATATTTCTCTCTTCTACAGCCTCACTCTGGCTTTCTCTCTAGGTTCCAACTTAAATGATCCCTTTCTCAGTGAGCTCCAGATGACTGGAGTCACACCAAAGCCAACCCTTTACAACATTTAGCATGAAAACCTCCTCTTAATTTGTCTCTAACCACAAGAAAACCAAAGCTTCCTGCCATGCACTGAATGTCTGTTCTCATCCATTATTCATGCTGGAGCTGCAATCCCCATGCTTAGGGAGATCAGGGTAAGTCTTTAAGGGGTAGGCTATGAAGGTAGACATTTAAGAATGGGATTAATACTCCAGTGAGCATTTCAAGAGAGATCTGAGTCCTTCCCACCCTTTGTCCTGAACACAGGATGGATGGAAGACATTAGCCAACAAGGAAGTGGACTTTTACTGGGAACTGAATCTGCTGGCCCTCCATCTAGGGCATCCCTGTATCCAGTTGGTGAGCATGTTGGCTGTATAGGCCATGCAGACTGTGGGGTTTTATTGCACTGAGTGTTCTTGAGTAAAGGGATCAGCTTGTTTCTTTCCCCATCTCTGCATCTGCCGCACCTGGCAAAAGAGCTGGCAGGTGCATAGAACCTATTAGATGACATTTGCAAACATCCAGCCTTCCTTAGAGCACATCCATTCTGCTCGACAGTGGAGCAGCGTTTTGTTCTTTCTTACAGAATGCTTTTTAGCAAAGCATACCTATATTCTAGCTCCTTCAAACTCAGGTACGGGCTAGCAATGAGGCAAACTTGTGATGAAGCATGTGACGGTGACAGATGACTGGCAATAACAATGGTAACAGCCACTGCTAACATTTCTTACATATGTAAGACACATGCTAAAGACAGAACTTCATCTAACCCTCAGAGAAGAGGAAAAAAACTCAGAGAGCTACTATTATCCTCTGTGCAGCAGAGAGTCCTGCAGGAGATGTGCACTGGTGGAGTCTTCCTGCTCTTCTGGAGTCAGTCACATAACGAGTGTCCTCGCTCCCCCTGGGGCCAGGTGGGCAGCAAGGAGCCACTCTACCTTTTCCTCGTAAGTATCCTGTTGCAGTTGACATACTGGCCAACACGATTCAGGACGCTCTGGCGGTTATTTGCACTGTAGGATGGAAATCTTCCTATTACTTTTTAAAGACTATAACACACTTAGTCCAACTGTCTAATACCTTGTCTTTCATCCTAAAGCCAGTCAGCATTCCAAAGCAAATTTCAACACTAAAGGGCTTGGAACCCCTTTTAAAAGAAGAACTTGTATTCAACTTGACCAAAAACAATCATATGAAATTATCCTCATCTGTTTAAGACTCAGAGCAAGACTAAAATGCACTGTTTATAGCTAATGATTCCAGTTTAAAAAGGATAAAATCTAATCTTTGGAACTTCACCAGAGCAGGGAGAGAAAGTATACAAGATGGATAGTTTTTAAGCATATTTTAAAAAGCAACACAGTGACAACAATACAATTAACAAACAAGAAATGGGCTTCACCCCTACAAAGTGATAGGATTTGTTTATTTGTTTGTTTTAGCTCACAGATGTACTTGCTGTTGATCTTGAAAAGCAAAGGGAGGCTTTTGTGCTTGCTAAGAAAACAGATAAACTAAACATTGTGTTCTTTTTAATGACTCTGATGACATACATCCAAGTACTTAAAGTCAAGCCTTTTAAAGATACTTGTCTTATTCTGTTAATTGCTCTGAAGTCCAGTGCTGGGAGAAGGGAAATGGACAGTACGTTCCACACTCCCAACTTATTAAAATGGAAGTTCTGAAGAGCGGGTGAGTGGAGAAGCCCATTAGCCCTAGTAAATGAGAGAAACACTTCTGTTCAAAAGCCAAATTCAAAATAAACTTAAACCACGAAGTCTAAACCATACATAAGAGTATTTTTATGAACTACAATCCTTACATGAAATCTGGGTTTTATGATCGTCTTTCTTTTTGCAGTGATGGGTCTGGAATCCAGAGCCTTGTTGTACATGCCAAGCAAGAACTCCCCCTCTCAGCTCTAGTCCAGCTCCAGACTGGTTTTAGGTCAGCATCTCTGACCTTGCCTAAGATGCTGACAAAGCAAGCAAATGAAATAATGTGTATATTTCTGAAAGTTTTGATTGCTGAGAGAGCCCATATGTTCACACCAAAAAAGATATAATTCTTATCAAAGGGGAAAGTTCCCTTTAGATGCACGGAAGGCAAGTGTCAGACAACAGCTAAATGACAACTGGCACCCTGTATACTAAGCACTGTAAACAGAAGTCTCCTGGGAAAGGAGGCAGTCTAACTAGACTTACTCTAGAAGCACCTTCTCTCTGACCACATTAGACACAAACTTAAGAATGTACAACCAGAAGACAGAGGCTCACAGTACCCTTGCTGCGTTTTCTTAGCCTCTCCTGCCAACACCTGTGGAACAAAGGGCTTCTCAAAGAAAGACTTTAGAACATCAGCTGGACAGAGTTCCTAGCGTGTGGTCAGAATCCACCAAGTAAAAACTAGATGGCAGCTGGGCATGGTGGTGTATGCTTTAATCCCAGCACTCAGGAGGCAGAGGCAGGATGATCTCTGAGTTCGAGGTCAGCCTGGACTACAGAGTGAGTTCCATGACAGCAAAGGCTATACAGAGACATACTGCCTAAAATGAAACAAAACAAAATCCTAGCAGCACAAGCCACTTTTTGAAGATAGACAGCTCTCTAGTCTAACAGCTAGTAGCAGTTCTACGTTGGTCACATGTCCATTACCTGGAAATATAGCAATACCAAAGTGATTTGCACAGAAGCCTGCACATGCAGTAGTGCACTGAGGCATGATGTGCAGTGATGTGAACAGTCAGTTTCTTCAGCTCTACAGCCAATCACAGTACAATGGGAACCCAGGAGCTCCCTAGAAGAGCTCATGGGACCATATGGCATCTGTAATCTCAAACACTATGACTCTGGTATTTCTGTACCTGTAGCTTTCCAACCTTTAGTGGTTGCTATGAGTGACATGTTAGGCACACTTCATCAGAAGCACACGCCACGTTATGTGCTAGAGCATATGTTATTTATTTGCATATTATATGCTATGTAGGATATAGCATATAATACCAACTGTAAGCATATCTAATATGGGCACAAGCTGGGAAACTTTGGCATTTAATAGCTGCAAGGATAGGGAGAGTCAGTTTTCTTTAATGATGTGTCTCCTGGTAAACTGAGCACACACCAGAGCAGGCTCCACTCCTAGACCACACAAACACAAGACAACAGAAACTGAGCTCAATGAGGAAAGCAAGCAAGCAAGGGAGGAAGGGAAGAATGGAGGGAGGGAAGAGAAAGTTGTATGGGAAGGGATAAAGGGTGGAGAGGGTCATTATGGGAGTTTGAATGTATTAATTCATGTACATGGTAACTTCTGAGTGATGTGAACATTATTAATGGATTTAATTTTTTCCCTTTTGCTTACCTGTTTTTATAATTTTATAAAGTAAGCATTCTATATTTATATGGAAGATATAAAAAGGCAACACTGCCATATACACTATAAAACAAAAGCATGGGTACAGATGCTGAGATCTGGAACTAAAGTAAACATTCATAGCCCAAAGTCTGTGAAAGTAGCACAGGGCATGTATGATGGTCTAGGGAGGTCAGGCATCACCAAAGGACTCTTGGAAGAAAGAGGACCTGACTTGGAGTCCTTAGTTAGCTACTTCCTAGCCATAGATTTAGTGAGGGGTCTGTCTTGAACTGCAATTTATGACCAATTGCTTTTAACTTTGTGTGTGTCTCTGTGTATGTGTGTGCACGTGCACACATGCGTGCATTTATGCATGTGGGTGCACATGAATATGCATGTAAGTGCACATGAATATGCATGCACATGTGTGTATGAAAGCTAGAGATTTTCAATGGATATCTTCTATGCTTGCCCCTTTATTTTTGAGTAAGATTCTCATGCTAAACCTAAGCTCACCAGTTGAGCTAGACTGGCTAGCCAAAGAGTCATAGGATCTGCCTGTCTCTATCTGACCCTAGAGCAGTAGTAACAGATACATACTGCTATACCCAGTCTTTACATGACTGCCAGGGATCTGAACTTAGGTCATCAAGCCTGAATAGCAAGCATTTTACCAACTAAGCCATTTATTTCCCTAGCTCTACTAAACCCTTCTGACCTACTGGCAGTGTCTGGTAGAAAGATACCATCCTCTTCTCTAGAATATTTTGGCCTCCTCTTTCCTTCCACTGAATTCTGCAGTAGCACCTTCTCTCTTGCTTTTTTTCTCTTAAATTTTATTTTATTTTATTTTGGGAAGAGCAGATATGAAAGGATGGGGAAATGAATGGGCTGGGAGATACATGATGTGAAAGACACAAAGAAAAAATAAAAAGAGAAAAAAAAGAATACCCAAACCACAAAAAACTAACAAAGAAAGTGATTTATAGACTAACTTCCCTCATGAATATAGTTGCAAAAATACTTAATAAAATATTTGCACACCTTAAAGGCTATTGGCTAAAGAAGTTCCCACAGCACACACCAAATCCAAGAGCATATTTAAAAGATCATCCACCATGATCAAATAGGCTTCATCCCAGAGATACAGGGATGGTTCAACATCCAAAAAAATCTGTCCATGTTATCCACCATATAAGTAAACTTAAAGAAAAAAAACACATGATCATCTCATTAGATGCAAAAGAGGCCTTTCAAGTTGTACTAGAGAGTTATAGAAGTAAAAACCATATGATATGATATTGGCATAAGACCACACAGTTGATCGATGGAATCAAATTGAAGACCTAGACATAAATCCACACATCTACCTATGGACACCTAGTTTTTAATGAAGAAGTCATAAATATCCACTGGAAAAAAGAAAGCATCTCCCACAAATGGTACTGGTCAAACAAGAAGTTTGCATGTAGAAGAACACAAATAGACCCTTCATAAAACTCAAGCCCAAGTGGATTAAAGATGGCATCATAAAACCAGATACAGTGAACCTGATAGAGGAGGAAGCAGGGAAGAGTCTTCAATGCATTGACACAGGAGACAACTTTCTGAACACCAATATTGCAGGCAGTAAGATCAAGAATTAATAAGTGGTACATCATTAAACCAAAGAGCTTCTGTAAGGCAAAGAACACTGTCAACAGGACAAAATGGCAGAATGAGAAAAGATTTTTATCTACTACACATCTGATGGAGGGCTAACACCCAAAATATATAAAGAACACAAGAAACTGGATGGCAAAAACCCAAATAATCCAATTTAAAAATGGGATGCATATCTAAACAGAGAATTTTCACCAGAAGAATCTCAAATGGTTGAGAAACACTTAAAGAAATATCCAATATCTCTTTAGGCATCAGGGAAATGCAAATCAAAACTACTCTAAGATTCTATCCTATACCTGTCAAAACAGCTAAGATCAATAACACAAGTAATAGCTCATGCTGGCAAGGATGTAGAGCAAGGGAAACACTCCTTCATTGCTGGTGGAAGTGCAAGCTTATACAGAGACTTTAGAATTCAATATGGCAGTTCCTCAAAAAACTGGCAATGCAACTACTTCAAAACACAGCTACACCACTCTTGGACATTTAACCAAAGGACACTCCATCCTTCCACAAGCATACTTGCTCACCTATGTTCATTATGGCTTTAGTCATAATATTCAGAAACCGGAAACAACCTTGTTATCTCTCAACAGAAGAATGGGCAAACAAAACGTTACAAACAAAAAGAATGGGTACACAATGGAGTATTATTCAGTTGTAAAAAAATGATATCATGAAATTTGCAGGTAAATGGATGGAACTAGAAAAATATTCATCCTTATTAAGGTAACTCAGACCCAGAAAGACAAATATATATTCACTTATTTGTGGATAGTACTAAATAATAACCAAGCTACAATCCATAGACCCAGAGAAGCTACAGAACAAGAGTCTAGGAAATTCATGTATCTCCCTAAAAAGGGGAAATAGAATAGATTTTACAGGTGAAGTGGGGTGGGTGTGGATAGGAGCAGGAGGGATCAGGTTGTGGGGTGAAGGGGATGGGAAAGAGAGTGTGCAGAAAGAGATGGCTATAGTTGGGTGTTTTGGGGGAACAATGTGGAAACCTATTGCAGTGGAAACTTTCTGGAATCTATGAAGTTGATCCTAATGAGGATTCCTAGTAATGGGGAATATGGAGTCTGAACCGGCCATCTCTTATAGCTAGGCAAATCTTCCAGGTGTGGGACTAGGTTGCATTCTGTTGCATTGCTGGCCAAGCAGGTCCCATGAAGATCCCCAAACAACCCAGGCTTATGCTAGGACAAAGGGTTATTCTCCAAAACCTGACTGTGGGGACCATTGCTGAGGACATCTGCATGTGGAAAGGTCAAGTTGGTGCCCACAGAGGGCCTTCATCCCTATGTTATAGTCTCTTTAATACGGAAATACTCTTCAGGCTAGTGAAAGAGAAATGTGGATACTACCCTAGCCATAAAACCTTTGACCAACAATCTGTCCTGCCTGCAAGATGTGCTGGAGCAATGGTAGGACAGAACTGTGGGAATGGCCAACCAATATCTGGTTTAACTTGAATCCCATGCCAGGAGAGGGAACCCATGCCTAACATTGCTTGGATGGCCAGGAACTAGAGACTGGATAATCCGAGATTTAGGGTGGAACCAAATATGACTGGTTAAAAAAATCAATTAAATGATTCCTAATGATATCCTGCTATACCCATAGATCTGTGTCCAGTTGTCATCAGAAAGGTTCCTCTGGCAGCAGATGGGAATAGATGCAGAGATTCACTGCCAGATATTTTGTGGAGAGAGTTTAAGTTGGAGGTCTCCATTGGGTCCCTCTCCTTCGAGCTCAGGAACCCCACAGAAGATGGCAGATTGTAGAAATCAGAGGGTTTGGGGACACCAGTAGAACATGGCCCACCAAATCAACTATGCAGGGTGCATATGGCCTCACAGAAGCTAAAGTAATCACAGGGCCTGCAGGGGTCTGGTCTGCACTAGGTTTTCTGCATATATGTGATGGCTGTTAGCTTGTTTTTGTGGGACTCCTAACTGTGGGAGTGTGTGTGGGGAGGGCATTTCTGACTCTATTGTCTGCTTCTGAAAACCCTTTCTTCCTATTGGGTTGACTCATCCAGTCTTGATATGAGGGTATGTGTATAGTTTCATTGTAACTTATTGTGCCATGTTTAGTTGATATCCTTGGGAGGCCTGCTCTTTCCTAAAGGGAAAAAGAGGAGGAGTGGATCTGGGGGAGAGAAGGAGGAGAGCTGGGAGGAGTGGAGGGAGGGGAAACTGTGTACAGAATCTATACAATTATATAAAAGAAGAATCTTTTCGATAGAAAATGGCTGTTTAAAATTTCTTCCTAATACTGTAGCCTTTAGGGGTCAGCAGTATCTTCCGCTCACAACATGAATGACTAGTTACTGCAGAGAACCTGCAGAGCACGCCTAGTCACAACAGCATAGTCCCCAGAAGAGTCAAATCGGAATGGGAGCTGCTTCAAGGATGAAACAGAATGTGCTGGAGCCTGTGTAGAATTCCTCCAGGTGTCAAGAACTGCTGTCATTTCAGAAGCTGTGTTACAGCTAATGTCTGCCTGGGATGTGGTAAAACTAGAGAAGATGAAAGGACAGGCACCAGAGCAAAGGACCCACCTCACACGGTCCACATGCCAGTGCTCTGAGAAGCAGTCTCTTTCTCTTTTCACTTGCTTTTCATATTGGTCCTATTGTCACAGTAGTTTGGATATTTCCATTACACATGAGTTAGGAGCTCTGGACCCAGGGCCTCTACAGCTGCTCGTTCTATAGCCATGCATTTGCCTTGTGAGTGTCAGTGCCAGGGCAGGAACATACCTCAATCAGTAGAGTTCTGGATCCAGGGCTTCTACAGTTGTTCATCCTGCAGCCATGCATTTGCCTTGTAAGCATCAATGCCAAGGATGTAATATGCCTTAATCAAGAGAACTCTGGTGTTAGAAGGCAACACCTGATTCTCGGGAGACACAGGGACGGAGACATGTTAATACTGTATTATATATCCAGGCTTTCTGCCAAGCAGGAGGAATCCAATATTGCCTTTTAACAAAGATGAACCTCTGTTGATGAGGACTGTCATGTGGTCATTTATACCTCCACTGTAAAGAATATCTAGCAGATAAAAGCTATGTCAGTCTAGAATATGACTGAGGATTTAAACAAATCAGTGAGGTAAATCAATTGTGGTGTTCATACCAAGCACGCCTCTGACGGCTTCATGTAAATACTCTGTTCAGCTCTGAGCACCATGTGTGCACTCCAATACACTGACTATGTAAGACAGAAGAAAGAATTCCACTGATTTTGAAAATACAGGTTGGGTTTTACACTTTCACTTTCTGCAAAGATCTTGTGGTTTGGTGGACTCAACAGAGAGGGGCTGCAGGAACCAAAGAACTCACAGAACTTCCTCAGTTCCTGAGAGCTCCTGAGTTTGTTAAGTTACTTGAATGCTATCTCAGCTGCTTTATTCCTGGACTGGGGACAGAGGTGACTGCAAATTTATAACTGAAGCATCTAAACCTTGAGCAGTTCCAAACAACTCCAGTTCCAAACATGGAATGAATTTATCACCCAAATCTTGTCTTACAGGTGTGCTTTCTAATTTGCTCCTAAATACTAAGAAACCTAGAGACCTACATCTGTGTCTGAAGGCACTTTTCATCCCATACAGCTTTATAACAGTCTCCTGAACTACTTGTGTATGTTTTCAAAAGCATGTGCATAGTATGCAAATGTTAAGCCATGTGAAAGCCCAGCCAAGTCACCTGCAGAGAACATGAAGAATAACACTGGTCACAGGGCTATACGTCAAGTGCTGGGGAAGGCCAAGGATGTTCCTGTAATCTGTACTTTTTGAATGGTTTCTCATTCTGAACACATGAAACCCAGAGATGGGTCTCACAAAGTACATCATGAAAGTAAAAAATAAGGTACTGAGTATCTCAGCTGGTTTCTTAAGACAAAAGTCACCCAAACAGCAACCTAAGCCAGAGACCACAGCAGACCAATAGGTTAAGTAAAATGTTGCCATCCTGAGGTGCAGAAATAAAGGATGTGATGACCTCATAGGACATGATCTTACCAAGATGAAATGTCAGCCTATAGTGGCTCTAAGGACAGAATAAACAATTACCATTTCCATTGCTGGATATTCATATCTAATTTAGTGTACTGGCAAAGAAGGAATACTCTACTTTCCATATCCCAAGAGAGCTAAACATTTTCCTAGGGGTGACTTATTAAATCTAAAGAACACAAGGGTAGAGTCATATCTACAGCACTTCATCCAGGCGCATCTCACTGCCCAGAGCTGGGAACGCGTGTGCTCTGCATGGGTTGAAATACGACCTCCAGGTGTGAAGGCCCAGCAAATGAGCCAGTGTGTAAATGCAGTAACTCCTCTTCAGTACACAGACATTTAAATCAGAGTGGTAATTAACGCAGGAGACAGCCTTGACTCTTCAGCTTGTTATATACATCTTCACTGTGTCCATTTGTTTAGTCAATGGACATGTTTTGTTCTTACTCTATGCCAGAGCCCATACTCGGTATCACCTTTGCTAGCTGACACACTCATGCTCTGGCCTGGTTAATTTACTGACCGGATTCACTCTCTGACCTCTCTTCATGTTTACTTTTCCAGCAATGACAAATTATGTAGTCTCCAGAGTGCTAAGCAGGAGCCTCCTCTGGACGCTTCTTCCAACACATCTTGGCATGAGAACCCACACTGCTTGGTTTCTAAGCTCATCTTCCTCTGTAATCAAACTGGCCCACATAGTCTTTACATTTCTCTACCAGTTTCTCGGTTCCTCTAAGATTTACTTATTCAGCATCTCACTAATCTCATTACCACCCACTCTAGGCACTGTGATGAAAAAATGGCCTCTCTCTTGCACAGTTTTTGTAAATATCAATCACTACACTCATCTATCATGTTATCCCATTTGGATGTAGATAACTTATATACCCAAAGAAAACCAAGTCATTGTCTTAAGGGGGTATTCATGCTCAGTCCAAAATTACTGACATTGGGTGAATGGATGAAGAAATGATGGTGTACACACTCCATGGCTACACCCGTAAAATGAGGGAAATGCCTCCACATAATGAAAGACATCTACAGAAAGTCCACCATCTAAGTCATAGTGGAGGGGATGGAAAGCTTTCTTAACCCTGGAAGAAGACAGGGGTGCCCAATTTCAACACTTTCATTCAATAGAATACTTGGAATCCTGACCACAGAATTCAGGCAGGAGAAAGAAATGAATTATAAAGGAATAAGTCATTCTGTCATTAGAACATAAGGGCTGAACAACTTGATAGTCCCAAACATCCAAATTATTGGATTGAAAATGCGCAATACAGTGCTAAAGAAATGTCACAGTATTTAACAGGTTGTTCTTTTTTCTTTTCTTTTTTTAATTTCATTTTAAATTCCAACCACAGTTCTCCCTTCCACCCCCCCTCCCATCCCTCTTTACTTCATCCCCCAGCCCACCCCTGTCCATCTACTCTTCCCAACGGGTAAGGGCTCCCATGGAGAGTCAACAAAAGTCTGGCACATTGAGTTTGGGCAGAACCAAGTGCCTCCCCCTGCATTAAGGCTCAGCATGGCATCCCACTATAGGGAAGGAGCTCCCACAATCTAGTTCATTCACCAGGGATAGATTCTGGTCCTACTGAAAGGGACCCCTTAGATAATCCAAGTTTCACCACTGTCTCCCATATATGGAGGGCCTAGTTCGGTGCTATGGTAGCTCCACAGCTGTCAGTCTAGAGTTCATGAGTTTCCATGAGCTTGGTTCAACTGTCTCTGTAGATTTGTCCACCATGGTCTTGACCTCCCTTGTTCATATAATTCCTCCCCTCTCTCTCTCTCTCTGACTGGACTCTCAGAGCTCAGGCTGGTGCTTGGCTGTGGATCTCTGCATCTGGTTCCATCAGTTACTGGATGGATGAAAGTTGGATGATAGTTGGGGTATTCACCAATCAGATTACAGGGGAAGGCCAGATGGGGCACCCTCTCCACTATTGTTAGGAGTCTTAGCTGGGGTCATCCCTGTGGATTCTTAGGAATTTCCCTAACATCAGGTTTCTCCCTGACCCCATAGTGGCTCTCCAAATGGGTGGAACTAGAAAAAAACCATCCTGAGTAAGATAGCCCAGACTCAGAAAGACAAACATGGTATGTACTCACTCATAAGTGGATATTAGACATAAAGCAAAGGATAACCAGACTACAGTCCACAGCTCTAAAGAAGCTAGGTATCAATGAAGACCCTAAGAGGGACACATGGATTGCCCTGGGAAGGGGAATTAGATGAGATATCCTGGGTAAACTGAAGGCAAAGAGGGGCAATAAGGGGACGGAGATGTGAAATGAGAACACGAGGGAATGGGATGGTTGAGGAGGGAGAGGGACAGAGTGGGAGAGCAATGAAAGAGACTGTTCTTGCAGGAGGGCCAGGATTCAATCCCCAGATCAAATGTGCATCTTAAACTGGCTCTAACTCCAGTTCCAGAGGATCTGACACCATCTTCTGGCCTCTGAAGATACAAGACATGATACACACAGGCAAAACTCTCATATACATAATTTTAAAGACATGAACAACAGATCTAAATGGACATTTCTTGGAAGAAAACCTATATAATGGAATACTACCCAGCATAAAAGGGTGACATATTGAGGTTTCTAAAGACACTAATGAAACAGGAGATCCATATATTAAGTGAAATATGCCAGGCACAGGAAGGCAGGTGTTGTATATCTCACTCAAGTTTGGAATATAAAAAGACCAATCTCACAGACGTGGGGAGAAGGATGGTGGTTACCAAAGGTCAGAGAGAGCACTTGGGGTGGTGGAAGAGGTAGGAGAGTCAGCTAAAGGTTGGCTAACTAAATAACAATTAGATGGGGGGGATGTTATGCTGGGCTTCTGAAAAGCAGGGCAATTAGATATAGCCATAATACACTATTCTTTTCAAAAGCTAGCAATGTCTATGGTTTCACCACAAAGAAGTACTAAGTACTTAAAGAAATAGATATGGGCACCTCAATTTGAGCATTACCCAGCATTCTCTATTCATCAAGACAGATAGATCCAAATCTATCAAAGCACCACAGAGGGCTTAATCAACATGTGCAATTTTAATGTTTTAGATAACAGGTTAAAAATAATAAAAGGAATAAAATCCTGTCATTTGCATAGCATGGATGAACCTGGAGGGTACCAAGCAAAATAAAACAACTAGATGAAAATACATTCAGTTTCACACAGCATCTAAGAAGGAAGACTTATGAAACAAAGGGTAGGATTACAACAAGGGTCTCTAGGGCTGTGAACATGGGAGCTGCTGGCCAAAACATCAGTCCTAAGATGAACAACTGTGGGGATCTGTGCACAACACGGAGACTGAAGGCAACAGCACTGTCCCACAGTGGGCTCTGGGTAAGGAGCTGACCTCAGATGTTCCCACCACAAAATCTAAAAATGTTAAAGATATGAGGTGTGTAATATGTAGTTAGCCAGTGAGTCAAAACATCATGATGTGTCACTATATGATCTATTTCAATAAAGCGAGGGCAAAATAAAGTGCAAGAAAAGTTAAACAGTGGCCCATCCTTTTCCTATTCTGTCAGCTCTGACCCCACAAATCTCAAATGGTACCCGACTACCACTCCCTGTGAAAATGCCTCTGTGGTGATGAAGGCGGCACTAGTCACTGCACAACACTCTGGTTAGATCATCTAACCAGTCCTCAACATCACAAAGCAACACCTTGTCACCATCTTGCACAGAAGAAAACCAAAACTTGCATAAATGAAGTGACTTTTCTTAAATAATACAGCCGCAGAGCAGCTGAATGGTGGTGACTCACCAGAGTCAACAGGTCAGGAAATTAGGATTCCACTCCCTACTCTGTCAAACGCTATTGAGAAATTAGTCACAAGAGAAAGGTTGGATGAAGTACTCTCTTCTCCACTCATCTGTGAATTGCCAAATGGGCCAAAAAAAGCGAAGACAAAATCACCCCTCCCACAGACACAGAGATGTGAGGCTTGGATCTTAAATGGCCTGAGTGAGTCCAGAAGTCAGTAGCTTTCTACAGTGGCTCATGTATTCAGTCTTGGGAGTACGGAGCTTGAGATAGGGAGGACTGTCATGAGTTTGAGGCTAGTGTAGGTTCTCTAACAAGTTCAAGGTAGTTCAGGCTGGTGTAAAATCCTCTCTCAAAAATCAAATGTCTCTCACAAAACTGTGAGGCTAAATAGCCTTCCTAGGCATTTCAATGAAATACTTGCATAACAGACACAGTGACTACTGAAAAAGTAACATCCACATCTTGGCTTCATAGTAGTTAGAAACTAAAAATAAACATGATCAAGAGAAAAAAAATCAATTAAAATATAGTTAGAAAACTTAAAACATAATAATATAACAAAGACTTCAGAATTCTTAGACTACACTGATAGACTTAGTACTAAGGAAGGAGGGAATGGTGCTCTCTACTTGATCTGGGAAAGATGGAGCTGTGGTCACAGACCCACAAAGTCCCATGCTACCTTAGTTTCTGAATCATGCTGTGAATAACCAGGAGCTTCATCCAGAGTCTTCCCACTCCATCTGAAAGTTTTATATTTTGTTCTTACTCTCCTAAAGAGAGCAGAAGAAAACACAAAGGGTTATTAATTAAAAAGAAAAGGGCAGGTGAGGAATGTTTGAAATTCAGTCCACAACATGAACAAACTACCTTGGTGTTGTCTAGTTTCCTAAGGGCTCTGTAAGAGTGGACAACTAGAGCAGGCTAAAGAAAGCAAGGAATGAATAGTCAGTCTTGGCCTTTCTCCTGTTGACTCAATCTCTATCAATTACCTCTACATTTGTTGTTTTTCTGTTTAGAGAAGTAGCTAAACTGATGAAATTGAATAAACATGTTCTGTAAATGGTCTACACCCTCACCAGTCATAAAACAGACAGAAAGAATAAACAAAAGTCACAAAGTACCTACTTGCTATTTGCTTTCACATTTATAGGTGGTGTGTGCATATCAGAGACAGGACTTAGAGCTGCTGCGAGGGACTCAGCCCACAGCTCACATTTCTGACTGGAGATATTTCTCTTGTTATTTTCTTCTTTGTTGCTGAATCTCTCCTTCATTTGTGAAGTTTCTACTGTTGTTCCTGGGATAGAAAGTGCAATCCAGGATTTCCCTTTCAGCTGATGATGAATTACACACCAGACCTCTAGAGAACTTCATTCTTTCTACTACAGACAGTCAAGACATTGGGGACAGGGCCTCTTCAAAGAGATTCCTTACTAGTAAAATTAAGTTGAAAACCAAAACTACCCTATGTATATTTTTTAAGCAAAGAAGTTATTTTATTTATTTATTTACTTTTATCAATTTTTAAGGACATCACACAAAGTAATGGGTTTTATCATGGCATCTTCATACATACATGTCCTTATACTTTGTTTTCACTCTTCCCCTTCTTTGACTATGTCCCACACCTGCTTCTGACTCTAGCTTCTTCTTTTTCTTAGTTTATCTGCTTTCCTAACGCAAGTATTACATTGTCTCTGTAAATTTAAATCTAGGTCAAATATATAAAAGAAAACATCCAGTATTCCTTTTTCTTAGTCTTACCCCATTCATCTTTAAGTATTTTTTCCTGAAAGGCAAATAAAGGATGATCTGAAATCACTCTGTGGGCATTAGAAGGCATCACTGCCAGCATACGTATCTATGGGTAAACAAACCTAGTAGTGATGATGATGATGATGATGATGATGATGATGATGATGATGATGATGATGACGACGACGACAATGTGTTTCCCTTGGAGAAACTTCCTAGGTGTGTATGCACTTTACTGAAAAGGTCTCATAGGCATGTTATTGGTGGGATGGCTCAGGGCCATGGTGGAACTTATTTCTCTAAGCACCTGTGAGTCCTGATTAAATGCTTGCTTGATCCTGAGCTTCAAATAATGAGGTGCTGGATGACAGCTCATGCCAGTTGCTTCTGTTCTGTAGCTCTTGTTTCAAGGGCTGTCTTGTAGAGGAAGAGTGCTGGAGGTATCCCAGATTTGACTTTATGATCACAGAAACACTGCATCTGTTTCCTCTGGTGGCATAACTGGCTGTCTCGTATTTACTTAAAACAACTGTGACTGAAGAGAAAATGTGAAAGAAACCTTAGTGCATCACACTTGGCAAATGAAAGGAAGGACCAGCTAAGGAAGGGAAGTCGCTGACACAGTGGAGGGCAGTTTTGTTAGCTTTGCTCGCTGAATCGGACTTTGGACAAAATCACTCATTATTCAAACCAGATGTCAATTTTGAAACATGCACTTTCCGGAGGAACTGTTCAAATTTCTTTTTTTTTAAATATGTAATACTTGAAACCAGGCAAAGAGTCACTTAATGAAGGCACATTTAAAGCTCACAAAGTTGTTCTGGGAGAGAACTGGATATAGGAAAGCTGTCTTCAGAAGTCTAGAGCTCGAAGCAATTCTCTGCCTTTTAAAATCATGTGACAAAAGAAGCAAGAAATGTCACAGTGAACTTAAGACAATATTAATTATACAGCAATGCCAGTGCTTGTTAGTAATGATTAGTTCCAAACATGGATTGCTGCTAGTTTGAATGATCTATTGAGCAAGCTCACAAGTGTGAGTTACCCATCCACTTTAGGATGGTGGCCAGATAAGACCTGAGTAGAGGTGAGAAGGAGCCAGAGTGACAGAACAGCTGATCCATTGTGTTCATGGAAGTCTGTTTCAAACATAAAACTCAACATCCTTCTTATGAGGAACAAAGCCTGCTTGGCCCTGGGCAGATGTAAGAGCACAGTGTTGAGAACTGAGCCCAGGAGACTCTTATATATACTCCTGAAGGGGGAAAGTGGTCTCCTCTCCCTGTGGAGCTATTCAAGGTGGTGGTTTCTAAGTACTGGGAATCTACTCCAGTGAATTGCTGTTCTACAAACAATGACAGTTTGCTGCTGTATGGAAACAATACAACCTTGCAGAGATGGAAAAGATGCATCTTCATTTTACAAACAGGATCAAAGAGGCTAATAGTTGAGCCACTTCTCCATGTCTTGACTACTCCCCTGTCCCCATGATGGCCATGAGTCTCTGAAGAACTATCACCAAAGGCCACTAGAGTGACCATGACATTAGGTGTTCTCTTATGATACTTCCATACAATACTAATGCAAAACAAAATCTATATTCCTACAAACCCTGTTCTCCAATCCACTGTGAACTAGGCAACATGAACTAGGCTCCTACATCCATGCATCTATCTTGTAATACTTACAGGGCAGAGTATGTCCACAACCCATTTTACTGAATCACAAGGCTTACAGAAAGAAGTAGGCAGCTTGACTAAACTCTAGGCACTAGGTCAATGGCAGCCAGTTTTTCCCTCTAGCATTTTCTATACACTACTCACAGGAACACTAGGAAAAGAGTTACCAGCTGATAATATCTTTTCAGCCTAAGAGCTACATAAGCAGCTCCAATTGCTGAGAATAACTAGTGTCTTCTATCAGAAGTAACCCTGTCTCAACACAACAGCCCCGTGGGAATTTGAGTGAAAGACGAGCCTTTCCAGTCTGTACAGCTAGGTTGGAGATTCCTCCAAACTTTTATTTTCTTTCTAAAAATCGTCACTCCGTGGGTCTTGGGTGTTCTGTTTCCTACCCTTTTCTCTTTTGAGCAAAATTTTAACACCTCAGGAGCAGAGGAGAAGGATGATGAGAAGATTAGTATCAGGAGTAACTCCACAGAAAGGGTCACTGAAGTGAGAGCCAGTGGAGAGCCCACTTCATGACTCCAGCTTGTGGCCCTCCTAGATCTGGTTACCTTCCACCTCCTAGCCACCACCTGACACATTTACCTTCTGGAAGCATGGGCATCCTGCCAGTTTGGACAAATCTGCTGTCTGGATTGAACATAAATACCTCCCACTTATCCAATCTAAATCCGGCCTGGGAACCAGAGCCCCCTACACCCTCCAGGTTCCTGCAGTTTCCACAGCGTGCCTGTCATTTTGTTGTTGTTGGTGGTGGTGGTGGCAGGGAAGCCACGTGTGTAAAGCCAGAATGTTCCAAAGAAATTTGTCCTTAACCAAGGAAGATCTATGAGTTCAAGCTTGCTTTTCTCAGTAAACAGACCACGTAGAAGTACCCCAGGCAAACAGAGCAAAACATGACAAATTCCAGTTTTCCCAATGATTTTAGAGATTTTGCTGGAAGTATCAGAATCTGGATGCATAGTGGACAGCACTTGTACTGGCTTGGAGGAACTCGGGTCTGCTATGGGACCTCAGAGGGTATCTAGTATCAAATGGCTAAGTATAAACATAGGAGAAGCTAGAAAATGGGACAGGAGGCTATGGTGTAGCTCAGTGAAGGAGTGCTTGCCCAGAATAATGAAGGTTCTATATGCAAAGTGCAGTGCCACAAGGAGAAAAGGAGGAGGAAGATGAGAAGAGAAAGGGGAACGAGGAATGCTTCACCAGACCTGGGCTTGCAGACTAAGTAGGAGGCATTGGAGCATAGGTGAAGAGACATTGCAAACAGAAAGCAGAAGGGGTTTTAAAAAACAACAAACTCCCATTTATGAAGTCCAGGGAGTAAAGAACAGCAGCCTTTGTTGAGGGCAGGGGGAGATGGGAAAGGAAAATGTCTTGGACTGTTACAATGGTCTCCAAGAAAGAGGAGAGTCAAAGCACCATTTAAAACCAGGAATGACATGATTATGATTGGGTTGTACTTTTGTTTCTATAGTAATTCTGGAAGATACACTAAGAATGGGCAGGAGACTACATCAGCACTATGCAAAATAAAAATAAAGTGAAAGCCACAGAGTCAGGCCACACATGTAATTTTAAATGTTCTAGTAGCTACATGTAAAGTAGGAAAAAAGAAATTAAATTAATACAATAATATATTTTAAGTTCCCCAATCCAAATTATAATCATTTAACATGTAATTAATACCTTTAAAATTATGACTGAAGTAGTTTATGACCTCTATTTGTACAAAATTTTCTGAAACAGGCACCCTCAAAGTACATCTCAGTTTAGACAAGCTATATTTCACATATTCAATTTCCCAATGTGCCTAGTGGTTACCATCCTACACTGCACGGCTTGGGAAAGAACACACACACTCCAGCCAGGCAGCTGCAGTTCGTGGCTCAAACAGATGAATTCTAGGGTAGTGTGCCATGGACATGAAGTTGAAAAACATGTAACTTCATGTGATATGAACATGTTGGGAGGGGTTTGCCTGGTAATAAAAGACTTAAATGGAGATTGGGTGGGGTAGATGAGGGAGGGAAAGGTGTGGGGAGAGCATTAGCTCAAGCTAAGAATTGTGAGAAAGCCATGCCTTAACTAAACTTAACTAAAAAATACAGCTGTGGGGTAAATGTTTGAAAAGGGGTGGCCTGCATAAGTGGGTAATGCAACCCAGAAAACATAGTATCTTGTTTTTAAGATTTATTTTATTGTTTAATTATGTGTCTCTGTGTGGGTATGTGGACATGAGTGCAGGTGACAATGGGAACCAGAGGTATCAGAGGTGTAGAGCTTCTGGGAACCAAACTCTGGTCCTCTCTAAGTACAGTACATAGCCTTAATGCTAAGCCCTCTCTGCAGCCCAAAGCCATAGGTTTTTAAACACAGTTCCAAAAGATCCAAGTGCCAGGTACAGATTATCTCTCTCTGAGCTAGTCTCAGAGGATTCCTAATAATACAGGCTACTGGCACTGCTCCTGGTTGCCCACCAGAACTAGATGGTGGCTGAAGAGCAAAGAGAAAGCAAGCTGGAACTGACTTGGAGCATCCCCACATTGGCTGATGTTCACAGTGACTAAGTAGGCTGTAGAGAAAGAAAAGTCATCCATGGTTTTACTTAACTGTAGACCCTGTGTGCTACAATACCAACCTGCAAGGCAAGATAAGACTATGGTACAATAGTTGCATGACTGTTTGGGGTAGAACACTCTTCCATGGAGTATAATACCTGGTTCTGTAAACCTGGCCAAAAGTCTGGGGAGGTCACAGGCCCTTGGTGGGGGGAGGAGGTTTACTAATTTCTTTTTTTGCTAAATGGATATATTTTAAATATTTATCTATACTTATAGATTAGTGCTGCTCTCAGTCTTGGTCAGAGAAGCTTCCTGTTACAATGAAAAACAACAATTAATGAAGAGATTCATTATTGGTCATAATACTAAGAATAAGTGACTGCTCTGGGCTTAGCCCTAAGCAGAATATCTACATTGATCCTTAGGCCCACAGAGCAGTGTGGAAGTAGGGTGGGGAAGGATGTAAGAGGCAGAAGATGGAGAAGGGTACTATGAAATGCTGTCTTTTGGACATGACATGGCCATTGCACTAATGACCCACAGCAGCTGCTTAAGAGCTGCACAAGATTAGGCTATCAACATGAGTGGGAGAGGGGCTTGTGCTGCCCATCCCTTCCCGAGGAGCTGTTGGCAGTTGATGACTGCTGGAGGAAAGGGGTAATTTTCTTCAATGGTCTAGCCTCTGGTAAATTGGCCATGCTCTAGTAAACAACTCCATACCCATGATTATACAAGCAGCTCTAATTGAACTCAGTGAGTCACAAACAAAAATGATATAAAAGTAGGAGAGATGGTTCAGAGGTTAAGAGAATTGGCTGCTCTTTCAGAGGTCGTGAGTTCAATTCCCAGTAACCACATGGTGGCTCACAACCGTCTATAATGATGAGATCTGGTGCCCTCTTTTGGGGGGGGGTGCATGACAAATAAAGAAATCTCTTTAAAAAAATTGGAGTGGGAAGGGATAAGAAAGGGTGATTAGGGGATGGATACCATCACAGTACATCTTAAACATGTATGAAGTTAATTTTAAAAAGTGTGACCTTAAAAACTTGTTTTGACTAGGAAATAATTTTCACAGTCCAAAACTATAAAGATTATGATAGAGCACAAGGCTCTACTGGCTCTCCTTTCAAGTGGTAACCTGCATGGACAACATCCTTCAGTGTTTCTCCATGCAGATATAAGGAGAAATGAATAAGGTCAAACTTTGCCTCCTTTCTACATTAAAGGAAGCATCCTACATATTGTTCATACTTTGCTTTTTTCATTGAATGAGCCTATTTGAAGATCTTCATGGATCAGCGCAGAAAGCATTTCCGTGCTCTCTTTAAACTGTCGTACTATGTCCCACTGTATAGATGGGTCATGGTTTATTTAAGAAGCTATCTGCTAATGGATACTTGAATCTCTTCCAACATTTTATAGTACAAACAATGGTCTAATGGAAAACCTTCTATGTGTATCATTTATAAGCATTCAGAAATATCAACAGGAAGAACTGCCAGAGCCAGACTGGGTCAAAGGGTAATCCCAATAGGTATTGCCAACTGAGCCTTCACCAGGGCTATGCCATCTATGTTCCCATGAGAAGTACAGTGTAGATTTTCCCTATGTTAATGATACAACTGTCATTCTTTAGAATTTTTCAGATAGAACAAAAAGTGCAAGTCCTGCAAAGCTTCAATTCACATTTCTCTCATTTCGTGGGAAGGTTACATGTCTTCTTAGATTTAGAAATGGCAGTGCAGTTCTTGTGTGAACAATCTGCTCCTGCCACTGGCCTCTTTCCTACTGCCTTGAGAAGTGTGCTCAGGCTTATCGGGAGGCATGCTTTCTATAGACAGATTTTCATATGTGTTTTGATTTTTTTATTTTACTATATTTTTTACCAAGTAAAATTTTTTTGAATTGAATCAAATTTATTCATTTATTTTATGGTTTTGAATTTTAAGTCACAGATAAGAATCCCTTATAGTTCAAGATTCTAAGGACATTGCTTGTATTTTCACACAGTTCTTTTTCATTTTAAGCAGGTACAAATACACATTCATACTTGAATATCTTTGTTAAAAAAATACCACTGTTGGGGCTGAAGGTGCAATGCGTGAGGCTCTGAGTTTGTTCCTAAACACCAATTCAGTCACACATTAAAAAAAAAAATCAATTTTTACTTTTTATAAGTGAGGTAGATTTGACATTTTTAAAATTCTCATTTTGGTTTCTCCTGTTTTTCTTTGTCAGAATTCTTTTGAATAACCATTAATCATTATATTAAAGGAATTTATTAAGTTGGAGTTTATTTGAACAGTGTGAGAAATGAAAGCAATCTCTGATATATCCAGAGAAATACTCACTAGGCCCAATACCATATATAAAATGTATTCTTACTATACGGGGACAGTGACATCAGTTCCTACAAAGATCAAAATTGAAAGTAAGATTTTATGAATGCTATTGTGTTTGTGTAAACAGCACCCTGGATTTTGTGAGTGGGTGGGGCTAGTGCTGGAGTCTAGACACGACAGAGGTAGACAGCTGATGCTCCTCCGCTATTTCTGGGGATGCCAGTGTGTGAAAGTGCCCTCATCCTGCCACTATCGCATCGCTGAATCCTCCCTCTTCCCCCTTCCCTCCCATGTGGTTGTCTGGGGTAGGAAAACAGGGTTGCCCACTCATCCCAGTCCTTATGATGATGACTCACGATCCTCAAGGGCTGATCTGGGCCTCAAGCCCTGGCTGAGGAGGAAAGAGATCCCCACAGCCCAGTGGACCGAAGGTCCTTAGCACTAAGCTGTTCAAAAGGAAGCTTGACTTGGAGAGATACAGTACAGACTGCCATTCAAAGTTTGTAATTTTGAGAACACCATATTATTTTTCACAAAATTTGTTTAAAGCAGAAGAAATACAACATTCAACCTGACAAAATTCTTACCAATGACAGAGTTCACTTTATGTTTCTGTGTGACAACTGGTATGGTATTAGAATTGTGACAAAGGAAGGATAGACAAAACAGGAAGCTGAACTGGAAAATGGCTCATCTCAGCTGGAAGAGTATAAAAGGATTTTCTTGAGATTTCAGATAAGTAAAATACAGAACGCTATGAATGTGCATCGTCCTTGCCAATCTTTCCTGCAGAGTTCCAATTCTAGAATAGAAAGCGTGCTACACAACAAGCACACATGATAGTATTTTTAACAAGATTTTGACATCCTTAATTATTTCCTGCAGTTTCTTGAGAGCTCAACAGTGCTAGCAAATTAAAGCCTAAGTCCACAAATTTCCAGATAACAGATTCCCTGTTCTTCTTACTTCCTGTATATATCAAGGTTTCTCTTAGCAGCCTCTGGCCAGGGGGGCCCTGAAGTGGGGCAGCTGGTGCTGCCAGGTACTGATAAAATAGAAATACAATTAGAAATATCTGTAGTGCAAAACAGCAATTACTCAACTACAATTATAACTTAGAACTGACTGGTAGTGTCTGGAGGTATAGCATGGTGTATAAATGTGAAGGTTTTCACACAGATTCCATGTCTGTATCAGTGTTTCTTTCCTGTGATCTACATGCAAGGAGAAAAAGTGTCACTGGGTTTTCATCCTACCCCTACCAGGCACTGAAACGACAACTGATGCCCATTTGTTTCCTCAGCCTTCTGAATGTGAAAGGCCAGTTTATATTTTGTTTAAGCTGGAAAAAAAGTCAAATGTAACAGTGGCTGTGTACACGTGGTCAGTATCTAAGGTCTCATGTTTAACGCCTTTCTCTGTGGGCTCTGGCAGAACACAGAGCAAAAAATTGTTTAACTGAGCAAAATATATAAACCTGAATGTATCAGGTTAAACACTCCGCAGGTGCTGTGTAGGCAGGAGTTGCATATGTCACAATGAAATGTATACCTTCAACCTGTAATCACCCTCCAGTGTTTTGTTCTTTTAGGATGCCCAAGTCCCACGACTGCAAAAGCTGTCAAAATTTGTCTTCAAGTTAGTTTGAGGCCAATATTCACAAGGAACAAAAAGGTTTTGAAATAAAAGACTTTTGACCTAGCAGCAGCTAGCAAATAGGGGTGTTTATTTAGGCTTAATCAATGAATATTAAAATCTGAGAAAAATGAAACTAGTCTAAGCTCCAATTTTAAATCTGAAATCCGCACCTTCCTTTGTGAAAGAAATGAAAGTATGTCTGAGTCATGTGAGCACTTCCTCTAGGTTCAGGTCTCTCCTCCCTTTTTTGTAGGACAGGACATCTTCTCCCTAACCTGCCCACTCAGCCCACCACATCTGGAACATCCTCTGCAACAGCTCATGTGATTATCTGACCCTAGTAACAGAACTCACCACAGTGACCTGGGTCAGTCTGACAGGAACTGTTGACCCAGATCTGGGCGCTTTCACGATGCTTCTGCAAATGGTTCCTGTAATCATGGTGTGGTTGAGCCAGAGTTGGACTTAAGGGGCCTCCCAGTGTGCATGGAAGAACACACAGGCTGGAGAGGTCCGTCGTCCATTACCCATCCATGTGTGATAGATGACACAAAGTCCCAGCTTCTCATGGCAGGTTCATTCCAAGCATCAGCTCATTGTTCACTGGTTCATGCTTCATGTCATTAGCCCCTACAGAGGTGTGTGAACAGGAACATCTCCATATGGCCAATAAAGTAAGGTCAGGAAAAAGTGGCTTCAGAAAATATCCCAAAAGGACAAAATAACAAACAAAAAAATAGGGGGAAGAATAATAACACTGTTTATGGGCAGATCTGACAGAGAAGTCAACCAAACTTCCTGCTGCCTTTCTGGCCATCTCTATTGTTTGATAACTAAGCAACAACTGAGCAGAGTAAATGGGAGCTGGCAACATATAATATGCCTGCTATCGGTTGACTGTGTTTTCCTAAAATTGTTGAAAATCTAATTCCTGTGCCCAGAATGTAACCCTGACATTTAAGAGGTGATTACAATGAGGCCCTTAGGGTAAGCCCAAATTCAATCTGAATTTCAAGAGATTAAGACTCAGGGAGAGTCCTGGACTCTGCATGCACAGAGACCAGACCATGTGAGGACACAGCAAGATAGGAGACCTGCAAGTTAGAAGAGAGGCCTCACAAGAGAGCTTTGCTCTTGGACTTACCCTGAAGGAACAATGATTCTGATTTTTAAACCACATAGTCTTAGATTTTTATGTCAGGGAAGCCACAGCCCATTTAAACACTGCCTGTGTGCTCTTGACAGAAAGGGATGGAACCCCTTCCTCCCCAGTACTTCACAGTCCTCCATGGTACATGCTACAGAGGGGGCTAGGCTGAAATTTTACTTCACAGCTGCCTTTAAATTCTATGTCCTTTGCACTTCATCTTCAGAACCCAAACCCCAAAGACATGAACCATGAAATACAAAAGCAGATTCTATTTTGCCTTCTGGAGCTTGGCTTTGTATGATGACCATTAACTAAGATGAAGAATCAGAGGTGTCTGTATGCAACATCTAAATCAAGTGTTTGAAACGTGGTTAAACCATGTGAATAGCAACCAATTTTACCTTTTAATGAGCATTTTAACAGGTCAATACAACAAAACAGCAAACTGTGAAGTGCTGTTACTACTGAATGTAACTACCCAGTTGACTAAGCTCAGACAGGAACAATAATAGCTAAAAGAACAGTTATTCTTCAGAAGAACCAAGGCTATCATGTAAAATAAAGTCATAAAAAATCAAAGTGCATTACATAAAAGACAGGACCTGGTCTAGTCTACAAACCATGGAAGAAAAGAGCAAAATAAAATGCAGCTGAATGTGTAATCAGCTGTCTGTCACTTTCTGAATAGAGCCTAATATTCTAATTATTAGCCACTATCCAGAGAAGGGGCAATTATGGAACAGGGAAGATTGCTTTCATTTTTTTTTGTTAGTCACAAGGCCTTCACAAAAATATAACTCAGTATCCAAAAACTATAAAGGAAAAGACTGATTAACAGTTAAAATTCAACTTTCCTCCTAAAGCATTAAAAAAGAAAAGCTTTGAAGTTGTATTGACAGATATGACTAACAATTGTAATCACAGAAATAAGTGTAGTAAAACGATAATTTGTCTGTCACAATTTCCCAAGAGAGCAAAGTATAGCACCAGCAGCTGAATTCTGAAGCTAAACGAAAGCTGAGACAGAATCCAATTTTTAATGAAATGTGGAGCATTATTAATTGGTTTCCTAGCAACAGACAGGCTAAAATTACTTAACATGTCTGCTCAATCAGATGCAAATTTGAGTGTTATCCTTTAAATGTTGATTATACTTGGTCTTTTCAGATGCAAATCCAATGTGTAAAGTGAAAATAAATGTTGACAATGCTGATACAAAAAGATCCCCTGATTAACACAATTCTGTTGTAGCAGCTACAGTGGAGGAGCTTCCCTGGGAAGACCTCAGACTGTCTGGTGGCCATCTTGTCTCACCTGTCCTCCCTGTCCTGCCCTCACTTCAGGGCAAACATTCTGCACAACCAACTCAGTGACACTGCTGATTCTCATAGGGGCTACATGAGAGATTAAAGATGCTATCAGTTTAGAATTCAATCCAGGGGACTAAATTAGGGGACTGCACCTAAACCCAGTGTTGATTTCATTATGGATTTTATGGGTGGAACAAGACCTTTGGTGATACAGTCACATTAAGGCAGCCTTTTTCAGCTTTCTGCACTAAATCAAGACTAGGATATCCTAACAAGAGTGGCATGTTCCGTAGTCAGAGGTGGCAACAGGAAGGGACAAGAGGCACAGAGGAAGATGGGTGTGCAGGGTAAGTCTAAATACACATTCTAACTTCACTTGTCTTTCAGTAGACTTTTTAAAAATTCACTAATTTTAGCAAGGCATGATGGCTTTTATCTGATATCTGAGGAGTCAGGAGGCTGAGACAGGAGGGCTACCATACTCTGAGGCCAGTCTAAGCTACACATTGAGTTCTAGACCAGCCTGGGATACAAAATTTGTCTGAAGAAACCAAAAACCGAACTCCCAAAGGAAACAATCACTACTGCTGGGAGGCCACTGCACAGTCAGGCTCCAGCTAGCTTGGCTGTAAACACACTTCTAAGTGTGGCCAATGATGACATGGGGGACTTGAAGGCACTTTCAACAAAGCCCTGACTCTTGGATCTGCAGGTGTGCAGTGACTACACTGGTGACAAACCTTGGTGTCTGCCTCCTTTGCTACCTTAACCAATAAGGCAGGTTCCTACTTATGGCTGCATGCTGACGAAAGCATCTAGAAGTGTTTTGACAGAGATACCTTAGGAGGTTCATTTGACCTAAATCTACTTAATCTTTGTCACTCTTTGTCCGGTTAAAGATGTCAAGATAAGAGTAACTAAGACAATGTCCCATTTCAGGTCCATTGTGTAGAGCCCAGAGGTCTCACCACCGGCTCCTCCTTTTTTCCTTTAAGCCTCCTATCACAGCATAGCTGCCAAGGATATTCTTTACTCCCATCTTTTTTGGTTTGCTGGTTTCCCAAATAAATCTTTTTACTGGCTACACAACAGGACCCTGGTTCACTGGATCCTTTTGAATGTTACACAGCCAGATCTGGATTTGTTTTTAGGTATATCTCATTCATAGAACCACCAGTTGCCTCAGAACCTTTATAAATGGTGATGTGTTTGCCTCACTTTCCCTCACTCATGCAACAAATGTTTGTTGCACATTTACTATGTTCCAGGCAATGAGCTAGGTGCTAGATACCATAGTCAGGAAATGCCCCTATTGTTACCCCTATTGCAAGCAAATTCACACATAAACACATAAGCATCAACATTTCAGATAATATTCAAAGGTAAGAAAAAATGCAGCACAAGGAAGACATGTGTGGGGGTTGGGCTCACGGAACACATTTGTTGAAGGTACCTTTCACATAGACCTGAAACACAGAAAGCAAGGAGGCATATGTGGAGAAAGCAAGTCTATACTCAAGATAAGAATGAGTCTAGAACAGCAGAGGCCAAAGAAGCTAAGTGTGAGGATCAGGAAGGGAGAAAGGTGATGATATAAGAAGAAAAACTGTGGACTGTGAGGTTAGTCCTTAGACCACTCAAACAAGACCATTACTAAGCCACTCCCTATGGATACCCTGTATGATTGCAAGACAGAGCAAAAGTCTGCTATTCAAGAGAGAGAAAGGTGAGGTTCCTGATGGGGGTGAGTAGATAAAACTAATCCCAAAGATCCTTTCATTTTTAGGTCAAAGTTCAATACTCTTTGATCTGAAAATCTTCCTGACCAAATGGAATGCAGCCTTGAACTGATCTCTCCCCAAAAAAAGTGGACTGTGTTTTCCAGCCAAAGCTCCCTGCCTGTGAACTTCTAAAGGTTGGGAATCAGTGAAGAGATTAATTGTTAAAAGCACTAAATTAAGACTAGGATATCCTAAGCAGTGACCAGCAACTTAGGAGATATATTAGAGAAAGTTCTGAAGCTTGCTTTTACCTAGTTAGCAGATTTGACAGCTACATAGCAGATCAAAGATCTCACTTATATGTGAATGCTGGGTTATGGGCAAATGAGCAGATCCTTCTCTAAGGCATGTCATTTGCCCTGTAAGTCAGGCCTATGTCCTTGAAGGCTTTAAGGACTTAATCACAAATTCCCTTTATCAAAACATGCACCCTTAGGTGTAGTCCATCTCAAGATGGGGTAGCACTGATGACTTGGGGTCAAGGAACTTTTGGACCTAGTAGGAACAAGGTTGGGAAAATAATGATAGATTTGCAAGTGGAGTTTTGAGATTCTAATAGATGACACAAGTATCTTTCCAGGCTTGCCCTATGAAACTCTCATGTTAATTCTTACAGAGAAATGCCACTAACCCTTTACTAAGCCTAAGGGTCGAGCTCAGTGGTTCTCAACCTTCCTAATACTGTGACCCTTTAATACAGTCCCTCATGTTGTGGTGATCTCCACCCATAAAATTACTTAAAATTTCATAACTGTAATTTTGCTACTGTTATGAATCATAATATAAATATCTGATATGCAAGGTATCTGATAATGTGACCCCTGTGAAAGGGTCATTCAACCCCCAAAGGGGTCTCAACCCACAGGTTGAGAACCTCTGGTCTAGAGACCAAAATGAAAAAGAAACAAAAAAAGTGCCAGAGTTTTCAGTGAGTGGTTCCTGGGCCAGAGGTGTTGGCAGTCCCAGGGAACTGTTAGAAAAGTATAGCATGTTTGCCTCAGACTTAAAAATTCAAATTCGGTCAGTAGAGCCAAAAACGTATTCTTTAACACGCCTTCCAAGTACTTCTGCCATTCTAGGCTAACTCAGAAAGATGGTGCGTCTCTAAGCTTAAACTTAGCATCAATTTGCTGCAAAGTTTAATCAACAGAAAAACAAGGATAGTTGAGTGGCACCTTCCACATTATGGCACGCATTCAAAACACACCAATTGTCTTAATTTCCTGGCACAATGACTTTTCAAAAGAACCAACCACTCAGAATACAAGATGTTGACTTGCTGGCTTCTTGGGATCCCTGATTAGTCTAAGGAAAGGTGTGAAGCAGTCATTCTTTGGAAACACAGGTTGAGACAGGCTTCTGAGAAAAATTTCTGAATCCTCTGCTCTGATCCTAGGCTGTTTTCCATGAACCTTTCCCAGGACTGCCATTTTCCACAGCAGAGGGTGGACCACAACAGGGCCTCTGTAAACAGGCCCAAGTGTTCACTAAGTATGTGACTCCCTTACAGCGTACATTGCGAGAATCTGAGACTCGCTTATCTTTCAGTGCTCCTAACTATAAAAGGGATGTTATACAGATGTACAGCTGTTATAAACACTTAAAACAAACAAGAACCTAGAAGATGCTTCAACCCTTATAAAGGATGAGAAATCTCAGATCAAAGGGTGACTCTCAAACTGAATTTCACAAGACAGTTACAAGCAATGCCTAATAAAAATGCAGACTTTTAAAGTCTCAGCATTTTGATTGAGTTGGTGCAAGTTGGGGGAGGGGCAAGAATGTACTTTTCTCACTGTGTTTAAGAGGTTAAAAATTTGCATTTACCTACACCATTCTTTCTGCTTTTGTTAAGGAGCTTTGCTAGAGGATAATGAGAAAATTGTTTTGATTTTTAGAAGAATAAACAATATGGTATCAAAAAGAACAAGTTTTCTTTTCTTTAAATGGATGCTAAAGTGGTCTTCACTAAACTGACATTTAACTTTCTCTTATTATGAAAGTTAAGCATAATCACTGTAAAGATTAGAGAAGGAAAGGAAAGAGATTACTATAAAATACCTACCACTCACTACATTGTATTTTCCAGAGAACATGCTGACCCTAACACACACACACACACACACACACACACACACAAAATGGGAACAGCATTTACAATATGGGTAGTTATTATGTATTATACATTTTTAATAGCTAACATTTTTAACTACCACTCCTTAAGATTTTTAGATATAAAATGACAGAATAATAAAATTTTTATATCAAAGAATTAAAATTCTATTTATGTTACTATCATATAAGTACAAATATTTGTGCCATGTGTATGATTATGCTAAAAATCTGTTTTTAATAAAGCAATTTGGTGCTGATAAATTTTTAGTGACTTTTACTAGTTGAGTGAATGCCTGCACGTTACTAGAGGCCCCTAAATGCATCAAGAATAAACTGATGCAAGCTTTGGAATTTGGAAAACTTACTAGACCAAGGTTTTCTTATTAAATCTAAAGGGAACCAAAAGACCACTGGAATGAACTAGACTCACCCCAACCCCATTTAACATGCCTATAGAGTCTATAAATGAATTCTTTCAACCAGAAAGTAGTCAAAAACTAAGTGCATTTTACAGAACACACCACAACCTGAGAGCTGAATTCTGGAACATTTATAAAAGAGGCACAAAGTATGTGAGTTTAGTTTAGTATCCACCTACATCCATATTCCTGGGCAAGAACTGCATCTGAAAGCTTGTAATAGCTTTGACACTTAGCTGTTGCTTAGGGCCAAATGCAGGAGGACATGAAGTCCTATGTATTCTCTAGAGTAGAACTCAAGTGTTATCAGAAGTCAGTCTGGTAGTTTGAACTCTGAAAATGGAGCTCACTCACCTGTTCTCTGTCTTTTGTCTGGTACATTACCCCTGTGCTCATAAACACAAGAGATAACTCAGAATACCAAATATGTGGGTGTTAGCCAAAGAACAGAGATAAACAACTGAGGTAAAAAAATTTGTCCTTTGAGAGGAATACAACATGGTCCCAAAGAGGGCTCAGCATGACTCTTACCTGGTGAGCCCTTTAGAAACAAGGACTCCAAGTACCCAATCAAACCATAGTTTCATTTTTCATTCAAATCTATATAAAACTTACAGAGCCGATCACAATAGTTTCTGGTCCAGGATACAAAACTGTTCATCAATTCCAGCAAGCCTGGGAGCCTTCAGTATGGCATGACAGTACTGCATGTCAGCAATGTGCATACTACAAAGACAGAGGTTCTTTTTTTTTTTCATGGAGATATGGAAAGGTGAGAAGCTCATGGAATCATAGAAAGGCACTGGCCATTTTTACACGTATGTTCCTACATGTGTGAGGTGGGAAGACAACATGCAGGACTCATTTCTCTCCTTTCACCTTGTAGAATCCAGGGATCAAACTCAGGTCATCACGGTTGGCAGCCTTTACTCTCACTGGCTGTTTTAATTATTTCAAAATATATAAAACAATCTTTGCTATAAGTCTACAAAGTTGGGTAAATATCACTGCCATACATTTCCATAACTTTCTCAACATCCCAATCAGGACTCTGTACCCATCAAATGATGTCTCCCATTTCCACTTGCTGAGTTCATCATTCTACTTTCTGACTGTCTGAAGCTGGTATATCAAGTACCTCATCTAAAGAGGATTGTCAAGGTTTGAATGTGAAATGTCCCCCATAGGCTCACGTGTTTGAACATGCCCCCAGCTTTTGGCTGTTCTTGGAGGTTATGGCACCTTTGGGGAAGAGAGCATAGCTGGTAACTGTGGGTCACTGTGGCTAAGGATTTTGAGCATTGTATCCCAGCCCTGTTTTGCACCCAAGTTTCCAGAATTCTGTCTACCAAAGTATGAGTGATTATAGTGATACTCTCTTGGTACTTTGGAGCATCTGCCAAGACTCATCACTAAGATGAAGTAAACTGGAATGTGTGCCTAAATAAGTCCTTTTTTGTTAAAAGAGGCCATTTGTTAGTTCCCAGCCACTTAGCCCCAAAATAATCACACAGAAACTGTATTATTTAAATCACTGCTTGGCCCATTAGCTCTAGATTTTTACTGGCTAACTCTTACATATTAATTTAACCCATTTCTATTAATCTGTGCATCACCATGTGACTGTGGCTTACTGGCGTCTGTCTCTGGTGGGGCTACATGGTGTTTCCTAACTCCACCCTTCTTTTTCCCGGCATTCGGCTTAGTTTTTCCTGCCTAGCTCTGTTCCCCTGTAGCTCTGCTATAGACCCAAAACAGTTTCTTTATTCATTAACCAATAAAAGCAACACATAAACAGAAGGACCTCTGACACCACTTTTTCTTGGAAATTGTGTCTGTCTGTTATTTGTCACAACAAAGAAAAACAATGAATACAGGGACCATACAATATCTGTCCTTTCACACCTAGCATAAAGTTTTCAAGGTTCAAAAAAGACCTTTTGAGCCTGTTTCTCATCTACAAAGCCAGGTAATAGAACCTACCTCACAAGGTGTTGACACAATTCCTATCAAAAGTGAATCTAATTTCCCTTTCTGTGAATACATACATTGGCTTTCCTTTCCTTTCTTTTCCCTTCCTCCCTCCCTCCCTCTCTCTCTTTCTCTCTCTTTTTCTTGGCAGGATCTCACACAGCCCAAGCCAACTTCAAACTGGCTATATAGCTGAGGATCCCTTGAATTTTCAATGCTCCTGCTTCTACCTCCAGGTTACTAGGATTACAGGTTTGTACCACCTTGCCCATTTTATGATGTACTGGGGATGGAATCTTTTTTCAAATGTATTTTTGTTTTACATGCTTTGGTGTTTTGCCTGCATGTATGTCTGTGTGAGGCTGTGAGATCTCAGAGTTACAGACAGCTGTGGGCTGCCATGTGGGTGCTGGGATTTAAACCTGGGTTCTCTGGAAGAGCAGTCAGTACTTGCAACTGCTGAGCCATCTCCAAATAAACACAATGAGCTGTCTCCATAGTACCAGAGATTAGAGAAATAAATGATTCCCAATCTCTTCCCAAACACTTCACCACAAACTTCTGTCTATATAAGTAAAGCCATAGCATACATTATTAGAATCTTTAAGAAGATCCTGAAAAATTATACATATCATCATCTCTTTCCTTTTTCCTTAGAGGTAACAAGCAAGATGACAGACATTTGGTCCCCAAACTATAGTCTTTGAACATATGTTAAAGTTCTGTGTTTGATGTCCCAAGTGAAGCCGTTCTCAGCACAACCACACATTCCCACAGCTTATCCCAGAGCACTGCCCTACAGTTTTGGCAGGGTTCAGTTACTGCTTTCTTAGAGTCAACTATTGCCTTTTTTCTTCTTTGTTTTATTTTAAACTTCTGGTGGGAAAATTGGGTTGTCATGTTAAAATAATTTTCTCAAAAGTTACTGATGTGTGAAAGTCAAAGCTATTAGGTGTGACTTTTGATGTGGAAAATGTCAATATACGGATCTTTCTATTTATAGTACTAACCTATCAAACAAGGGACATATGAGTCAAAGACTGACCACATAAAGTATTGATAAAAAAACAAAACAAAAATAAACATACATTTTGATTATACTGTCTCTCTGATCAGTGGCTTCTTGGCTGAAACATTTCTTCCTTGGGATCCCATGGAGAATAAATATAATTTTCCTACTAGAGCTGATGAAATTGAATGTAAAAACAAGTTACTGACCACCTGATTAGCATTAGAGAATACTAATTAGGATAAGCAGTACGTGGTGGTCTTGGAAAGACAGCAATTGATTCATTAGGGAAAAGGAGGCAAGGCTTAGCTCATTTATATTAACCACAACATGAAATCAAGTTGTGTTCCAGAACCAGAACTCATTAAAAAAGGGCAGTGGGAGAAAAGTGAGCAGAGACAGTTTTACTTAGAAGCTTAAAGACTACTGGAAATAAAGGACCAGGTTCCCAGCTTAAGGGAACCAGGACTACCCATAAATATTTCAAAGGAGTCAACTTCAAGGACAGGGAAGGATCCTTAGGGTGGTAAGGAGAGGATTAAGTGGAAGTTATAAAGTGAAATTAGTGCAAAGGCAGTTTAAGCTACACATAAGGAAGCAATTTCCAGCTCTAATTTTCATTAGAGCACAGAATGATCTGTTCAGTGATGACCCTTCATCAGGACCATTATTTGAAATTACTGGCACTCACATGCATAAACAGAGTGGAAATTAAATAGACATGGAAGAGAGGGCACTGTGATCAATTCTTTTAAACCTTCCAACTGCAGGTGACATTTTCCAAAATAAAATACCCCAGTACAGTAAGCTTTCAATTTCTACTTTTCTGTTTACAATCAATACATTTGAAGACCTCTACTGATGCCATACTCATCCCACCCCAGTGTCATCTCAGAGCCCTTCCTGCTTCCTCTTCTGTACTACAGAACTCTCTGCTCTGCTGCCTGCAGAACTTTCAGGAGAATCTGTGAGCAGAGGAAAGGGAGTGGCCTCTACTTCTGCCACAAGAGCATGCTATACTCCCTAGCAAAGAAGTGGCTCTCTCTTTTCCCAAAGACACCTTCCCCCCCAACCTTGCAAAGGCTTTGTTTCTATTTTGTCATCTTAAGGAAGAAGATTCATTTGTTCTATAAACAGCCTTCAGAGATGTAAATTCTTTTCTGTGTTAGCCAGATCCTATCAATTATTTACACTATGAATCAGACTGACTTTCTAACTACCAATGATAACTGGCTGCCTTGAAGAAAGGGACTTTTAGAATGTGTAAAGTGGGAAAAGGAATGGGGGGAAGACCCAAAGTAGGAAGAAAGCCCTCCGGCTATAAGTCTCTCTGGTGCCTAGATAAAGAGGAGTGAAGAGCTTTTTAAAATCTAGCAAGAAGGCTCCAAAGAAAACAAAGTTTCTTTGCTTAGTATCCACTAAGTTTCCAGGACCCAGTACTCAACCCAATGTTAATACCATAGTTGAATTTACTGTTGATGTAGATTTTTTTTTTTGAGGAATGGGTAAGGCCAGGAACCCACGGTAATAACTCCCTATTGTGGCCCACTAGGATCATGCATGACTCCCCCTCAGATCTGACAGTGTCCCATCCATAGAGAGATCCATCTTTCTTAAGTCCTTGAGCAGGCCAACTTGTTCCTACCTCAGGCCTCTGCAACTGGTTCTTCCTTTGCACAAGAACAGTCATCTTCTAGAGATTTCTTTCTATCACACTGGTCTCAGAATAAACTTCACCTCTTCAGAGGGGCCTTCACTGAGCCAAAGCGATACTGCCCACCTGCCACTTGAAAAGCACACAACTTCTAGGGTCTACTACCCATTTTCTTTCCTTCACAGCACTTAGAGGCCTATTGGGAATGCTATTTGTGATTCATCTGTCTTCCTTACTAACTTTGTAAGAACAGGGTACAGTTTTCTGGTGGTTGCTGTCTACCCGTGTGTGAACTGTGCCTAGCCATACTGAGTTATCCATGTTCACTGGTTGTTCAAAAAAGAACCTGAAAAACACATAGTTTGTATCTCTGTCACTTCCTTTGTACCTTGGAGATGACTCCAAATATGAACAGCACAAAGGCAAAGACAATAAAAATCTCCAACCTGATACCCATGGCTCTAATTTTCAGGTTGGGTCTCTTACTATTCTTTTCAACTTACTAGTATTTTCACTCTCAAAGAACACCATGGAGAAGCCACTCTAAGAGATTTATTTCTGCCCTAATGAGCTCATTTTAGTTAGGTTGGAAATACGGTTCTATAGTGACAACACAAACTGCACCTCTCAGGGATCTGAAAAACAAGTCTGTGTGTGGAGGTTTGTGATTCCCACAGCACATTTTCCAACCCTTTTTATACCAATCTTGTCTATTTGTTTTGAGACAATGTATCTTGTCTCTATGCCTAGCCCTGGTTGTCCTGAAACTAGCTTTGTAGATCAGATTGGCCTCAAACTCAAGAGATCTACTTGCCTCTGCCTCCTATGTGCATGAGGCACTATGCATGGTAATCTTTTATTTTTATTATACTTATATTTAAATTTTTTTTGGTTTCCTGTGGGTGAGTTTTAGGTTTATTCTTTCTAACCCCGGGGTGTTTAGCATTGAGGCTTGAGTGAACACAGGGATACTAACTCCACTATGATCTGAAATGACTTCAAGCTAATGAGCTGTTTGGTATAACAAGTAAGTAGCAGTTTTCTTCAGTAATAACCATGTATGGTGGTTATTTTTTTCTGCTACTGCAAATGGACTGAAAAGTACTTAGGAGATGTGTAAGGCACATGGCTGTGTGTCTGCGAGGCTTTCTAGAAATGACAGGGTGATGAGGGTTCCAACATAATCAGTGGTTAATCGACCAATGGATTAAAAATTTGCAGATTACTGGGAGGGAGTAAAACTGTGGAAGATGGGGCATAGCTGGACAAAATAAGGCACTGAGGATAAACCCTGGGGGACTTTTTGCCCTGCCCCTTCCTGCTGCTTTGCTTCCTGTCCTCTGTGAAGTGAACATCTTCCCCAACATGCTTTCACAGCCATCATGATCTGCCTCTCCAGGAGTCCAGAATAATGGAGCCAAGGACTAGGGCTAAAATGAGTCAATAATAAAAACATCTCTTTTCTTAGGTTGGTTTCTCTATCAAGTATATTGTGAAAGTGGTCAGAAAAGCAACTTACACACTAGGTTAATCAGAGGAGGCAGTATTGTCTTTATGTAGTAACATCCTAAATTACTACAATTTCTTTTTATTTTATTACAGACATAAACATAAACATGCATATGTTGCACTGCCTATACATAAGGACACAGGTCTGAATAAAAATCCAATATAAAAAGTGGGATGCGGAAAGGTCTTAGCCCTAAGGCTTGTGTTATTTTAAGTATCTTATACTTTTTCCTCAACAGGCTAAAACACTAAGAGAAGTGTGTTGATACTCTGAACATGTGCTAAAGAGCAGATGGGAAACACAGCATATACTCTGAAGCACAAAGTACACTGCCTAGCACCGTGGGGTTATTACATGTTACAATTTTTATATGTTTTACAATCAATCCAGTGCCAGCTAATAACTAATAAGAACGAAGAGCTCTCTGCCACACACTCAGAACACATGTTCTTTGGCCGTTCCAATAAGAACTGGCCCAGGCTCATGCCAAAATAACTTGACTCAGGACTTTCTGCCAAGAATTTTATGCTGTTAAGTGGCCCCCACCATGGACATCTGGGGGTACATTTTGAGATAATGGTTTTGCAAGAACAGGGAGGAGATGTTTTCAAGGGCAAAAGACATTTTCAGAGAAGCAATTACTTTTATGTGTGATCAATAGGGAAAAACAAGAACTATAAAATGCCTTTTGAAAACTCATTTCAGAGAAAGGGAAAGTGACATTTACAGCAACATAATAACAAGCTGGCAGTGTTTTGGTTAAGTAGGTGGCACCAATACAAGAGGCTGCTAAAGGAGGTTATCAGCAGCCTTGTTCCCAGTCTTTTTCCTGTGTCACTGTACCCGCTCTTAAGGAACTCAGTGTGAAGTTCTGCAAGGTGCTGAGACTGGCAACCATACAAATATTTTCTCAGTTCTCTGCTTCACCTTGGGAGGGATGGAGCTCGTATTTCCAACATGCATGGACAATTTTGCAATCCAAAATGCTGTTTCACAAATCAAAAATATAATACTGGTCTCGCTCACGTAAAGTCCCAGCTCCTGAAAGCTCATGAAACATCAAGTGTTGTGCTGAATGTTTTGTGTTTATAACCGTATGTCCCTTATGACTCCATATATTGTTCCTATTGTACAGATGAAGGGATTGGAAAACAGAGCTTATGTTTTGTGTCTGGAGTGTTCAGAAATAAAGATAAGTAGTAGATACTAAATTCAAACATAATTTTCCTAATTCTGACTCCAAATCATCTACTGTATGGAGCTTTTCTCCTGCTTTTATGATCTCTAAATGGGAAGTTAACCTCCCTAGAGAAGGACAAGACAGAAATCCCCTGGATCTTACATGTACATGACCAAGTATGTGCCTTGACATAGGGTATTTACAATCATGGAAATGATTTCTCATTTGACGTTAGGCTGGGCTGGGCTGCCTACATGATTTTCAGTGCTAGGGATGGAACCCAGAGTCTTATGCACAACAGGCAAGCACTCTAGCATTGAGCCACATCTCCACCCCACCATGCATGAACTGCAGAGATTGATATAAAATCTTTATCTTCATACAGTTTGCATTATGATTAGGGAAAGAGACCAGTGGGGTAATAAATAAGTACTCTATATGGCAAGACCCAGTTCCCATCTAAGTACTGATTGTTGGGGCACAGGCACATGTTTGGACTCAGCTTAAGCTGAAGAGGACAAAGGGCCTACAAGAGGGATTCCTTGAGAAGACAAGAGAGAGCTGGCAGAGGGAGGAGGGCAGGTGAGCTATGGGCTGGATAAGCGTTTACTCTATAGTAGGTTCTGAATGAAAGCACTTACTAACCATAAACCTCGAGTGGGCCATCCTGATTCTTACTTACAGGCAGTAGCTGCGCATGGGAAATGTAGTGATATGTCCAAAGTTGCACAGCAGTTACGGTAGTGTGCCAGAGACTCACAACATCTCACCCAAAGCTCTCAGGAAACCACTGCACCATGTAGCGTCATTAGATGCAGTAAACTCCTGGAAGGAAGAAGAAAAAACCCAGGGCTGGGGCAACAGCTCAGTGGATAAAACACTTGCTAATGTGAGGATGGAATTTGGATTTCCAGAGCCCACATGAATGCTGGGTGGCCTGCTTATAATTCAAATACAGAAGGCAGAGACAAGGGATTCCCAAAGCAAACTGGTTAGCTACACTAGTCACATCAGCAAGCTCTGGATTCAACTGAGAGACTCTGCCTCAAAGAATAAGGGAGAGAGCAACTGAGGAAGACTCCAGATGTAAGCCTCAGGCTGCCATTCAAACCCCCAAACACACACAATGTGAACACATATACACGCAGGCATGTATATCATACAGCCATATGCCAAAAGAGAGAGAGAGAGAGAGGGAGGGAGGGAGGGAGGGAGGGAGGGAGGGAGGGAGGGAGGAAGGAAGGAAGGAAGGAAGGAGGGAGGAAAGCAAGCAAGCAAGCAAGCAACCTACAAAGCAGGACGCAGTGACATGCTTCACTTTGTATCTTAGGATACCACACTTGTGAAAGCAAGGCAAGGAGGGTGAGGTGAATATTCTCACCTTCACAGGCCCCTCTCCCCAACTTCTACTCACCCTTGCAACCCAGGGCATCCCTAAACAAGAAGGCTGAGGTCTTTTTGGAATCAAAGATCTTCAGTGAGGCAGAGAGTCTTTCCTACCACTCTGGTCTCCTTACAGTATTATTTGTCACAGGCCTCCCAAGCATTTCCTTGACCGTCCTTTCACCCCATAATGGGGAGCTCATGATAAAATACACTCTCAGGCACAAATGGCCACTCCTGGTGCTGATTCTCAGTAGTCAGCACATGAGTGGTGTGTGCTGTACACCTAAGAATTTGGATGGCACTTAGGAGTGACTGTGTGGCATGCAAATGAGCATTGTGTCAGTACCTCAGGAATGAAGTACTAAGGGCCCAAGGGGATACGATCATTAGTGCCAATCAACATTTACTTGGTATTTAAATGTATTTTTCACTTTTTTAAGACCTTGCTTCACATTAACTCATTTGACTGTTACAGCTGGATCTTGAATGATCTCCATGGGCCCATGTCTTAAAGGTTTGGTAGCCAGTCAAGGAATAATGGGAATTCTGGGACTTTAAGTAGGTGGGCCTAGTAGAAAGAAGTGAATTGAAGCACGCCTTCAAAGATGGTGGGACCCGAGCCCTTTTTTCTCTTGCTTCCACGCCATTAGGTGGACAGACATTCTCCATTATGCTCTCCCACAAACTGGGATTGCACATGGATTTAAAAGAACAGAGCTTGTCTTTGTTAGGGTTTCTATTGCTGTGAAGAAATGCCATGACCACCACAACTCTTATAAAGAAAACATTAATATGAGGTGGCAGCTTGCAGTTTCAGAGGTTTAGTCCATTATCATCATGGCAGGGACAAGTTGGCTCAGAGTATGGTGGCCTGCAGGAAGACATGGTGCTGGAGAATGCCACATCTTGATCCAGGGGCAACAAGAAGTGAACTGAGACACTGGCTGTGGCCCCCCACCTCCATAGCGACACACTTCCTACAACGAGGTCACACCTTCTAATAGTGTCACTCCCTTTGGGGAACATTTTCTTTTAAAATACCACATTCCACTCTCTGGCCCCCAAAAGCTTATAGCCATATCATAATGCAAAAATGCATTCAATACAACTTTCAAAGTTCCCAAAGTCTATAACACAGTATCAAACTTATTTGAAAATCTAAAGTTCAGAGTTTCTCCTGAGAGTCATACAATTTCTTAACTGTAATCCCCTGTAAAATCAAAATCAAAAAGCAGATCACATACTTCCAACATACAATGGCACAAGATATACATTACCATTCCAAAAATGTAGGGGAGGGAACGTAGTGACAAAATACTGGACCAAAGCAAGACCAAAAACCACCTGGGCAAACTCCAAACCACACTTCCATGTCTGATGTCAAAGCCCTCTTCAGATCTCCAGCTCTGCTCAGCTTTGTTGATCGTAACACACTTCTTTCTCTTGGGCTGGTTCCACTCCCTGTTATCAGCTTTCCTCGGCAAGCATCCCATGACTCTGGCATCTCCAACATCTTGGGGTCTCCAAGGCAATCCAGGCTTCAACTTCACAGTGTAATGCCTCTCTAGGTCTCTATTCAGGGACATCCTGACACTCATGCCTGACCTCAGCGGCTTTCTGTAGTCCCCTTTTTCTTTCTTTAACTCTAGAACCACGTGGCCAAAGCTGCTAAGTTACTAATTACTGGGGCTGGAACATGGCCCTCTCATTCAATTACATCTTTACCAACTTTTCTATCCATTACTGTAAAAACTTGGCTGTCCTTGAACTTGCTCTGTAGACAAGGCTGGCCTCAAACTCAGAGATCTACCAGTCTCTGCCTTCAGAGAGCTGGGATTAAAGGTGCGCACCACCACTCCCTGTTCTAAGGACAGCCCATCTATCATGGACTGAAACCCCTTAAACTGTGAGACAGAATAAACCTTTTCTTCCATGTTTTCTCAGACATTTATCATAATTATGAGAAACTGATTAACAGAACCACTACAACAACTCTAGGAGTATAAAGAATTATTACCCATTTTTCCACCAAGGAGATCAAGGCACAAGCAAGTATATACACTATACCCAAGGATACATGACCGGCAGCCAGTAGAGGCAGGATTTGGTTCTATAGTCTTATTCAGGGCCCAGTCTTAATTACTACCTTCTTCTGCTAACTAACTCGCAAGAGAAAAAGTGGGAGACCATATTCCAGAACTTAATCTACTAGCTGCTACACAACAAGCAAGTGTAACATCTTTGTGAGCTTAAGTATTTATTACAGTAAGGAAATACAATGTGATAAATGAGGTACATTTCAAAACCTCAGTGCTCACAGACAGCACAGTGCTAACAGGAGCCTCATTTTCTAAGACTGAAATAAAATCCATCAGCCAACTAAGAAAGGTGCAGAGAAAAAGTTAATAATGGCCCAAATAAAGGCACAGTTTCAAATCTAACCTACTATTAATTAATTTATGTATTGTCACTGGGGAGGAGACAGTCAGTATTAAGTTAGATCAGATTGTACAGAAGTGTCAGCATTGCTGTGACTGCTGGAACAGTAATTACTAAGTTGCAGTGCCTTCCTTCCTGCCTAAAAACCCCGTATTCTCATTCGCAGAATGCCTTGCTGTTCACCTGCCACAGCATCTTTTGACAGGCCTGACAAGCTTTTCAGAGACTAGGACACTTTCAAAGAGAACAAAGGCGATCTGATTGTAAATCCAGGCAGGCTTCCAATCCAAATCAGGTATCTTGTCTCTCATCTTCCCGAAGGGTCCGAGGCTCGACAGCTATCCTACATGCACACTTGCAAGGACCACAGAAGGATCTCTGGCCAGGAAGAGACGGCTGACGACTGAAGGGCTGTAGGGCCCTGGGCTCAGGCTAACTTATACTGTGAGCTGTGTGGTTTTGTTCTGGGTTTCAGAACACCTACAGTAACCCTCTCCAGAGTCAGGGGGAGATGTGTACAGAGTATAAAACAGCACATCAAAGTGTATGAATTTGTTGTCTAATTGGGTTGGGGGGAACTGAAGTGAAAGGACTTTACTACTCCCCAAGCTCTGACCATCTCTCAGGGCTCTGGCCCTAATCTTCTTGCTTCCACACTTGAGACAAGTTTCCCATTATCAGTAGTGACACCTAATGCTCCTTCAGTTTGTCACAGAACACTGATTTCCTATGCTCTTGTCAGCTTCTAGGGTTTGGTCCACAACATGGCTCTTGGCAAGGCTTTAAGAACCAAACAGAGACTGGGAATGGATCATGGCAGGACTCAAGTGCTTCTGACAAGATCTGGATATCTCAGAATGTATTCTACTCGACTATCAGGCTACTATGGACCAATAGTCCATTATGCCTGGTGTCCTTATGAAAAGGAGTTACTGGAGACAACCATGGCCCTAGGAGAGCACCACGTGAGATCAGGTTATGCTAATGTGAGAGCCAAAGTTACATGTTAAGTTTTAATTACTATGCCTAAAAGACCCATCAAACAAAAATGCTTCTGATCTGTATGCCCCTTGCCCAAAGACAGGTAGTTCCTGAAAGGCTGGAGGCTATTTTTATGGGAGATTACAAGTCACGTGTTTTCACTCCCCTAAACAAGTTTGACCCAACTGCACCAGGTGTGCATGATCACATTTGGGGAGGAGGTTCACAGGCAGGAAATACATCGTGTATGCTTGCCCCTGAGTGGATGTAGGCTGGAGGTATGGCAGGATGTATGTGTGTGTGGCCCTGATTGGACCTGATAGGAAATATTTAAGCTGTTGCAAACCTTGACTCAGAGCCAATTTCTAGAAACCTGGAGCTGGACCTGGTCAGAGCCCATCTACCTGGCCAGTATTTAATTAAGAGCTTGCTACAAATTTGGCTGTCAACTGTGATAGTGGTCTTATTCTCGACCAGTGGGATTAGCATTGCCTAACATCAACAGCTTCCACAGCTGGGAGAAAACCTGCAACATATCTTTGTAGCCCTTCAGGGCGGCATGCCCTCTCTGTTCCTTGATGCCTCTATGTAAGTCTCTAAAACTGTCAGAAAATAAATGTCTGTCATTTAAGCCACTTCATTTCTGGTACTTTGTAATGACAGTCCTAGGAACTGGACCCTTAGCATTAGCTTCCCAGTTGACCTGACAGAATAATTTCTTCAATTCACCCTGTTTATTGAGGAGCCACTAAGGGCCAAGCCAAGGACAGAAAAGTGACAATAATGACACTGTCCCTAGCAAGTCTGGAGTCAAACAGGAGGCCAGTGCCCTATGCAGAAACAAGGTAAGCCGCTCTTGTGGTAAACAGTAGGGTAGAAGGGAGGGGGCTTGGTTCTTTCTGGAAAGGTAAGGTAGGGAAGGGAGAGCAGGAAAGGCTGCAGAAATGACTATTTTCACAAGACAAGTCCTTAAGCAGCCCCAGCTTCTATGAAGGCTGAATGAAGTGCTTATGGCCCAGAACAAAGGAGAGAGGATACACAATACAGAGAGCTCAGAGAGACAAATATCTTCATAGTATCCTCACTGTAGGCCAGGAGACATGCTATCTACCCTTCGCTCTCTCTCAGTGATTCTGACTGAGAGACCTGATTGGGACAGAACATTCACACCCCTAATCTTAGAGGTAGATTAATTCACCCCCCACAGATTTTGTTTAAGCTTCCTAGTATTTCCTCAAACATGCGCATGCAGTAAATAACAGTCTGCAACACAATTAATTAAAGTAGCAGTTTGACATTGTCTATATGAAAACTGTCAAAAACATTCATTTCTGTTCTTTCTATCACACTGCTATGTTATGGAAAAATACTATGGAAGGCACTGTTCAATTGGTGGCTACAGAGGAAGCATAGGACTGATGCTCAAATACACTTTGAATTGTTCAAAGCTCTTCGTGGGTTTTTTGTTTCGTTTTTTGTTTTTTGAGACCTTTCTCTGTAGTTTTGGAACCTGTCCTGGAACTAGCTTTTGTAGACCAGGCTAGCCTTGAACTCACAGAGATCTGCCTGCTTCTGCCTCCCAAGTGCTGGGATTAAAGGTGTGCACCACCACCACCTGGCTTTTTCTTTGTGGTTGTAAAAAAATGCTCACTAGTTGAACACAGAGTGACTGACCACCATGACTGTCTAGCAGCACATATGAAGCATGCATGACCCTGACTGTCTAGCAGCACATGTGAAGCACGCATGACCCTGACTGTCTAGCAGCACATGTGAAGCACGCATGACCCTGACTGTCTAGCAGCACATGTGAAGCACGCATGACCCTGACTGCCTAGAAGCACATGTGAAGCACGCATGNAAGCACGCATGACCCTGACTGCCTAGAAGCACATGTGAAGCACGCATGACCCTGACTGTCTAGCAGCACATGTGAAGCACGCATGACCCTGACTGTCTAGCAGCACATGTGAAGCATGCATGACCCTGACTGTCTAGCAGCACATGAGCACATGTAAAGCACGCATGACCCTGACTGTCTAGCAGCACATGTGAAGCACACATGACCCTGACTGTCTAGCAGCACATGTGAAGCACGCATGACCATCGTTAGGAAGCTCATGCTTATGTTATGCTATGCTACCTCACCTTTGCATTTGGGGTAGAAAAAAATTCACAGACTTAAAAGATGTAACCACAAGCTGGAGTCTGCTACGTTTAAGTACCAAGCCAAATGTTAAATAGAAAGTTGGTCCTGACATAACTCAGCCATGTGACTTCTAGAAAGTTTAAGTTAACAAACATAAACAGGCAGCCACTACATGGGAAGGCTGATAGCCAGAGGAGAAGGTTTACAGAAGGATTTTTCAGAAGCTCAGCTTTCTGAGCTATAGACTGGGACTCTCAGAACTTGCCCTATATACATCTCTGTATAGGTACACAAGATGGAGCCCTGGAAAATTGCTGTATGGTGTTGGTAAAAAACCAGCAAGAATCAAACCAGGTCACTTTTCCCCAGCAAAAAGGCTGCATTTAGAGCAATGTCAAGTTATTTCTAGTAAAATTCAATTCAATTTTTATGCTGTCATATTATCTATACTCTAAAATCAAACTAGTTTTTTTTCAATAAAGCATGCCTTAATAATGGAAACTTTCTGCCATTAACAGACTGAAACTAAGTAATAACAAAGAGAAAAACGAACAAAACCAGCTAACTCGGGCTTTGGTACTTGCTCTGGGTCACACAAAGCATGTTCTGCAGTCACCCTCGGACACCCGTGAGAGTATGACATTTTAAAACAACAACTTGTAGTAAGACATACTTTAACTAGGGCTGGGGAGATGGCTCAGTGCTTAAGAGCATTGGCTGCTCAATTCCCAGCACCTGTACACCACAGTCATCTGTAACTCCAGTCCTAGGGGAACTGATGCCCTCTGCTGGCCTGCACAGACATCAGGCATGGATGGGGCATCCAGACATACATGCAGGTAAAATATGCACTCATATAAAATACAATTTAAAAATTTTTAAAAAGAAATAAATTTAATTATTTACCCTCTCTGACTTTGTCTTTCACACTTGCTAAGGATTGAACTCAGAGCTACATCCTAGCCCATACTTCATCGAAAAATATTAAAGATTAATAATGATCACAACTGATTCATAACTTATTACTGAATCTGCAGCTTGGGGAAAAACTACATGTTAGAAAAATACCAGCTAAATTATAGAATACCTGTAAAGAGGAATGTGGAGTTTTTTTTTTTTTCCACTGTGATGAAATACCTGAGAAATTAAAGGGTGGAAAAGTTTGTTTGGCTCGTGGTTTCAGTTTATGGGTCTGGCCCTGTTGCTTTGGGCCTTTAGTGACACAAAATATCACGGTGAAACACTGGGCCAGGGAAGCCTGTTCACTTCCGGGCAATAACAAGCAAAGAGACAAGAAGAGATGGAGGTCCTAATATTCTCTCCAGGTGGTCTTTGTCTTGGACTGATGTCCTACCATCTTCTAGTAGTACCACAGGCTGGGGACAAAGTCCTAAAAGAATGAGTCTTTGGAAAGGTATACAAGGTCCAAACTATAACAAGAATGGGGCAGTTCTTCTACTGATACAAAGAGATTTTCAAGAAACACTTAATTGGACCGCAGGGATGGCCCAAGGTTCAAAGTGCACACAGGTCCTGCAAAGGACCCAAGTTTGAACCCATTTTGGAAGGCTCACAACTACCTATAATTCCAGCTCCAGGTTCTGCCACTCTCTTCAGGACTGCGTGGGCACTAGTTCTCATGGGCACATAGATACCACACACACACACACACACACACACACACACACACACACACACACAAATAAGTCTTAAAAAATAAACAAAAGAAAAATTTTAATATAAAGGTTAAATTTCTAATAATGTTCAACAAATTTCATTTTCTTTGTGAAGAAATGTTTGAACAATTTCTTAAAATATTGCTGGTAGAAGCTTATTGAAGTTCCTGGGCTTCACTCCCCAAAGTTCTGATGTCGTAGGCTAGTGATGTGCAGAAAGCACTCTTTTCCATATGCACCCTTCCTTATACTTGCATACATGCATACATAACTCTAACACTTTGATACAAGGTCATAACCATAGTAATCACAGTAGCATTTCTAAGGCCTAAAATTCACCCTTTCAGAGCAGGCACTTACCCTGAGGCTCACTGAGGAGCTTCCACTAAAGACCTACTCAGTGTAATGCTTTCTGTCCCTTTAAGAGACAAGCCACGCCCACTCCCTCCCCCATCCACTGAGGCAGGCTGATCTTCAGCTTCCGG
>JAQHUG010000128.1:3690673-3740182 GCA_028555095.1 Dicrostonyx torquatus
CTGCTACCACTGCTTGGGGGCCTACGACGTTTCTGCTGCCTACTGCCGCCAGGGATCCTACAGCATTTTTAATTTTTCCACAGCAACAAAAAAAAAAAAAAAGGAAGGAAGGAAGGAAGAAAAAAAGAAAAGAAGGCAACCAAGAAAGCTTTGCACATATTCTCAGCATACTGCATCCAGAGGAAGCAAACACTTTGTCTGGATTGGCAAGTTCTCAGTATGTTTGCCCCATAATCAATTGTCAATTCTCAGACCAAGAAGCAGCAGTTTTCAGAAAACAATGGGGGCTGCAATCAGCAGTGACAGGATTCTGCCATCAGCTGGGTCATTTCATTCATGGTCAGAGTCCCTTCAAGCTCTTTATAAAGCAGTTGGAGGAGAAAGAAAAGAGACAAGAAGGACCAACTTAATAAAAATTAAATCAAATAAGCAAGAAATAGCATATAAACAAATATACATATAACCACAGTTTGATTACAATATAATCATCTATAATAAATATGACCATTTGTATTATAAATCAGACTAATTCATTTAGAAGAGAACACATGGACAAATGAATAAAGATTTCTAATTTTTCTACTTCAGGCTTTTTAAATCAAAATTGAATTTGTTGGAAAATAGCAGTTGATTTCCCAGCACTGTTACTCATATTCCAAGAAGGGAGAATAAGACATAAATGCTGGTGAAACTCAGGAAATAATTCTGGTTGGGTTTTTCAAATTTACATTTTACTTCATTTGGGAAATGAGATCACTCTCTGTCTTCTGTTTGGGAAATTATTTTCCACTTAAATGTAAAAACATGCTCAATGCTGTTAAAGGAACAGAGGTTGTGGCAAGACTGCTGTGTGACTACTTTTTGACCCCTCTAAGATGCTCTGTGTTTCCTGCAAGTAGACAGAGGAGGGCAAGTGGAAGGGCCCAGCTTGGGAAGGTCCCTAAGTGCTGCAGCCATGGCATTAGGAAGTCAAGCCTCTCACATAAAGATGGGAGCACACCTGAGCATGCACCAAAAAGGAAGACAAAGAAAATCTCAAACTTAGGAGAAAGCATGTCCTCCCCATCCTCCCTAGCTTCATCATCAACTGTTTAATCCTAACCTTTCTCTAACATTCTATGACTCCTTTTAAACATTTAGCACTGTGGTTCTTTAATAGACATGCAACAAATAATCAGACTGAACATTGACAGCAATCATCTTTAAAGGAGCAGGAGAAACAGCTGAAAACTGTAAAATAAAATTATTCACTTTTAAATTTACAGTTTGAAGAGTCTACCAAACACGATCAGGTAACTATTGCAAAAGAAGTAAAAATCAGAATCTTTGTATCATCTCTCAAAAGGTCCTTTGTGCTTCTGGTAGCCAAGTCCCCTCTCCTAGCCCACAAAGATAACCAACTGGCTTCCACCCCTATTGTCTTGCCTTTTCTGGAATTTCATATCCTGGTAGCCTTGGTGACTAGTTTTTTGCTCTAGATAATGGTTCTGAGATTCATGTGTGTTGTAATACAGGTAGAATTTGTTCCTTTCCCTGCTCAGCTAATTTCCTTCTCCATACCAATTATATGTTCTTCTAGAAGTGCTAACACAAGCTCTATGCACATACCCTAAATACTATTTCTTGACTTTCCTTGATAATCCTCTGTGAAAACATCAACCATGGTTCTGGTAAGATACAAAGATAGCATCTGCTTATAGGCCAAGCCTGGCAAGCCAACAATTTAAACAATTAGGAATGCTTAGATAAAGCAATGACAAGTGGGTGGCAGAGAACAGGGGAAATTCCTGAAACACTTTTTTTGACCACAAGACTGGGTCAGCATAGAGTTCAAAAATGCCATCTCCCTACTGATCAGTAAGTGTGTCTGTTGTATGTCACACCTGCTGTGGTGGTTTGAATAGATATGACTCCCATAGACTCATGAGTTTGAGTGCTTGAACCAGAGGGAGTGGCAGTATTAGGAAGTACGTCTTTGTTGGAGTAGGTGTGGATTTGTTGGAAGTGTGTCACCATGGAAGTGAGATTTGAGGGTTCATTCATGCTGAACAGGCCCAGTGTCAGAGTTTACTTCCTGTTGCCTGTGGATCAAAACATAGAACTCTCAGTTACTTCTCCAGTACCAAGTCTGCCCGCATGCTTCCTTGTTTCCTTCCATGATGATAATGGACTGAACCTCTGAACTGTAAGCCATCCCCANGGCAGGGTATCCTGCCCCATCTTAAGAAAGCAGGGGAAGGGTGGTGGGGTAGGGAGGGAGTGGGGGGGCCTGGGACAAGGGGAGTAAATGTAAATTTTTCTTTTAAATTTAATAAGAAAAGAATTTGTTGGAAAAAAAAAGAAAAAGAAAATAACTGGCCATATAAGGAGGAACCCGCAAGTACAGATAATTTTCATTGCAGTCCCACAAACTGGCCCCATAACCAGAGCTCTCCAACAATAGCATGGGCCAGAACAAACTATAGTTTTCCTGAATCATTACAACATTCAAACATGGCAGAGGGCTATTTGTCAGGGTCCTTACAGAAGTGTCCAGTACAAAGATGAGCACTATATAGCCCTTCAAGACCCTCTTGGCAGACTTAGTCTCATTCCCAGTTTTAACAACCTAGAGTGAATTCAAGTTTCACTTATTCAACAGTCAGCCAATCCAGACCTTATTCTTGAATGTCTCTGAAAACGAAGTCCATTTACATTTCCCACCCAAATGCCTCCTCTAAGAATCTGCTTGACACTCAGGAGGCAGAGGCAGGCGATTCTCTGTGAGTTCGAGGCCAATCTGGTCTACAAAGTGAGTTCCAAGACAGCCATGACTGTTAACAAAGAGAAACCCTGTCTCAAAAAGAATCTTCTTGGATCTGATTAAATGTTCACTCAACAACTTTAGTTGCTTTTCCAGTTATTATTAAGCCATTATATATGCTTCCTCATTTCAGCCTATCATTTATGAAAGATGATAATTTCTCAGATTCAAATTTCATATAGTATCATTGACTACAGATATATCCAACTTCTTAGTTAAAACCTAAATAATGAAAAAAGCAATTCCAATTGTAGCATATAATAATGATATTTTGTCCCTCAAGCGATGACATTCAAAACATACTAGAAAGAGCAAGAGGAAAATTATTTGCAAAAAGAAAAGCTTGCAAATGACTATGGCATGTCTGTACATTTTCTCTCTGGCCTTGCTTGCTACAACTAAAAATAAAATTGGCTGTGGTTTACTAAATTTGGTTGCAACTGCTTTTCCCACCAAACCACTCTGTAATGCTATCAATCAATAATGTTATTGGGAGGGGGACCTAAAGGAGGCTGGAGCAAGAGTGTGCCTTATATTTTCTGGCATCTAGGATAAAATAGGAGGTTTTACTTCTTGGCACAACTATTTTAGTGCCTTCTCATTTTACTCCATGTAGCTGGGCAGAATATAAGAAGAACTCATTTTGAGAGAAGATTAAAACCTGACTCAATAATAAATCCCCAGTTACTGGACACATCAGTCAAACTGAGCAGTTCTCTTGGGGTGCAACTCGTTCTGCAGGCCTCTGAAGCACCCGCAGCACTCTTCTGAAGGAGGTCCAAGTTCGCTCAGTACTGACTTGTGCTGCCATAGAGCTGCAAGGTCCTCATTCTTTCCCCAAAAAGCATATTTGTGTTTGAAAATGAGAGATTAGGAAGGAAAGTGATATGGCAGGCAACCCTTAATGCTCAGGTCCACACAAAGTCATGCTTTCTTCTGCTTGCAGAGATCAGGAGAGGTGCTATGCACAGAGGTGCTATGTACCTGGAAGTAGGTACAGACTATCTCAAATCCAAATTACCGCACTATGAGATACCCATCAGAGGAAACAGAGCAAAAGAGTGACATTTAATCTGTAACAGTCTGGTGTGTATGTGTGTGTGTGTGCTCGTGACATATGCTCACATGCACATGTACAAATTCAGAAAATACAAAATGACAACCTGGGTTTAAATCTGAACACTGTCTCTCCCTGGGTAGAAGCCCTATACAAATCCACCTTATAAATGCCTGATTTCTGACTTGTAAACTGGCATTAAGGACACCAACCTCACACGGTAGCCGTAGCTGTGAGGCTATGTAGGCAGATACATATAAAGTCATGCTCTTTATGGAAAATATATTCATTCTACCTAAACTGTGGCTAACTGGTGTTTAATGCTTGCCAAGAGCCATGCAACTATATACTTAAACACTAACTCACCTAAGCATTTGGCTAAGCCATCAGTACTTAATCAACCGATTCATTTGTGAAACGTTCTCCTTCTCTGTTTGTTTTGGATTAGCAGCAAGTGTCTGCTTTCCTTGGGAGCCTAAGTCACTGGGTCAAGGCTGCTGAGACCCTTTTTCACAAAGGATCAGTCAAGGACTGAGAAGGCTCTGTGTGGTGGTGGAGACTGCCTGGCCAATTTCATGGAGAGTCCCTTCATGACTTTGGCAGATTTTGGCACTGTCTACTATTATAAATCTGGAGCCAAAATGTGGTTTGCCTATTTTGACTTGTGTACATTTTCTGAATACAAGAAACTATTGAGAGGGGTTGAAGTAAGTGGAGAAAATGTTTGTTGATTTCCCCAAAGAAACCACAAGTTGTTTTTTAGTGACGGGAAGGCCCACTCACTCATCAGGGTTATAAATAAATGCTACATCTATAGCAGTGGTTCCCAAGTGTGGACCAGAATTGTCTGGGGCTTGTTAAGTCATCAGCTGCTGGGCCTCAGCCTAACAGCTTCTCAGTTTGGAAAGTTGGGGCAAGAAGACATGGTGCTAAGTGCCTGTTACTCAAATCCAGCTCCAGAAGCTACTGGTGATGGTCAGGGTGTCACTATCCTGTTTGTGGGAGAACCTTACTGAGAATGCTAAATTCAGATAAGTACCTAGTATATCAAAGCAAAAAGAGAGGACATTCTTAATCAATACTTGTTAAATGAATGAATAAATGAATAAATGAGCAGATAAATAAGCCTCCTCCATTAATGCCACATACCCTATGTTTTTCATATAATACCTTATATCACATAGAAACCAAGATAGCTCCCAGTTTCCTTTAACCAATCACATGGGTTTTGAAGTGGAAAGAGACTATCCTATGCATATTCACCACACACACACTCCTATGATGGACTGCTTATGAACCTCAGTCATTAGCACTGCCTTCCCTTTATAAAGGCTGCAGTTTGGGCTGGGTAAGTAAGTGGCTGCTCAGCTGAAGACTATGTCTGCCCACCCCCTGCATCTCTGTGTGCTCACTAACAAACGCTCGTTTCCATAAGCTGAAGAACAGACAGAGTGAGAACCACTCTCAATGAACATCACAGGGCATCAGGATGGTACCCCATGGCAGAGGTGGGCAAACGTCTGCAAAATGCTAGACAGCAAATATTTTCAACTTGGAAGGCCATACTGTCTTGACTATTTAAGTCTCCACTGCAATTCAAAAGCAACTACAGGCAATATGAAAGCAAATGTGTGACCGTGCTGCAACTGAACTTTACTTGTGGACATGAAATGGAAGTTGTAACTTTCATATAAGACTTTTTTTAACTCTTGAAAAATACAATAACCACTCTCAGTATGTATTCCATACTAAGGCAGAAAAAAGGTCAAATTTAGCCCATGGGTGATCCTTTACCAACCTTTATTCTTGAGGATAATGAAGCAACAAAGAGAAGGAAATGGCCCTTAGAGCTGTGGAGTGGAGATTTCTCCAACGCACACTTGCTTCCACTGGTAGCAAGAGAGAAGCTCCTCTGTTCTGTAAGTCCATGTTTATGAAGCTTAGCATATAATTACACCCATGTACCAAATACACAAAATTATATTTTGATACAAGATGATTTAAGCTCTTTTACTTCTTCTTGCCCTTATTGTGAAGCCAGGGACTCAAGAATGCTAACAGGAGTGCCAGTAATTGTAAACCAAAGACAGAACAAGCAGAAATCTTGGGCTACACATATATCCTGACCACCAGGAAAAAACAGCAAGGTAGATCCAGAATCTTTATCTGAACCACGGGTAGCCAGTACAATTCCAAGTCCCCACAGGCACCAAATTGCATCAATGTGACACGAGTATAGGTCACACTCACATTCCAACAGAGAAAGAGTATAACAACATAAGAAACAATTCACAGGATCATGATGATGGCCTTGTAGATATTCTGTGGGAGCCAGTTTTATGCCCGAGGGTCTCCTTAGGCTAGATCTTCCTCTGTAGATACAGTCTGCCACTGAGTGCAGCTAAGTCTAATGCAGACACATACAGAGCTTGAATATACTGACTTCTAGAATGAGGACTGGAGAAGCCTAGTACTTTCCTGTTTCAACTTACAGCTTTCAATGCTGTCCCTACTTCAGAATGCCCCTATGTTCCATCCACAGTCTGCTTCCACCCACTGTCCTAGGTCCAGAAAAACGAATAGCAGTTCACATAGCTGTAAGTTCAAATATCAAGGAATGTACATTATGTTTAAAGAAACAGATGTGAAAGGAGTAAGTAAATGAAAACATTAAAAAAAAAACAGGGTAGTAATCAGTAGAAGCAATCTTACCAAGAGACATAAACTGCCAGCGTGCTACAGGTGTGTAGAAGGGTAGATCTCCCAATACAGCTGAGGTCAGGAGAGAAAGGCTCACTGCAGACCAGAGCGTGAAGGATGTGACATTCATGGGGAAATCCACAGGAACTATCAGGGCAGGCAGGCAGTTTGCTGGAAAAACTCTGGGCTATCTCCACAACTTTTCTAGAAATCTAAAGCTGTTTGGGCAATCATGAATGACTGTGAAAAACCCAGAAAAGAGAAATTCACACTGCAGGAGCAAGGACAAAGGCATGAACTTGGTCAGCAGTACATAGGATGGAGGCAAACGGGGCTGCAGCTAGAGGATCAGTGAGGTGAGGAGCTGGTCTGCCCACTGTGGGAGGACAGCATCGGCATCACTTTTGGAATGGGTACAATGACAAGTAGTGTTGGCATGACCAACACTTTCCAGAAACTAACCCTGCCGCTATGGAGGACAAGCTTGGGTGGTGAAGGACCTGAGAGGCAAGGAGACCAGGTACACAGTGCAGCATGTGATGATGGTGGCTTCAGAGTCCCAGTACCCTCACAAAGGGCAGTAAGACTGAGAAAGGGCTGAAGAGATGACTCAGTAAATAAAACGTTTGTTGTGCAAGGGAGAGGATCTCAGTTAGCAGCCCCAGAGGCCAAGTAAAAGCAAGACATGGTAGTAGGCAGCTGGAATCCCAGCACTCCAATGCTGAAATGGGAAGTAAAACCAGGAGCATCCCAGAATATGATGGACCAGTTAGTCTGGTATACACAGCAGCAAACAAGAGAAAGCAAGGACCAACACCTGAGGCTGTCCTCTGACCTACAGACGTGCACCACAGTACAGGAATACAAACACACACACATTGGGGGGTCAACAGGGAGGGAAAGAGAGGGAGGAAACATTTTATATATATATATGTGTGTGTGTGTGTGTGTGTGTGTGTTTATTTTTAAATAATAAAAACTCAGATGAACCTGGTGGATTTCATTCTCCAAAGTTTCTATACAGTCCAGCATGCTGTAATTGAAAAACTTTTTTTTTTTTTTTTTGGTTTTTCGAGACAGGGTCTCACTGTAGTTTTAGAGCCTGTCCTGGAACTAGCTCTTGTAGACCAGGCTGGCCTCGAACTCACAGGGATCTGCCTNCCTGAAGATTTGAGAACTCCAGATGTTTTAAGTAACTGACTTCTAAAATAGCTTAAATTTATCTTATGAAGTGCCTGAAGTATTACTAAGGTGCTAATTCTGTGTCTTGCTCTACAGAGTACTGATTATAACTTTTACTCGGTCTCTAACCATTGTCAGAATTCTGAACAACTACTATGCTCTGCTCTTACACAGATCCATCACGGATTATCAGTCTGACAGCCTAGGGCTTGCTAGTCTAAATGGCCCTAAACTACTGTCATTAGTTTTATTTTATGTGTATGGGTGTTTTGCCTATATGTATGTCTGTTTAGTGTGTGTGTCTGATTCTCTCAGAGGCCAAAAGAGGGCATTGGACTCTTCATGCTGTGGCTATGTTCTTGTCTCTAACCTACAAGTGTTTTTCTTTTGGGAATGTTCTAGTTATAAAATATTTTACAGAAAAGCCCAGAAAGGAAAAAATCCAAGTGCTCACCATCCAGTTTCATTTTGTCAAGTGTTTACATTTGACACACTTGGTTCACAAGATGAAAGTGACGTAACCCTCTCCAAGGCATTTGGGTAATAGGGGAACCACTCACAACTCACCAGAACCTCTGTTTATATTTTGGTGAATTTTCTTCTTTTCCTCTGTGAGAGGGATTCCCACAACTCTATGAGCATGCACATAACTTGGAATTGCTTTTACAGTAATGGCCTAGACCATTGTTTCTTTTGGCTGCTACATAACTATTACCTTAAAGGCTTCAGAGTGAAGTGAGTTATCTTTATCTGACCAGTCTCATTTTTTATTTAGGATATTTCTAATTCTTTGCTATTACACATCAAACTCAAAGTATCTTTACACATATTGTTTAACCTTTTTATTTTTATCCATTCAGAGTGCATACTTGAGTTTTATATGGCTTGTGTTATCTTCTTACCAAGGAGAGTGACTTCTTGGCATCATCTGAATGAGAGAGATATAGGAAGAGGTTTCACTTATTCATTCATTCAATAATCCATTGAAAACACATTTACCAAGTTCCCACTTAAGATAGAGATTTTTTTAAAAAAAATTATAAAACAAGTTAAACACACTGGGGCAAAGTCCATGCCCTGAAACTAATGACAGTAGTTTAGGGCCATTTAGACTAGCAAGCCCTAGGCTGTCAGACTGATAATCCGTGATGGATCTGTGTAAGAGCTGAGCATAGTAGTTGTTCAGAATTCTGACAATGGTTAGAGACCGAGTAAAAGTTATAATCAGTACTCTGTAGAGCAAGACACAGAATTAGCACCTTAGTAATACTTCAGGCACTTCATAAGATAAATTTAAGCTAGATGGGGAGACAGGTCTACTACTCATGAAGCAAGCAGATAACAGCAAGGAACAGGGGTGCTGCCATGATCATGACTGATACTCACTGCCCTAAGAGCAGCTGCAGTCCCATTCACAGAAGGAATCCTTCCTTCTTGGGCTGTGTAGTAAGGATAGGCAGGGAGACTCTACCAGTCTGGCCTCACACCATCTGCCCACTAAATTACGTTGCTCTGACTTGTATGAAGAGATGACACATGCTAAGAAATACAAACACATTCAAAGATTGGTGAATAAGCAGGTTTCTCCTAACTGTGATAACTAAACTGTTTAAAATGCAGGTTGTTCTTTCGCAATGGTGACTGAGCAGTAAGAAGCAGGTCCTTAGTTTCTAGCAAGAATCTGAAAAATGTATAAATCATATAAAAGGTAGGTTGAGCTACCTATCTATGTACAGTTTCCACAGGCCAAACTCTACTTCATTACAACTTCCCCTTTAATTGGAAACAAACCTGGAGAAAATGCTTGAGCAGAGAAAAGTCTCTCTCCAACCCAACTACCCACCTTGGAGGCATGGCAGACTCCAGCATCTCACATAGCAAATGGACATTTACCCACCCTTCATAAATACTAGGTCTCCTTTCCACTCACAGCTCTGCTCAGGTAGGGCTCTTCACTTCCCTTCTGTGTGTACTGACTCCCAGGCAGGGTCATTCTCTAGAACCAAGTGCAGTCTGCCCTGCCCCAGCAGTCTGTCCCCAGTGAAAGAATGTCTGCCCTGTTCTATCACTCATTCTCCCTTCCAGGCCTGGTCAAAGGCAAACCTGACATATGGTCTTATCCCTCTTTCCATGTTCCCTGCCCTCACATGCACCTCTGCTCAGTTCTATGAGCAGCAAGGAGCCACCAGCATCCTCCAAAGACCCCTTGATAGATTCAGCATGCAGCTCCCAATGATATCATCCACAAAGTGGGCACTTAGCAGACACTGAATCAAATAGAAGCACTTTACACACATACATGCACACAATACATATTTTACACACACATACATAGACATGCATGCACACAATTAACACACAGATACATATTACACATACATACAAACAAACACACACTTTACACAATACCCTCTCACACACAACACATACTCACATACACTCACTCATATATGAACACCCCTGCATTCGTGCATCCATGCACACACAGTATGGCATTTTTCTGTGAGTTTCTTCACAAATGATCAATATTACTATCATGATATATTCACTGTTAACAACCTTTCCCCTCAGTTATGATAAAGAACAGAAAAGGCAGGGAAGGAGGGGGTGATGAGAACAAGACTAGTGAGCTGTAAAAGAAGAAGCTTGGCTGACACAGTCTCTGTTCTGACCCTATCTTGCCCTCAGTAGCCACACCAACCCAAAAGATCTATTCCCTCTTTCTCCAGGATCTGTGTTTCTCACCAAGCTAGGCTCTGCCACTTTCTTCTCTCCTCCGCTCTGAAACTTCCTAGGGCCTTAATTTCCCATAGCCTTTGACAAAAGTTTTCTCCCTATATGTAGCAGGTAGCACTCATGTGGTCATTCCTATTGCTAGAACACCATTTTCGTGATTAGTAATCCTGGTTGTCAACCTGCTATACCTATTGAGAGAACTGCAATTAAGAAAAGTTATTCCATTGGGTTGGCCTGCAGACATGACTGTGTGGCATTTTCTTGATTGCAAATTGATATAGGAAGAATCAGCACTGTGGCAGTATTCTCCCTGGACAGGGGAGCCTGAACTGTAGAAGAAAGATAGCTGAGCAAGTCAGGGGGGAGGGGCAGTTGTACTACTTCATGGTCTCTACTTGAGTTTCTGCTGAAGGTTTCTTTGTTGTTGCTTTGTTTTGTTTTGTTTTTTATTTTATTTTATTTTTTGAGACAGGGTTTCTCTGTAGCTTTGGAGCCTGTCCTGGAACTAGCTCTTATAGACCAGACTGATCTTGAACTAACAGAGATCCACCTGCCTCTGCCTTCCGAGTTCTGGGATTAAAAGCGTACACCATCACTGCCCAGCTTCTGTTGGAGGTTTCTAACTTGAGTTCCTACCTTAGTTTCCCTGGATCATGGACTGTAAGCAAAATAAGCCCTTTTCTTCCCAGTTGGCTTGTGGAGNCTCCCGAGTGCTGGGATTAAAGGCGTGCGCCACCACCGCCCGGCGAAAAACTGCAATTCTATAGGCTCATGCACCTAAGACCTAAACAATTGTTAGAAACCAAAGCCTTGGTATCTTTTAAAAATAAAATAAAATTAGAAAATAAAGTGCTTTGATTTGAAAGACTGCTTTAAGATAGATTTTGATACCATAAACACAGCTGCTTTATGAGTTCAGTTTGCTCAAAATAGCAAAAGGCATAAGAGAATGATGGTTGATAGTTGATGGCTCCTCCCAGGTAATGAAAACTTGGTTGCAAGGGTGTATGGGGGGATAATAATATATACACTGTAGACAAATATACTGTACATAATCAGATCTATAGTGCATGTGTGGTATAAAACTTCTTGGGGAGGGATAGAAATTGAGAAATTGTTTTTTTTTAAATATGTGGGGTATGACTAAAAATAAAATGGTTGAGAGACGATAACTTGCATAAATAGCTCTTCTACAACCTAACACAAAGCCCAAGGTCCCCTTCTATGCTCTCATGTTTCCTTTCATATCACTGCTCAACATGTTATGTTCCCTGGCTGTCTGCCTCTGCTTTCTGCTCCTGTCAAACACATAGGCCACAGTCCCAGTCCTTACGGCAGGGCCTGGCACTTAGTGGGTGAGACTGTGGGCACGGAAAGAGGCTGCTAGGTAGATGTTGTCAAAGTTCTAAGACTCCTGTGCAGCACCAGTTAGTCATAAAGCTGCTTTGGAAAGCCACCACAGGAGGCCATTCCTCACATACCAAGAGTATTTTATCAGGAGGAGTCCTGATTTCAGCACCTAGCCCTGGTGGCAGCTGTGTTTCGGGAAGCAAAGCATCAGGTGGCAAGGACAAGGCTGCAGACTTTCTAAGCACCACCAGTAGACAGGAACCAATGCACACTCTGCTTCCAGTTGCCAAGAGGGAGGCTATGAGTTAGTAATTTGGGAGTCATTCAGTCAGGTTGGTGGAAAGCTCATGTAACATCTGTATACAGCAACTGGAGGAGCACAGCACTTGGATCTGGAGAGGGCAGAGCCATCTGTCCCTGCAGTGGGGAGCAGCTCTGAGTCTCAAAGTGCAGGTCTGAGCTCTTGTTGTCTTCTGCTGATTGAAAATGGGCAAGCTACTTAACCACACTGCTGTTCCAACTCCTTACACACAAATGAGGCATAGTTCATGTACCTCATAGGTGAACTAACTTAGAGAACATGGAGCAAGGCTGCTGCACCTACTATAGGCATTTAATTAACAATCATTACCATTATAATCAGTCATTTGATTTTTACATACTGTTTTGTACTTGAAAATCCTCTAAGAAAGATTTACCCTAAAGTTCCATGAGGAATTAAAATAGCTAGAGCTCTACAGAGCCCCAAGAGGAAGTAACCTTTATGTCTGCTAATGGGCTACCCTGCTGCTACCAGAATGAGGAGTCACAAGTGACAGTGAGATTCAGAAACTAGAGAAAGCAGTGCCCCTAAATGTCTCACAGTACAAAATCAGGAAGTCTTTGAGTGGCATGCCCTGATAGAGGGTTCCACAGTTTCTCACAGTTTTCTCAGAGAACTTGCCTGTCTCCCTGATAGCTCGCTGCTGTTGGCAGACTTAGAAGCACTATATGATTTCACTGAATATATGATTTTACAGCTGAACAGAATTCCTCTGTGTGTGCGTGCGTGTGCGTGCCTGCACATATATTTTCATTATTCATTCATCAGTTGGAGAAGACTTAGGAAGAAAAATGAAATTATGAAATTTGCAGGTAAATGGATGGAACTAGAGGATATTATACTGAGTGAGGTCATTAGAACAGAAAGACCAGAAAAACATGCACTGGATAATCTCTCCTGTTTGTGGATCCTAGCCACGAATCTTTAGATGTGTCTATACTGGAGTAAATGCGGGGACTAGAACAGGGGGAAGCTGGGGATGGGGAAAGTAGGATACAGACACTATGAAGGGAAAAATTGGAAAAACAGGGGGGCTTTATCTGGGAAAGGGGGAGATGGAGAAACACTAAAGACAGGGTAGAGAGGAAGAGGGATAAAGAACACTAAGAATGATCCCTAAAGCCATAGGGAAACACATTTTATTTTTACTTAAGTACATATATAATACACACATATTCATATACATACATAAATAATTTAAATGAAGCTATGCCACTTGCAGTGATAATGCCCCCCACAAGAGCCATAGACTGTCTAATAAAACCTCAGTGCCAGGCATAGGATGCCTCCCTAGAGTTGTTGGTCAAAGAAATCCAAGTTTCCCAAAACAGTATGTGCTATTGCCATTACTCTCTGAGCTTGAAGGCAAACCCTACTGCTGAAGACAGCTCACAGTTGTGACACAGGAATCAGAGGTTTTCAAGTTGGAACTGACCTGGACCCCTCCTCCCTAAGGACTGGCTCTCGAAGTATTGGAGGGGATTATGCAGTAGGACAAGGGAAAGGGCAATGGTCAGTCCTACCCAGCTTTGCTGAGGGAAGATGTGATGTGCCCAAGCTAGCTGACGGTAGAGGTAGGACTCAACTCCATGAGAGACTCTCTTCTACACTGAGGGAGAAAGAGAGCTGGAGTTATGCTGGGGAGTCCCAAGAGATCTAACCTGCCCAAACAGATCATTACCAATATCGATGTCAATTCTGAGTATCAAGTGTCCATCAACCAGCAAGATATACACAATCGTGTGATAGTGACACTTTTAAAATCAATCATTGTCCAATTAGATGTAATGCCCACTCAATAGAAGGCAATTAATGTCTGGAACTGAAAAGCTAGCCAACTACTTGTGTCCACAGGACTAAGAAGTGAACCTACCATTGCCATTGTCCAAAAACCAGTATAATGTCTAACTATACTCTAAATACTTATCCTTATATCCATAAGTAAATGTAGTTCCCATTTGTAATCAAAGAAGGTTTTTTTCAGCAATGGGCAGAGATTATGCAGAGGCCTACAACTAGTCAAAATGCAGACAATAAGTGACTATGAGGTGATCAACCCTAACTGCTACATCTAATAACCCTAGTTGATACATTGTATGTAATACCTATACCTAGGACTCAGGGAAAATCATGGAAGAGAAGGCAGAAAGATCTTAAGAGTCAGAGAGACAGAAGGCCTGCTGTGAGATAGTATCTTCTACATACAACAGAGAAACCTCATCCATGAACTCTCCATGATATGGTTGCCCTGCAAGAGCAGCACAATGACACCAGTTCTCATGACAATTCGAGCAGGAGAACTTCCATATGTTTCCCCTAAATAAAGAGCTACAGGAGGTCAATGTCTGCTGAGATATGGAGAACAGGTCTCCTCCACATAGGTTGTTCAGTCTCAAGTGGCCAGTGCTGAATACATGTACACATGAGCAAAGCTCAGTAGATTCATACATGCTTACATATGTATGTGCATACTTATGTATACAGAAAGAACAATGATTGAAGAAAAGATTATTAATTTGTAGAGGCATGAGAGGAACTGAGGATAGAGGGCGGTTCAGAGTAATGGAGATGCAGACTTCACATATAAAGTTCTCAAAAGAAATTATTAAACAAAAGTAAGAAAGAAGCAGCTTATGGCTACTGTTTCCTCCTAGGCATCTCCTCTCTAAGGTGGCACAGTAGAGACTTTAGAGTCAAGCAGACCTAGTTCTTTAGCTTGAGGTGGTCAAGACTCAGTGTCTTGACCTTTAAGATGCAAGTAATAACTGAATGTCTCATAAAACCTTTTTGGGAGGATCAAGTTAAATGATGTGCTGTGTTTAACAGTCATTGGCACATAGATGCAGATCAATAAAGTATTCCTGTTCTTAACCATTTACCCACTCCTTTAAACTACTAGCCTATTATTAGCTATTTAATAAGTGCAAAGCTCTCTAAAACAAATGTATCTTTTAGTACAAAACCTGAACTTGTTAGCTGCTCACCAGAATGTGCACCTCCCTTTCCACAAGCAATAGAAGGAGGCCCAGCTAGAGCCCTTCACACCTTATGGAGTCCTGTGACTAAGCACCTACTAGTGGAACAGTGCAGACCTGGGTCATATACATGTACCCTTCTACACCCTTGTTCCACCTGCAATGTGAACACAAAGGTTCATAAAAAGACCACAGCAAATCCATTTTCTTCTCTTAGAGCAGTCAGTCCGAGGAAGCAGAGCAAAAAGATGGATAGAATCTGAAGGTCTGAATGACTACAAGGAACCCAACGGCTTGCCCTAGACTCCTATAGAAAACAAAATTAAGCTTCCTGAGTCTTTAATCCATACAGGGTTGGGCCTATTTGCTATAGTAGCTGAGGAGATAAACTTGGTATACCAAAATGATCACTTTCTGCAAACTATGACTTATCTGAAAATTTACAATGCCTCGAAACATACTAAATGGTAAGATCATAGCCACAGTGCAAGAAGTCAAACAATTGAACTAAAAAAAACTAAGAAAATATTCTTTAAATATCCCTGTCTTACTGAAGAATCAGTTTTCATAGTTCTTTCTTTCTTTCCTTCTCTTCTTTCTACTCTTCCCTGTTCCTCTTCTTTTTCTTTTCCTTTCTTGACAGGATCATCTCTATCCCAGGCTGGTCTTGAGCTTGCTATGTACTTAAGGCTGGCCTTGACCTCCTGACTCTCCTGCCTCTACCTCCCAAGTGCTGGGGTTTCAGGTGTGACCCACAATGCTCAACATTTTTTCTATGTGTCCTTCAATTCTTCCAATGTAACAGAAGAGTTAGAGATGTTTAAAGTGGTATGATTAGAAGGTCAAGTTGGGGAAGGACAGAGAGGGAGAAAAAGGAAAGAGATATCTGGATGGGGGAGCCATTTTGGCGTTAGCAAGAAACCCGGAACTAGGGAAGTTTCCCAGTTAAGACTCTAAGCAATAGTGGAGAGGGTCCCTAAACTGGCCTTCCCCGTAATCAGACTGGCAACTACCTTAATTGTTACCATTGAACCTTCATTCACTAACTGATGGAAATAGATGCAGTGATCCACAGCTAAACACTAGGCTGAGCTCCTGGAGAGTAAAAGAGAGGAAGGAGCAAAGGGGTTAAGTCCATGATGGGGAAACCCACAGAAACAGTTGACCTGAGCTAGTGGGGGTCACTGACTCCAGAATGACAGCTGAAGACCTGCATAGGACTAAACTAGGCACTCTGAATATGGATGATAGTTGTGTGGCTTGGGCAGTTTGTTGGGTCACTGTCAGTGGGATCAGGATTTATTCCTAGTGTATGAACTGGCTTTTGGAGCCTATTCCCTATGGAGGGATACCCTGCTCAGCCTAGAAACAGGGAGGAGGGTCCTGCCTCAATGTGGTATGACAGACTTTGTTGACTCCCCATGGGAGACCTTACTCTCTCTGAGGAGTGGATGGGGAGGATTGGGGAAAAGGTAGAGGGAGCAGGAGGAGGGAAGGAGAGGAAACTGGGCTTGGAATATAAAATAAAATAAAAAGATGGTTTTAAAAAGAAGGAAAGCATAAAAATAATTCACAGTCCTTTAAATTTGTGGTTTCAAAAGTCTTTATTTCAAGCAAAGTATGAAAATGAAAAAAGAATATCTCATTGTTTTCAGAAGTCATCTAATCTGGTCCTTGGAGCTGAAGTCATCTTGGTAGTTGATGTAAAAATGAAGACAGTTCGATGGGTATCTGTTGAAATTCTTACATTATAAACTCAGTGGTATGTAGAGTGGGACACAATGGTGAGATGTAGAACCATGGCCATGTCTTCAGGAGGCTTAGCTTCTAGCCAGGAGAAACAAAAATTACTGGAACAGTAAAAATTTTAATGATTCCTGTTGTCTGTTCTAACCAATAACAATCAAGACTTTACCAGCTAAAATTCATGAGTTTAGCATAAGCTAGACACTGCCTGGCTTTGTTGAGAGAACACATGTGACCCTCACAACATCTCTGTGTGGTAGTTATCATATTCCTCCTTCTGTACATGTGGAAATGATAAATTAGCTTGTTGTCCAAGATCGTGTAACACTTCAGACTCAGGGCACTTGACACCAATGACAATTCTTTCAACATATGAAGGTGTAGTATACAGAGAAAACGGAAAGAAAAGGCTCCCAACTTGCTGGGCAACCCAATCCCCCCAGTATTGGCTCAAACTGGGGAAAGCAAAGAAACAAGACATTCAGACAAGCAGTGCCTGATCTTCACTAAGTTCTCAGTGGTAGGTCTGGGTACCACAAGGAGTGTTCACATCTCCACCCAGCAAGCAGCTCAGGAATTAGGAATAAAACATAGAACACAGGACAACCCAAGTGAAAACCTTTGGCTCCTTAAGAGCCTAGGATGGAAAAGGGCATCCCTAACAGAAAAGTAGACTCCCTTGTTTTATTATTAATTAATTAATTTATTTAGGTTTTTTTTTTAAGACAGGGCTTCTCTGTGTAGCCCTTGCTGTCCTAGAACTAGCTCTGTAAATCAGGCTAGCCTCGAACTCACAGAGATCCACCTGCCTCTGCCTCCTAAGTGCTGGGATTAAAGGCATGCGCCACCACCACCTGGCTGCTCCCTTGTTTTAAAGACCAACAAAAAACCATGCACATGCTTTCTCCTCCACAAGCTTCAACTCCTGTTTCTGAAATGTTCATCCATGTCTCCCAGGGATTTGGAATATGATGCTGAAGGTCTGTTGGACACTGAAGGGACAGGCACCTCCATTTTAAGAGAAAACTTGTCTCTGCACTAAATATGAACACGGTTTTTGTCTCTTCTACTTCTGATAAAGGATATCAATAACAGATTTGGTGACTATTCACTCACATCTGCTCTTCCCTCAGGCAGAAATATACTCCTTTGACCTATCAATCTGGGATTAGTTATATGACTTGATTTGGTGAAAAGAATGTTACAGACATGACAAGAAGGAAGTCCTTAAACTTCCACAGTCTGTCCTGGCACTTGTGTTCTCACACCCACAATGAACGAAATGAACCCTTAGTAGCAGCTGCCACTTTAACCAGGTCCCAGAATGCACACACCTGAGCAGATTTAAGACAGCCTATACATCAGTGATTCTCAACCTGTGGGCTGTGGCCCCTTTGACAAGCTTCTATCTTCAAAAAGCATTTACATTATGATTCATAACAATAGCAAAATTACAGTTATAAAGTAGCAATGAAAATAATTTTATGGTTGGGGGCATCACAACATGAGGAACTGTATTAAAGGTTCACAGCATTAGCAAGGTTGAGAACCACTGCTCTAAACGATTAGCCTAAAGTTGAGCATCCTCCTCAACCCCTGCAGACACAAATCTGTGCTGAGTATTGAAAGCCACTGCTACCTTTGGGCATGGAATTTCCCCGCAAAGGCCATGTATCAAGAATTGGTCTTTGCTGCCAATACTGTTCAGAGATAATGAAACCCAAGGAGGCCCAAGGAGGCATGCCGCTGAAGGAGATCTTGGGACAATTGGCTCTTCTTTTTGTTGCTTCTGGCTGGTCATAAGGTGAAGCAGGCCCCCTCTACCCAGTACTCCCACTGTGAAGTACCATGCCTCCACAGTCCCAATGGAATAAAACCAAGTCTCAGAAACTGTAAGTCAAAATAGAAACTTTTCCTCTTTTTAAGTTGATTTTTTTTCCACAAACTTACTACAAGGACAGGAGCAATTAACACAGCCATGAGCCTTGAGGTATTTTGTGATGTTACATTATTGCAATGGTAGCTAATGAATGTGTCACCAGGTATATTTTATTGACTGAAACACCTAATTACAGGTACAAATACAGGCCTCTACTGTTTTAATTTTTATTTTGAATTTCCTTATGTATGTGCATCCTTTCACCCAAACAGCCGCCTCTCAATTACATGAACAAAGATGCTGACAAGTAGAACCAGAGTCATAGGCTCTCAGTGAAGTGACACCCATCTTGGTAAAACATCTATGCCATATCTCCTCTGAAGATGTACATATGGAAAGAGAAACGGTAATCACTTTTTGTGACAGAGTTTCATTAAAACTGCCTTTCAATTGGGAACAAGCCCAGCTATGAGGAAACAGTATCTTCAGGCTCAGGGTCCACCACAGCCCTGTGGTAAGGACTCAGGTGTCAGTCAAGCCCATTTTATTTTCTGTTTCCCACCCGTCACATTTGCAATGAACCAGTAAAATCTATGCGGGATTTCACAAAACTTCTGAAGAAAAACACTGAAGGACTCTATAGGTCCTTAGAGTTAGGAAACAAGCATTATTTTAAACATGAGTATATATAATCTTGCTTTAAAGTAAAATGCCAAATGTATAAGATCACTTAAATAAATTAATCAACATTTTTATTTATACATTTTTAAAAATAGGATCTTTAAAAAAGGCAAAGCAAGCTACATTTAAAGAGAACTGGAGCAGCAATAGGATTTTTCAATGTGGTATCGGCCTTTGAGTCATCTAGTGCTTGCACAGAAGTCCAGCAGAAACTAACCGTAATGAAACCACATCGTGTCCACATCCTCACTTGGGGTTGGACTTCTTTTCACTCCATGTGGTGACATCCCCTGACTGACAGGTTCACACGTGCAGGCCCAGACTACCCCATCCTCAGTCCCTCTGCCCAGGTCTGCCTGCCCCCACTTCCATAGTCAAATGGCTCCTTCACCCCTACTCCACAGAGGGCCCCATTAGACCACCCTCGAACCCTTCACTCCAGATAGGCCTCTCAGCCTCTATCTCCTCACTACTTTACTCTTCCTCCCTTTCCAACTGTTCAGATTAATTTACCATAACATGCTTTACCAGCGTCTCCATTAGCCCAAGGACTTTAGCTATATAATTACTACTCTATCCTCAGATCCTGGATCGTGCCTGCACAGCTGACACTCAGCAAATATTGACTAATAAAGAATTGGGAGTTTGGATCATGCAGCATGGAAAACAGAAAAAGAAGCTATTTAATACTTACTAAATCAACATGCTTGTTACACAGAATCTTTCAAAATATAGATGTTACCAGTGAGGGAAAAGGGAAACCAGCAAAGGGGCTTGGGAATGGGGGGGCAAGTTTGGAAATCATTTGTCTGGAAGAGCCCAGTACACTCCACAATGGAGAAAACTGCTAGCATATATCTTAAAGGACTGAGGACCGTTTCAGTAGGAAATGATTGTCAAGTGCAGCATTTAGGTGGTCTCTGTGAGTGAACCACTCAGTTGTTACAGAGTTCCTCAAATATGGCCTGTCCAGCACTTGGGAGGCAGAGGCAGGAGGATCTCTGTGAGTTCGAGACCAGCCTGGTCTACAAGAGCTAGTTCCAGGACAGACTCCAAAGCCACAGAGAAACCCTGTCTCGAAAAAAAAAAATCAAATATGGCCTGTTCCGGGATTTCCTGAGCAGCCTCCAGCATCTGAGAATGTAACATCCCAAGACTACTATTAAAGTGATGCATAGTACTTAAAGGGAAGGAAATGGCATTTTGCTAACTTCAGAGTTTGTTCTTGGATTCTTCACGAGACCCCTATAAAACCGTTCACAATAAACAATGCACAACTTGTGTCCTGTTTTTCCAGCACTTGGTTGAAGGATGAGAAAAGCTATTTTCTGTTTATGTATAGTTTAATATAGCTCTCCAGACCCTTGAAATGTATGAGCTTCTTTCTAATCACATGACCTAACATCTCAAAAGCTTAAATCTACATAAACAACACTAAGTTAAGGTTGGTACACTTTGAAACTGCAACAGTTTATGTAGGGAATGTTTTACTATCCCATGGATTCCTAGAACCACTCAGTATAACTTGTACAAACATAACTCAGAACTTCCAGGGAAATCAAAGTCTACCAAAAGTAAAAATTCTTAACCCGAGACATAAGCATATAAGGTTATTTTGGTAACGATTTGTTCCACTGTACAGTAGAACCACGAAAAGGAATCAAGAGTCTGAGGACTTTGTGGTGCTGGGAGCATCAGTGCGGAGGAGGGATCGGAGACAGAACAACCGCATCTATTAACACTTAGGGACTGTTTCTACTTGGCAGGCCTTTCACGTACATACATTTATTTAACTATCACAGTAAAAAGTAGGTCCTATTTCCACCCTCATCAGGCAGAGGTTGGGGTCTCATGGCCAACCCAGTTCCTGCAGAGGAAATGATAAACAAAATACTTACCTGTGAACACACCTTATCTATGTGTTGCCACATAGATAAACCCTGAGGTTTGCATGTACTCTCACCCCATTTTAGAGAAGCAGAAAAGGGGACACTGGGAGCTCCTATAACTTGACAAAGGAATAAAGACAAAATTCCTAGGGAAGTAATCTGGTTGTAGAATCCTTAAGCCAGTTCGGTGCTCACAGCTGTCCTCTTCCCTTCTCATTCATTCTCACTTCCAATCACTACACTGCTTCATCCACAGGATCAGTAACTGGACTAGAGCACCTGTGAGTCAATCCAGCTGGATCTAGTAGAGAAATCCAGCTTTTTGAAACAATAGACTGCTCAAAGTATCTGATTAAGGGGAGTGCTCAGGACAGTGTCTGAGGAAAGAAATGCTGCCACCAATACAGATGTCCCTAAGCTGAGGGCAGTCACACCCAATAAAGCCACCACACCTGAAAAATCCTGTGAGGATGAAACTCAGTCCATCCTACCTGAGCCGCAGAGCACTTGCAGGGTGTACGTTTCCCCTGTGGCCATGTTGTGGCCATGCAGCTTAGAGAACCAGGCTCACCACTCTGCCTGGCATTAGAGGAATCACAGGAATTGTTTATAGTCACGTCTCTCAGAACCTAAAAGGTACAAATACATTATTTACAGATTTCCCTGCTCTTGCATTACTTCTCTGTCATTCTGCCACATGTGCAAGATGCGGGGGGCTGAAAGAATATTCAGGATGCATCTACTCAATGAGCTATGAAGCAGTAAGGTGCTTTGGTCTTATATTCAGATGTGCTCCTGTGCCAGCTCTTGACTGTCTAATAATAGAACCACAAGGTACAGTGATTTCTCTGATCTAAGCCTTTGTGAAAGGACCCCCTAGGTGACCTGGGCAATGGGCAGAATTCCTGGAAAGCAATTCGCACCAGAGGATGGTCAGTGAAACAACTAGATAAGCATGAACTGCATCAACACATCCCACCAAAGCCAAACTAAAGGTGTCCCCAGTCTGCCTTTTCCCTAGCTGTCTCTCAAAAACCTCTCTCAACTCCAATGTCAGTGAACCTATGAAGAAACGGGACAAGTTGAGTGTAGAAAAATATTGTGAGTGCTGTCAAAATCTTTTTCAAGCTGTACAAATTTAAACCCTGTGAGCGCATGGCTACACACATTGTTGGGCTTTCCAAAGCCTCAAGAAGTGCTGCATGGGCCCAAGAGCATACTCAAAAACAGACACACACAAAAAATGTATTGTTCAAAGGAGAGGCCTTGGGGTTGAGCATTAGAATCACAAAACATCTGTTCCTGTGTCCTACAATTATCTTATCTGTCTATACCTGGTCTCTTCAATACCTTCATCCCACTAGAGTTAAGCGGTACTATCTTAATTACTAGCATGTAAGAAGCACTAAGAACATGTGGGATAATTCTCAGTACCACGGGCATCAACCACTGATGTTAGGGAGAGAAAAGGAAGGAGAAAGAGAATGATAACAAATGTGTGTCTATACACACATACAAATACATGCACATATAGACATATGGATTCACATACATACACACAAATACACATGCATATATACACATATATTCCTTATATGTACTATATTCCAGAGGTAATAGTCAGTCTTTGCAGATCTGGAATTTAGCTTTCCAAGCCTTCAGTTACCTTCATTCAACATCAGCTTTAAAATGTCAAATAGAAAATTATATATAAAAAACTATTAAATGATATTCTGAATAGTGTGATAAAATCTTTTGTTGTCCTGCTCTGTCTGATCTGGAGCCTGAACCACCCTTTTTCCAGTATGCCCACGCAGTATGGACTACCCACCCATCCAGAGGTCTTAGTAATTAGCTTAACTGTCCAAGTATCAGTTATTTTACTTACTATCAGCCCCAGAGTCAAAAACTAGAGAAGTTAGCAATTCAGATGTCCAAGAAAAGTGATATCTTTAAGTGAAGGTCAGAGTTCTCAACTGAACAAGAAAAAATACATATGCTCAGTTGACTAAGAAACTATGAAAGGACAAAGAAATGTGTATAATAGTAAGTGCCTAGTTAAGATGGAAAAGCATTAAGTTAGGTAAGGTAGTTAAGTAAGGCAGAAAACATGAACAGAGATTATCTTCTGACCAATGGCGATACATAGAAAAATAGTGCAATACATGTGTATATATGCAAATATTACCCACATATATCCATGTGTAGATGTATATAACTAGACACTATTTTTATGGATATACGAGTATATAACCTCTCTCTTTGAACACACAAACATATGATATTATCCATGGTTTCAGGAATCAACTAGGTCTTGGAATATATATCACACAGACAGACAGACTACAATATTTGTGTTATTTATACACATTGTACATGCACTAGTTACAGATATTACATATTGTGTACTCCCCACTGATCACAATATATGGTCCACCTTGGAAAAAAGTCACTGTCACATCCTGGGAGACAATACGCAGTTCTCCCCATTAGGGGTTAGTGAGTGAGCCAGACGAGGGAGGGACACTACCCATCAGAAGACTCTTGGATGCTGTGCAGAAGATTTAGTGACCCAAGTCAGTGTATTTGTCTCCTGCCAAAAGACTCCATCCTTAATGTGAACATCCATTTCTGGTCCCTGCCTGCAGCTTGCCTTTTTAGAAACACTGAAAACTACTGCAGCACTTTCTTTAAGGAGAAAATGTAATTTTAGTGTGTGGGGGGTGGTATGGTGGTGTATACGTCTGTGGTGTGTGTGCGTGCATGTATGTGTGTGGTGTGGCAGTATGTATGTCTGTGTGTGTGTGTGATATGTTTGAGTGCAGGCACACATGAGCCGCAGGACACATGTGGAGCTCAGAGGACAACTTTCAAAAGTTCTCTCCTTTTATCATGTGGGTTCTGGGGATTGAACTCAGATACTTGAGTTTGTTTGTATAGCAAGAGCTTTTACCCACCCAAGTCATCTAACTGGCCCCAAGAAAATGTAATTTTCTTCTAATTCACATTTAGAGTCTAAAATAAAAGGTATTTTGAAAACCAAACATAACTTTAAAGCTCTGATTTCCAGACTGCAAAGTGAACAAACCTACTGCCTATCAGACTGTCATGAAATAAGATGAATATGTGCAATCCAGAAAGTATTTCTCCCATAGCTAGTCACAGCCATAGTGGCACCATCAAAACCTGAAGGCAGAGGCAAAGATCAATGGAGTGAAAGAGAAATATAGAGAGAAGGTACAGAACAAAGACTAGAAAGGAGGATTTTCCCCATGGTTTAAGAGCGTTGCTTTCTGTCTCTAAACAGACAGGCTTTTGGCTCCCAGAAGATCCCTGGAAAGTCCCGGAGTGTCACCATCCCGCCTTAGCCTTGAGGCCTCCTCCCTGTCATCAATGGTAAGAATCAGATTCTGAAAACAGCTGTCAGTTTGCATTTGTAAAACTGTCTACAGGAGATGTCTACAGCACCTAGGGCTCTGAAGAAAACCTCCTCTATGGAGGCTTTTGTCCACCAATCAGCCGAAAGTGGAGCATTGGAAACTACACTTGGGTTACATGTCAGAAACTGTACACTAAAGAGAAGCCGCATTTATTGGTGAATTTACTAAAGAGCATGTTCATAGGGATGTTTCATACAGGTTGATTTGACTCTAGATGCGAAGCGAACAGGCATAGAAAACATTAAAGACAGTGTTTTGAGATGCAGTAAAGAGTTGTAGTCGGGGGCTCTTATACCAGGTATGGGTGTTGCCTGTGAGAAGGTGCACACTTCAGATCTGTCAGCTCTGTACCCAGAGTCTTGCTGTCAAGCCACAGGGTGCAGAGAAAGCAGGAAGGCAGCAGCCAGCCTTCAGGTTATTAATATCTCCAGTCATCCCTTCTCCCTACAGGAAAGCTCATCAGGGGAATGTGCCCACAGGCCAGGCACAGTGCTCTTTCTAGTCCTGGTCTTTTCAAACACATTCAGGCCAAGGAAAAGGCCATGTTGTAAGCTTCTGGCCTTGACACCTCTTTCCTAGTCCACAGTGGCTAAGGCCCTTGCCAGCATCTGAAGTACTTCTGGCCACATAGAAGTAAATGTGGCCAAAGGCTGCAATGCAAAGCAGAAGGCACAGAGGCTACCTCCCAGGCTCAATCTCTCCAGCATGCACTGAAGAATTACATCAAAGTTAAAGTGGCCAAAACAGCACTGCAGGTAGGTGGATACACCTCGATCGTTAACCTCTTGTGACTTTCCTATGAGGACTACAAACATATTGTTTAGGAAATACACAAATGGCAAGAAATTGAATGATGCAGATAATTTAATAGTGGAGATGAGTCTTTTACCAATATAATCTCATTTAGTCCTCATTAACACTTTATAAGGCAGATGCTTTTATTATCTTCATTTTATAGAAAAGACACAGTATACATATGTTAGAGAGTGACAAGCTGTCCATAGTCAGAGGGTGATAAGTTGCAGACAGGTTTTATGACCAATTTCAAGAAGGCAGGATTCACTATGGTGCTTCCAGTTCAGTTAGATTCTAGGGGAAACAGACCAGTTAGTTGTACAGGAACGGACACAGGAAGAGGACAGTCAAATTTTTCAGACTCAGCTTTGCATATCTATCCAGAATTAAAATTATCATACTTACCAGCCGTGAAACCACAGGGAAGTTCTCTCTTTGTGCTTCACTTCACTTGGCTGGGAAGTAGGTCTAAAGGCCTGCACATATTGCGCAACCTTCTGCTCCACTAGCATGCCTCTTTGACACTGCAAGCACTTACTGCGTTGGTTAGCTGTTGGTGCTGTGACCAAATACCTGGCAAGAAGCAACTAATGGGGAAAGGGCTTAAGGGCTCACAGTTTGAGGAGACAATTCATCATGGTACAGGAGGCATGGTGGCCAGAGTCTAAACTGGCTGGTCACATATGTCAGCATCAGCAAACAGGCAGCAGACTGGAAAGGACACTGGACTATAAAACCCCAAGGCCACCATTGGTGAACCACTTTCTTCAGCAAGGCTCCACATCCTAGAGGTTCTACAACCTTGTGAGGCCTAACAGGAGCTTCTCAGAAGGATTTCACCTTCAAACCACAACATCCAGTCTATCCCATTTCCCAGAGTCCTAGTCACCTCATAATGCTCCAACTTCAGAAGTCCCCACAGCCTTTAAGAGTCTCAGCAATGAGTGGGGAGTAGAGTTCAGTGGTAAAGTTCTTGACTAGGACACATGAGGCCCTAGTGCAGTTCCCAGAAAATACAGAAATGGCAAATGCACAATAAACGGCTAAAAAAACAGGAACACTCTGAAAAGAGAGAAAGGGCTGGAGAGAAGGCTCAGCAGTTATGAACATGTGATGCTTTTCCAGAAGGCCCAAATGTGTTATCAGCACTCACATCCTATGGCTCACTATCACTGTGACACCCTCTTCTCACCTGGGAGCCTGCAAATATGTGGTATTCACTCGCAAAGATATACACATTAATAAAACTAAACCTAAAAACGTCCCAACACTGTTTCAAACCAAAGTCTCTAGAGGCAATTGTCTTAACTCTGAGTCCATAGTATGAAAGAACAAGCTACAAACTTTCAACACACAATGGTACAAACGCTTCCATCCTAACAGGGAGGAACAAGAGCACAGTAGGGAAAGAGCAAACCAAAGCAAGACCAAAAGCTAATAGGGAAAACACTAAATCCTTCAGCTCCATATCTGGCATGTGGAACTCATGATGAAGTCATCTGGACTCCAGAGGAATAAGTAGCCCTGCCAGCTTTGCCACTTGAGTCGTTCCTCAGTGGACATCCCATGGTCCTGGAATTTCCTGGAGTCTCCATTCCAACTTAGAGTTCATTTTCACAGCTTCATGCAATGGCCTCCCAGGCCTCATTACAGAAAAGCCAATTCTTCCACACACTGCCTGGCATTAGCAGTCTTGGCAAAAACTTATATAATAGTCCTCCTCCCCAAATCCTTTACTCTTAAATCTTTCAAGCCTGCAAAATCAGTAATGTGGAGGACACTGCCAAGTTCTGCTGTCATCTTGAGATGACATCTTGAGCCTGGCCCCTCTGAGGCAAAGCTTGAGTGGCTCTGTGCCCCTTGATTGCTGAATTTGCAAAATATTTTCCCAGACAGTTGCTTCTGGGCAGGGAAGCCCTTTGGTAGCATCCTCAGCTCAGGCACTCTCCTTTCAATTGAGCTTGCATTTTCACTAGATGGAGCCTTGACTAGGAGGGGGTTGTCTTCAGGGTACCTTCCTGTTGTGTCAGTGCAGAATGGAAAGTTTCTCTTTGATGGTGTTCATCTCCTCAATAACTACAAGTGCTTTTTCAGCAGCTGCCTTGTCTGCGACCTTAAACCTGGCCACGCCCTTTATCTCAGTAAACTAGACTTTGAAAAATGTCCCTCTGCTCCATCTGTTGCTCTTTTACATAGTAAGCCTAGATTAAGGGTAGTGAGTAGTAACCACGCCACATCCTAAATGCTATTTTGCCTTGAAATTTCCTCAACCGAACAAATTAGTTCATCACCTTTGAATTCAGCCTCACTAAGTTCCCAGGATATGAACAGAAGAAAGACAGAGTCTTTACTAGAAGATAACACCAATAGCCTCTGGTCCTGGTCCTGATGTAGTGTTTGTTTCCCTTCTGAAACATTATGAGTTAGGACTCTACTGACCACATCTCTCTCACTCAGAATTCTGTTCTTCCTAACAGAATTGCTCAGTAAGCTCTACTTATAGTATACTGGGGCTTCTCAGCCTAAAGCTCCAGATTCTTCCCCATTCCTCCTGCAAACCAGTTCCAACAGCTTCTATGGCTAAATTATTACAGCAGCCACCTCACTTCTCAGTGTCAACTTCCTATCGAAGTTACTTTTCCCATCGCTGTCATGGAATATCTGACAAAAAGAACTTACAAGACCATTTATTTTGGCTCAAGGTATGAGGGTGTGCAGTCTGGTATGGTGGCAAGAAGTGAGATAGCTGGTCACAGTGTATCAACAATCCAGAAGCAGACCACACACAGGAAGTGGGGCAGGGCTCAAGGACCCTCTTTCCCCAGTGACCCACTTCCTCCAGCCAGGGTCTCTATCTTAAGGTGACCCAGCCTTCTATAACTTACTACCATTTGGAGATCAAATATTCAAACCCATGAACCTACAGGAGACATTTCATATTCAAACCGTAACATTTACTGACTCATCTCTGGGAAGCTAATCTACATTACTGACAGGAATCACCTTTATGTTTCCTTTCAGAAACTTGGACTTACTAGATAGCCTATATACCCACTCTATGAAATGGGGCACCAATGCATTTATGACCTTCGCTAGGTCTAGGAACACCAGTTCTGGCTAGGGAAAGCTACTTCCTGTGAACAAGACTCCAGTCCCATGATGGAAAATGCATAAATGACAGCTAAGAAAAGGCTCTTACTATCTTCAAAGATCGGTTAGTTCACTACTGTTACAAGAGCTAAATTGGGTCAAATACCTGAGTCTCTCTTCCAAAGGCATGGTCCTGTCTTGAGACCTAGGAAATGTCTTCTCTCCCCTGTCTGGAGCTCCTGGCTCCCATTGATTTCATCTCTTTCAGGACTGTGACCCTGTATTAGCTTCTAGGGTGTATTCTGACCAATTTCTTTAAAATTCCAACACTCAACTCCAGTCTACTATACCTTATTCTAACTTCCTTTCGCTATCATTAATTACCTTTCAATACATGCTATCATTTCCTTAAATTATTGTTCATCTCCCTTCACTAGCATTTAAGATACCCTCAAATCTACCGTTTTGGTTTTCATTTTCCTTCACCAAAAAAATCAAAACCAAGCCAAAACCAACCAACAAAAAACCCCCAAGTACTTAGAGCTATCCCTGGCAGAAAAGCAAATGCTGTATTATCACATAAATAAATTAAAAGTGCAGCTGTAGTTTCACAAATGTACCCAAATCCTAAATAAGGATTCTTATTATTATCACAGTTGCTTTCTGAGTCCCAAAGCCAAAAGATTTCACAGCCGTGATACAAGTGCTCATTCAGAAGTCTGGGGCGTGACCTTCATTGCTAATTTTAGTATTCTCCTTGTTTCTAAGCTTTCTCGTTGCCAGTTTAATCTCACCTACTTACGATGGTCACGCCAAGAGTGTTTCTACAAACTTGAGTACCCACTCACCAGAACAAACTTCTCTGGTCTCCAGGAAACAGCACCAGGGCTGTGTGTGGACTGATAGCAGAGCTGGGAGAGCAGCACTTCACAGTTACCCGGCTGTGGGGGTTAAGACGATGCAAGTGAGTGGGTGTGAGAAGCCTTTGACTTAGAATACTTGGGTTGCTCATTGAGCTGGGAACTCACTCCAGTACCGAACTAACAGGAAGATAAAAGGATAAGAGCAGAAAGCAAATCAGAACAGGTATAACATCTTTAAGGAGGAGAAAAACTGCTTAAGACAAAGACTAGGGAAAGCACTTTTTTTTTTTGTCTTTGAAGCCAAAGCCCTTATTCCGTACTAGAAATGGGAAGAGGCGAAAACGAGCTGCAGATAGAAGTGCATGGTAAAACAGTGTGTTCTGAAGGTGAAGCTATCAGCTCAACAATCAGAATCGCCATGAATATAACAATGCAGCGAAGTATACATTCACAACTTAATGTAGTGATCTGAACAACAACAGTTATAGTGAAACTATAGGATTTGAAAATTCTGTCAGTGCTTTTGACTAGTGATTAAATGGTAACAGGTCAAAAAGAGTCATATCTCTAACCCTCTCAAGGTTAAATAGAAGACTAAATAAGTCCTTGGATGAAAATAAAATAACATGCACATCGTGGGTCTTTTCATGAATCTTTAATGTGGACACAAACCAGTAAAAGCAACTGTTTATTAGAAATCTCATTATCTCCAAAAGTATATAGAGCAAAATCACAGTAAATAATAAAAATGCAGAGTTTTCATGAGTACTTTTGTGTTTTTACTCTTGCTTCTTCACCCAACGCATATTCACACAGTACCAACTAATCCAGATGTTATTATTCTTTGTGAGATCAGTTCCCATCTCTTTCTGTATGGCTGGTTGCCCTTTTAAGGTAAGGGGCCTCTTCTCATCTGAAGTGCACAGCAGTTCCAGGGAACCACTTTAAGCTTTGGATTCAAGGGTCTTTTCATTTTAACATCTATTTTTCAAAAACTTAGCTGGATCAAACTATTTCCCAAGTATAATAATTGTTATCTCTGCCAAATAATTTAAACTTAAGTTTTCAATACTTTCACCATTAAAAGAAAAATATTAGCCCTTTGGGAGTAAGACATCATCACTTAAGAGCTTAGCTTCAGAAAACCCATAAACCCTTGACCCTCCTAAAAGGTGTCTGCACAATACTGGGACAACATCTGCCAACTCAAGAAAGAGACTTACGACTTACCAATTGTTAGTCTAAATCATCTGATTGCAAGCTAATTCAAAAGAAATCATTGTGTTTAATTCACGTTAACGTTAACAATTAAGTATATCTATTGTCTTTTAGCTAGTAGTCTAAGTAAGTAGGCAAACAGGTAAATTTATGACTCAACTTACATGAACTTTTGTTTATCCTGATATAACTGATGAAATGGATGGGCCCGGCCATCAGTGTTCTACAGGTCAGGGGCTACCATTCACACATATTTACATAACGTGTATTTATGAATTTCTATTATTTACATTTATCCTCCACATCTAGCTTAACGAGGAAGAGGAGTACAGTGAACCAGGAAAATCTCTCTTGAAACTGCATCGCTAGAGTTTAAGGCACGATGAGAGACTTACTTTGTACTTGGAGCACTTTTAGTTATGACTACGCAGTCATGATATGAATCAGCAGGTTTGCTGCCCTATCAAACCACTTTTAAGACCACCAACACTTGAGAGCCTATCTCTTTTATCTCACTTTTATCAGAAGAGATGGGAAAAGTTATTAAGGAGATATTTTGAAACTTTGAAAATTTCAAAGCCTGACAATTACTCATCAGAATTCTGCTTTCAATGGCATTTTGCAAACAATTTTCATGATTTCATGACAATTTTCATGCCCATTCTGGACAGTCCATCAAATCCCACTCTAAACAGGCACTTAAGGCTTATTACGCTCCCACTGTGTGCAAGGAGAAAGCATTCTACAAAGCAAAGGGGCAAAAAGCCCTGTGTCATTTTATTCGTGCATAAATGCACAGCAGCCGTGATTTACTCTCTCAACTTTGCAGAAACGTGAGCTGCATTCACATGGCCGAATCCACTGCATTCATTTGGTCTTCCCGAGGCAATTCACAGGTAGCCTCACCCAGGCAACCCGCGGCCCTCTGCACCTTCCAAACCCACAGGGCCACACCTTTTGCAGGTGGCTGAGTCGCCTGAGCCAGAAGCACCCGACCCATCTCCCTCCGCAGAGGCAAGGATGAGTGTGCAAACGTGGTGCAAGGACTTCCGCGAGGCGCTGGACTTAGAAGGTCCCAATGTTCCAGGAGACCCAACCGGCCCCGCAAGACGCCCCTCCCCCGCGTCCCCGCGCCCTCGCCGCGCAGGCCCCGCGGGTCCGGGCGCACCTCCGGCCTAGCCGCAACGCCGCGCCGCGCCACGCCCGCCCGCCCGCCGCACGCGGGCTCCGCTCCGCCGCCGGGGCCTCGGGGCTCTCCGGCCGGGGATGGGCGCGGCCCGGAGGCGTCCGAACCGCAGCCGCAGCGCCAGGCCGGGCCCCGCGCCCGCGCCGCTCACAGCACGCAGCGCCCCGCGCCCGCCGCCGCGGCCCCCTCCCGCCGCGCCACACCTAGCAACCGGCGCTGACAGGACGCAGGCGGGGGAGGAAGCGGAATGGCTGCCGCGGCGGCGCCTCCCCGGCTCCCGCCAGCCTGACAGCTCGGGCCGGGCGGAAGCGGCGTGCGGCACCCGCCCCCCCACGGCCCACGCCCGCCCTCGCCCTCGCCCTGCGGCCGGCCACCGCCGCGCCCCGCGGCCCTCCACACCCCGCACCTTTTCGGGCGCCCGGCCCGCACCATCCCGAGGCTCGCCCTGCCGCCAGACCCCCTCCCGCCCACCCGGGCCTCACCGATGTGGTTGTCCTCGATGTGCTCGATGAGGTCGGCCAGCGTGGGGAAGTGGAGTCCGCAGCCCCCGAAGCGGCAGGTGTTGGAGAAGAAGGAGGCGGCGGCAATGCCTGTCATGGTGCTACATCGAGAGCCCCCCGGAGTCGGCTCTGCGAGCGCCGAGCGCGGAGGCGGAGGGAGGGGCCGGGGAGGGGGCAGGCGCGGGGAGGGCAGCGCGAGCCCGGGACGGAGGAGAGGGGGCGCGAGGTGGAGCGCAGCGCCGAGCCTCCGGGAGGCAGCGGGAGGCGGCGGGAGCTCGGGGAGGGGGCGGGGAGGACTCCGCCGCTGGGAGGAGGGACCAGGCGCGCGCCTGCAGCTGTGCGGGCCCCAACCTCGGCGACCCAGGCCTCACCTGGCAGCGCCCGCCTCCAACTTTACGTCCCTGGGCCTGCCCTTCGCGGTGCGAGGTGCCGGCAGTCAGCTGGGAGCCTCCTTGGTTATATGCATTACCTTCTTAATAGATCTACATCTATTAATTACACATGGTTCCCTCGGATGAGCACTCAGGGAGTTACCGGACCCTCTGGGGGGACATTTGTTTGCACTTGGCCACCAGTCTAGGTGTGACAGTGACATTCTCTAGGGACCCAGGGAAGGTAATTGTGTGCACCTTATTCTTTAAACTTTCTCATTTAAAAAAAAAATTAAAAAGTCCGTATTCTCTGGAGGTTTGTACTAACTAATTGATTTTAATGAAGCTTTCCCCCTAGGCCAGAAGAAAATCTTAGCTTTATTTAAATTTCAAAATAGAGTGCTTGGTTGTCAAGTGCATTTGACTGTGTTTTACATATGTATCACAGTTGTTCTCCCCGATTCTTCTGAGAAAACAAAAATCTCAATTTCCTTACCCCAAATTACAACACCTACTGCACCCGCTGCTGTGTCCCAGCTCCGGCCATGCTGCTTCAAGGCAGAAAGGGCAGCATAATAGTTTGGAAACAGTCAAAGCATACTCGATTTTCACTTAAAAGTGAGGATTCCGCCATCTTGTGAGCATTTAAACCTTAGTGATGACCCGTTAACTTCTTAAGAATCAGTTGTCTTCTGGTCCCCACCCCCAGTTGCAATTATATTTGACCTACAAGGTGTATATTCTTTCCAGATGCCCAAGGAGCATTATACATGAGTCAAGAGAGTGGTTTTTAAAAATTAATTCATGCATTCTGAATTTAGCATTTTTTCCTTAGGACAATTCCATTTACCCTCTGACACATTCTACCAAAAAAAAATCTTCTTTTTAAACTATATATACCATTTGTGTTATTTCTAATCATAGGATTGTTAAGGCACTTCATGCAAGATTAAACACAGGCATATGTGGTATTTCTGTCACTGAGAAAAATTTCACAATCTCTCAGTCACAAAGATTGAGACTGAGTTCTCTCACCCGTTGGCATTTTAGTCTAGTCTATCACTTCTTCCAGCCTAGAAGGTGACAAATGTGCCAAGGAGAGAGCTGAATTGGGTGGGGCTGAGGCAGCATGTCATTAAAGTTTAGTTTGGTGCCAGGAATAGTCTCTTGGGACCAAGTGAGGATGAGGCACCCAAGGACCTGATAATGAGCCAGTGACCTGCTTTGCTGGAAACTGGGACCAAATGAGGGTTTAAAGAGCAGGGGTTAGAATTCTACATCTTGAATGAGTTTTGACAACCTTGCGGTGTGCTCAGCTCTCCAGGCAGGAGGAAGAAGACCTTTAGCTGAGGAGTTGGCAGAATATCTCGCAGATAGACATTGCACCCAGTGACATAGAACTGCAACGCAAAATCTTCAAGAACGATGCCAAAACAGCCTCCCTAGAGATGGGGCACCTTGTTCTCCCACCCCCACCCCAGCGACACACTCTTCAGCAGCTGGAGAGTACCCTGAGCTTTGAAGTGGCAACTTTGTTCTCAGGTAGAAGTTACTTTCTATGTGAAACAATGAACTTCAGAAAGAGTCTAGAAGGCCCAGGCCAGAAGTGTATACTTGAGAAAGGAAGGGGACTGGATATTATTAATGCACACCTCTTCGCTACTCCCATTCCCTTAACCCCTCCTATCACAAGGTGTGACTTCTAAAGCAGAAGCTTCATGAGCCCAGTTGAGCATGTTGATTTCTTTTTAATGTGAAGAATCAAAGTAATTATGAGTTAATTTTTTTATATTCTCTTATTTTTTTATCTTTATTATTTTGTTTTGTCGAAATCGGGTTTCCCTGTGTAACAGTCCTGGCCGTCCTGGAACTCACTTTGTAGACCAGGCTGACCTGGAACTCACTGAGATCCACCTGCCTCTGCCTTCCCGGTGCTGGGATGAAAGGCCTGTGCTGCCACCGCCCACCTGAGTTAAAACTTCTGAAGAGTTAAAATTCCTTTCTCTGTGTTGAATTGTTGCGTTTCATCAGGGATCAGTATATTTGCTTACCGCATCTCTGTGTAACTGAAGCTTGCTCAGGTGACAGTCTGATCTCTTCTTTTAATTGGCACACATGTTTTTGCCTTTTAAAAATGAGGCATATGATCACAATCTTTTAAATCCTCAAGTCTACTGGGTTTGTATATATGGTAAACTAAGGCAAGGGCATTCTGAAGTCTTCTTATGTGCACCCAGCCAGTATACCCATCAAAGCATTAATAGACAATCCAAAGACACACAGAGAGAGTAACCACAGGCAAATAAATAAATGCTTTACGGTGAAATGTTTACTTCTGTTATACTTAACATTTTAAAATGTTTGTTGTGTGTTCTTTCAGATAAAGTCTACATCTAGACTATGAAAGTAGGTAAACCAAACACTTCAATCTGTTGCTTCCAAGAGCCTGGCACACCTCTGTTCTTGAGAAAACATTTATCTGTCTTGCTTGGGGGAGTAAAAATGTCTCAAGGGGCAGAGTGGCAAAAGAACTGAAGAGTCAGATAAGAGAGTGGCCATGAACAAGAAGCGTTCCGTGCCTTCAAGATCCTTTTCTTGGAAACTGCTCACTTCCACTGGAGCTGTACCTCCCAGTGTGTCACTCGGCCACATATATGCGCAGTAATGCCATAGGATAGGACATGGCATTACAGATGACTTGCTACTCAGTACAAGTCTCCTAAAGCTTAGCATGCCAAGGTTCTCAGGATGGGCAGCTGTCAGGGAGGTGGGGACCCACGGTTTCATGGAGCCACTTGAAGCCACCAGATCTGTGAGCAGTTGTCTGATGTCCACACAGAGGGATTTGAGGATGCTCTCCCAGTCAAAGCATGTATTTCCTATGCCCCATGTGAACCTCTGCTGGCGCTGTAAGAGGCACGGCTATATGAATGCCAGGCTTTCTAACCTAATTCTTTATATTGCCTTCAAAACTAGCATTCTTGGATTTTTTGAGTCCCTTTTCAGTGTCCTCACAAAGTGCGTTTTCAGGTTTATTAGCTCCAGTCTCCTGAGTGACTTGGGGGCACAGCTTTTCCCTCCACTACTTTAAAGAATGAATGAATCATGAGCTCAGATCTTCAGCTCAGGTAAATCTGTGGCTACCTGTACTAAGGTCTAATGCTTCCTTCTCTCCAGCACTTAAAAACCAAGGCTGCACTTCCCACTTCCGATAGCCTTTCTTTCACAGGCGACATGCTTTCCTTAGGCCTTGCCTTCTTCCAAAGAGGACCCATTACTATTCTATACCCTTGTAGACCATTCATGTAGCTGAGTTTGTCGAACTGATCTTTTTCCAGCTCAAAAACCAATCAGGCAATGAGTTTTAGCCCCATCACTGTTACCAGTAACAATCAGCTTCCACCACTCTTGGTGATTGGGTCTCAGTTGGTTCCCTGGTTCTGTTTTACATAGGACTAAGGACTTGCTCTACAGAGATTCTCTCCTGGGTCTCTACAGTGAGCATTCTTCGTGAGCTTCACCTGGCTGCTTCTGCTCTGCTTTCTGTATATACATATGGTAATGACAGCCATTGCCAGGTCCACCCAGACTTCTCCAGAATGGAGTCTTCTGTGGGTGATGTGACTGGATTCATGCACTCCCTTGGCTGCTGTGGCACCTGCTTACCCCCTTCCAGCTTTGCCTCCTTCCAGTGATGTGCTCAGTTGCTGTTGATGGCAATGGAGCCTACAGTGAGGCCTGGATGCTTTTCAAAGATTGCACAGTGTTTTTGCCCAAGGATGTGGTCCCTGTTATTGATGGTCACCCAGAAATGTGTGTCTGGTGCATTTTATCCCTCGATGGCTTTCAGCACTGTTTTTGTTCTGAGTTTCTGAGGTCTCCCCAACCTGCTGTTGCCATATGCTCCTTCCAGGCCTTGGGCATGTGTTAGTAGGAGAGAGGACTAGAGGACCAAGTTGGGCACACTGTGCTGTGGTCCCATCTCCCGGGCTCGCATCTCTTAGCCGTGCCTTCATTCTCAGAATGGGCTTCTTCTTCAGTGACTGTGATGACCCACCTCTGCAGCTGCCTCTCAGCCTACTGCCTGAGGCTCCCTCAGGGTACTGACAGCTTAAGCTGGGCCAGATCTTCACAGTTTTCAAGCTCCTCACACTTGTTCAGGCAGGCCACCTTGCCTTTGCTGTGCAGCTTGGCTAGAATGTGTTCCCCGCTTCCACTTTACTTCGACCAAACTAAGGAAGCCTGTCACTTCCTCCAAGAATCCTCCAGTCTGTCCTCTTCCTTCCCTTGCTGAGGTGGGTGCTAATCACCTGTGTCTCAGAAAAGTCCTCTTGCCTTCTCATTGTCAGTTTGATGATCTTATTGCTCTAGACAAAAATCTCTAAGTATTTTTTTTTATTTAAGAGAAATAATTTCTTTTTAAAAAATACATTTTAGTTAGTGGACAAAATGAAGTACATCAATGTGATATATCATAGCTAGTCACATATCAGAAAACGCTGAATGTTTGTCTTTCCCCCCAGCCCGCTCCTTTCCTACCCACTCTCTTTCTGGAGCTTTTCTTCTTTTCTCATTTTTCTACCTTTTCTCCATGTATGTATGCATATATATGCATTATAATTTACATGTGTATATTTAGATTCTGCATATGTGCATTTGAGAAAGAACATAACATATTTGTCTTTCTGGATCTGACTTGTTTCATTTAGCGTGATTATCTCCAGTTCAGACCATCTTCCTGTTAATGACATGCTTTCATTCTTCTTTATGGCTGAATAAAACTCCTATGTGTATCTGTATCACATTTTCATTATTTATTCATCTGAAGATAGACATCTAGGCTGGTTCTATACCTTGGCTATTGTAAATGGCACTACAGTAAACATGGAAGTGTTTTGTGTCTATGGTAATTTTAAAATTTACAAAATGTGTCATCTTTTATTTGCTTTGCATGCATGTTCATGTGTGTAAACAGGCATGTGACACTGTACATGTGGGAATCAGAGGAAAATTTTCAGGTTGGTTCCTTTCTCCTTGTCCAGAAAATTGAACTCAGCCGGTAGGCACCTTTATCCATTGTTGAGCCACCTTGGCCAGACTCCTCCCCACAGTGTGAAAAATTAAACCAGCATCTTATAAAAATTTATATTTTTTTTTACAAATTACATGCAGATGTTACTTTTCAAAATGTGTATATGCTAAAAATAAACCAGGCTTTCTAAATAGATCACTTTTGTTTAACCCAAAACATAGAGGCCTTTTTAATCTTCACCCATGTTGTCTGTTAACTTCTTGGAGGAATAACTTCGCCTTGGAAGCCATTATCCTTGACTATGTGTCAAAGTTAGTTTCAACTGTCAACTTGATACAAACCTGGAGGGACCTGGGAAGAGAGACCCTCAGCTGAAGAACTGCCAAGATCACATTGGCCTATGGCCATGGCTGTGAGGCAGTTTTAATTGTTAATTGATGTAGAAGGGCACAGCCCACTGGGGGTGGTGCCATCCCTCAACAGGTGGGTCTGAACTATTTAAGAAAGGTTACTGAGCAAGCAACTAAGTTCTCCCCCTTCTTCCCTGCCTCTGCTGCTGCTCATGGACTGGAAAACGTAAGGTGATATGAACACCTTCCTCCCCAAGTTCCTTGTGCACGTAGTGTTTAGCGAAGCAGCAGAAAGTCTCCTTGAGAAAGGCAGGATCTGTCATTGTGCCCATGCACGGTGGTGTGGGTGCAGCTCAGAACTGTGATGAGGCAGTGTGCTGAGACTTTAGCTTTCAGTGCTCAAGCTTTCCAACAACTTGTTGATGTCCTTCTCTTAGACATCGCCAGTGAAAGATAATCGTGAGTCACCTTTTAGCTTAGATAGATTATTCCTTTCTTTGATCACAAACCTTTGTAAGGTCTAGTATCATACCCCTGTGCTGCGCTCATAACAGTCACGAGAAAGATCCCTCCCATTGTTTTGGTACCCCTTGTGTCCCAGTCTCTGCTGCTGCAGACAAAGCCATTCAGCTGGACAATGATAAGCAGGAAGGCATTCAGCCGTGACATGAGCTCGGACACTAGTTGCCCTGTTAGACACTGACTAGGATACCGTTCTCTTTCGCAAATAGCCAGGCTCATTGTGGTGTTATTTTAAATAACTGTCACGGCCATGCACTGAGTGTCTGCTATTGTGCTAGGCACTGGTTCCCAGCCCATGGTGTTGAGTGCTTAACATAGAGCAGTTTTTGAATTCTGTGAGGTCGACAAATGAAATATGCCTGAACTAACCATGAGAAGAAAACAAGAAGGTAACTTGCTGAAACTCATAAAACTAGTAAGTTCTGGGGCCAGGATTTAGCCTCAGGTTGCTCTGAGTCCAAATTTAACTTACTATCCATACTTGAATCTATGGGTTGTAAAGCACATTCTTTCTCCTCCCTTGAATCTGGAGAGGTTGGGCTCTTGTGGAGAAAGGACCGTGCCCATCAGTATTACAGCCATTTATTCATACCTACCTGTAGCAGAGTGGCAAACACATACCACTTTGCTAAAGGCACATAAATGGTGCATCACAGAACCAGGACAGGGTACCCATGTCGTATATGCAGTGAATTAAAACTTTGTCTCTTTGCCCTTCCCTTCTGCCTAAGAAAGTATTTTGCCTGTAGTTTCCAAGCTTATTACCTAGTCTTGCTACTGTAGTTTGAATTTCAGGTGTTTTCCCGAAGCCCACATGTTACAGTTGAGTCCTCAGCTGATACCATCAGTGGTGAGACTAGATAGGGGCTGGAAACTAATGACGTAAGACCAGAGGAGTTGTGCCTTTGAAGTAGATATTGGAACCCTGGCTACATTTCTCTCTCTCTGCTTCCTGTCTGCCATGAGTTGGACGGATTCCCCTATGTGTGCTCCCAGTAGGATGTGTGGCTTCACCACAGACCCAGAAGCAAACCTAACACTGCTGAAAACTCGAAAGCTACAAGTTAAAAATAGACATTTTTTTTCTTTTTAAGTTGATCTCAGGCTACAATAACAAAAAACTAATATAAACACCTTGTTTAAAACTAAGCTTTACAAAAAAAAGCAAGACTTGAAAATGATTCCTTTACCTTACTCTTCCAGTTTTTGAAGCAACCTCCACCCTTTGCCTTCCTCCTATACTTTGGGGTGCATTGAGAAACAGGTGTTGCCTATCACAGAGCAGGGAGACCCTTTTGCTTTTGTCTTCATCTCCTATCTTGTAATAATTTGGTTCTGAGTCAATTGTTTGGCATATTCATATATTCTGCCTCAGTTTTAGCTCCCAGGGTCACAGAACAAGCTGCTGAGTTCCAAGTGCCCTGCAACTTGATCCCTTATTTCCCTGACCGATTTATGTGGAAACTACTTTTGTGTTCCAGAAAACAAGTCAGATTCCAGTAATTTCTCCAGGAAGAACACCCCCCTCACTTGGTTTTATAACTAAATTTATCTTCCTATAATTTGTCTCCTAATATGTGTTTGCCAGGGTAAATAATTCGTTCTTTTTTTCTTTTGTTGTCATTGCTTCTCATAGAGACCTCAAACTCAGAAGTTTGAGTGGTAGTGGCAAGGGGCAGGCAGGAAATGTGATGAGATAAGAGGTATGTGGATAGACATGTATGTAGTATGAACAGTGGAGAGTTGCCATAGCAAACTGTGTATTAGTTACTTTTCTTGTTGCTATAACAAAAATTACCTGATGCCAAAACTTAAAGAAATACTTATTTTGGCCCATGGTTTTAGAGGGTTTAGTTAAAGATAGCAGGGAAGTCATTGCAGAGCAGCTCTCTCCATGATGAGAGCATGTGGTAAAGTCTAGTCACATGGTGAAGGGGACCAGGGAGCAGAGGGAGACAGGAAGTGGGCAAGGCTAACACACTCCAATGACCTACCCCTTCTTCCCAGTGGCCTACTTCTCCAAACAAAGTTCTACCTGCCAAAGTTTCCAGAACCCTCCAGAAATAAAGCCACTACCTTAGGACCAAGCATTCAAAACACAAACATTATAGGACATGTTTGAAATTCAAACTATAGCACACTAGCATACGAGAAGGCGCGCGTGTCCAACCTTCTGGCCATATTTGGCTTCTTGGCCTTGTGGTTTGCAACACTTCTTTGTTTGTCTTTCCCTGACTCAGATCTCTTATCACCTCCACCGCCTGTGAGGATTCAGATTAATTATTTCTCAAGTTTTCATCACCAAGAGATTAGATGCAATCTAATTCCTTGTGCAAGCAATTCAGAAAGGACCCTTTGCCCTCAACCAGATTGCCGAGGTGATACCAGAGCTGCTTCAGCAGCAGCCATGTCTGAAGGGAGAGTTACAAACGCTGATCTTCCTCACCTCGGTGTCTGTCTGAGCTTCTTGTTTCAGGTCAGAGTCGCGAGAAAGGTTTCATTGAGATGAGTTTACAAGCGCACTCTCTCTAAAATGAGAGCTGTAGAAGCTAATTTTTCCTACTGCCTGAGCAATCCCCATCGACACTCTAAAAGAAGTGAGAAACCTTTCAGCTAGTAGGTTTGCATTTTCTAATCTTTGAATATCTCCATTCGCCCATCTGTAGTCTAAGTCACTTAACACTGAAAGTGTGTATCGGCTCTTTAAAACCATGTAGTAATCTAACACTTTGAATTACAGTGAGTGTTGGTGTCGGAGCCAATTCCTGCATACAGTTTCTTACGCCCTTTGGCCCAGAATGTTCATTTTCTGCCCCTTCTCCAGTCCTGTGCGGTCTCCTCTCTCTTTTATCCCTGATTGCTCCTTCTCAAGATGCCTGATTCCTTCTTGAGTGGGACCAGGGTATTGGAAGTGCTTGTTTTTTGTTTGAGAAAGTTATACTATATAAGGGCATGTAAGATAGAAACAGGGGAAAGATAACAACAAAAAAACCCAAGCAGAAGCTCGAGAGGTTTTCTCCATCCTGCAGAACCTGGTAATCCTGAAGCAGAAGAATTTCTTCACACACCACTTAGTTTCTCATCCCTTCAAACCACAATCAAGTTTGCAACTTAGCTTTCTCATTCTACACATGGGTCTAAAAGGTTAATCAGAATAGAGGTTGCTGCCCGCACAAAAGGTCAGCGTTCAGAAGAACTAGGTCCTAACATAAGCCCTGTTGCTTATAAGTCACTAATCTTGGGCAAGTCACTCGGTGTCTCTGAGGCTTCTTTATCTGCGAACTGGATAGTACAACCCCTACCCAGCTCCCAGACATGAAATGAGACGCTGCTTGGAGAACGCTGGAAACAGTGAAATGCTGGCCAAGGATGATACCCTGCGATGCTACCTTGGAATCTAATGCCACAGATGCTGCCATGGAGTCACCTCTTCTAATCGCATTGTCCTGGATTTCTTGGGGGAGAGGGGAGTCATCACTGTCTGCTAGAGCAGGGTGGCATAAATCCTTATGATTTAGGAGAAAAGTTTGTTTTAAACTAGCTTCCGTGGCTGTTGATGGGACACGTGTGACTGTTTATCAGTTCATGAGGTCACTTGGGAGCATTTGGATCCTTGTGAGCGGTGGAGCAGCAGCAAATCCACACCATTCTGTGGGACGTGTGCAGAAGTACTGTTTGTTTACTTGTTTTGTCTTGTTTGACTAGGGCTTAGGGCTTCAGCACTACAGCCAGATGGAGTCTTGCTGCCAAAATGATTGTTTCAGAGGTGGGCGCATAGCCAGAGAGCGGTTGGGTTCAGCTGGGAGCTTTTGTTTAGGAGTTATCAAGACAGGAACTTCTTCTCTTCTCACTTGTGCAAGGAAGTGCGCAGTCCAGTGAACACTGGCAGACTCTTGCAGGACCAGAGGCTTTCTGCCCAGGGTCAAAACTAGCTGGGCATAATGCAGAGTTGAGAAACCTCTGAGATATCTGACTTCGAGCTCTGACCTGGAGTCACCAATAACCTGTGTCTGACCAATAACATGTATCAATGCCTCTAAGTGTGAGAAGCCAATCTGTGTGGGGCTTTATGATACTGGGTTCTGACACAATTCATCTTCAAAGGTATACAGCATACAGGCTTATAAAAGGGGCATGGGCAACCATACTACAAAAGCATTTGTGCTACTATGTTTATAGCAGCATTATTTATAATAGCCAGAACCTGGAAACAACCTAGGTGCCCTTCAATGGAAGAATGGATCAAGAAAGTGTGGAATATATATGCATTAGAATACTACTCAGCGGTAAAAAAACAATGACATCTTGAATTTCGCATGCAAATGGATGGAAATAGAAAACTCTATCCTTAGTGAGATATCCCAAACCTGAAAAGATGAGTATGGTATGTACTCACTCATTAGTGGACCCTAGCCATTAACAAAGGACATTAAGCTTATAGCTCACAAGCCTGCAGAAGCCAAATAGTATGGTGAACCCAAAGAAAAAGATATATAGATTCTCCTGGAAGTCGGAAGCAAACAAGATCGCCAGGCAAAAGTTGGAAGCATGGGTGTGGGGATGGGGGTGGAGGTAGGGGTTTGGTTGGGGGTAGGTGAAAGGGAGGGGGTAGAAGGGAGAAAGAGGAATTGGGGAGAGCAAGGGACTGAGCTATCAAGGTCCAGTGGAAGAGCAGAAGGAGGGAGAAGAGGAGCAAGGAAGTCAGGACCGTGAGGGACTGGCCCACCAACTGAGACAGTGTGCTTGATCTATTGGGAGCTCATCAAATCCAGCTGGACCAGGACTGAATGAGCATATGACCAATCCGGACTCTCTGAATGTGGCTGCCAATGGGGACTGACTGAGAAGCCAATGATAATGGCACAGGGACCCATTTATCTCTTCTGCATGTATTGGCTTTTTAGGAACTTACTCTATATGGATGCATACCTTCTTAGACCGAGATGGAGAGGGGAGGGTCTTGGGCTTTCCACAGGGCAGGGTATCCTGCCCCATCTTAAGAAAGCAGGGGGAGGGTGGTGGGGTAGGGAGGGAGTGGGGGGGCCTGGGACAAGGGGAGTAAATGTAAATTTTTCTTTTAAATTTAATAAAAAATGGAAAAAAATAAATAAAAGGGGCATGGGATGGGATAGGATCTGTTTTCAGGGATCTTGCTGACGAGAAGTTGTTCAAATCTTTCTGCGGAGGTGAGCAGCCTATTGGGAAGGCACGTACAACAAGTTTCGTGTCTTCGTGGGAGGGAAGCTGGACAGGGCGCTATCATGGGGAAAACTATGTGTGGATGGATGTGGGTGTAGAGCATGGCTATCTCCATGTTGAGCTTTACTGGATCCTGCCAAACTCCTCCCCAAGTTGGGACGACTGAATTAGGTTCCCATCATCGGACTTTTTAACTGTTCCTGTCCCCACAGCCTTGTCAATGAGGGGTTCTGGTCTTACCAGAGTCGAGCAGCCAACAAACAGCAGGTGAAAAGATGGCTACTAGAAGAAGACACCAAATGAATGTAACACTCACAGCACGGCTACGCACACGCACATACGCAAGCATGAGAAAAAGCACGTGGCAATTTAAGGTGGTGATTTAGAAAAAAATATTAAATTATCTTAAGTTCTTTAAATAATGTTTGTAAATCCAAGAACCCGAGTACCTGCCATCTCTCAGCGGGATTTCATGATGCCTCCTGAGAGGTTTTTCCTCCTGTAAAGTGACTGGTAAGGAGACTGTTGGGGGTTGACTTTAAAATGCCTCCATAGGTTTACACTTGCAGGACTTGGACTGTTTTCTTGGACTGTTTTGAAGGTCATGATGACTGGCTGGTGAAAGCAGGTCACTAGAGGAAGGCTGTCAGTGCATCTAACCTGCTTCTGGTTCAAGCCTGAGATCTCTGCTTCCTGATTAACCGAGATGTGGGAAGCTTCCATTTCAAGCTCCTGACAACATATTTCCTGTCGCTGCATCTTACCATGGTTGACTGAAATACCTCTGATTCTTCCCCTGTCAAGTCAAGTTGCTTTTATCAGGTCGTCATCCCAGCAAGGAGAAAAGTAAATAACACTGTGGGGGATGGAAAAGAACAGGAAGTAGCATGTGCATGCATACTGCGCAAGAACACGTGTGTATGAGTGTGTGTGTGTGTGTGTGTGTGTGTGTGTGATGGGGAAAGTATAGGAGATGGTAGGAGTGGTTTTTAACATAATATTGGGATGAAACAAGCAGTAAGATTTAGTGTAATTTCTTTTATTACGTGAGAGGGATTCTGAAGGTAGTCACAGCAGGCAGAGAAGTGAACCACAAGAAGGTAAAGGTAAAAACTCCATTCAGATTGACTTCATCAACCTGATCAAGACTCTGGGGTGTCTGATGCCAGGAAGTTTATTCCCAACAAATGTAAACACAGTATAATTTTGATAAAAACAGCTCCTGGTTTCATACAATCCCCAGTTCACAGGGAAGCTTAATTACATCGAAACTTAAGTCAGAGTACAGGTCATTTCTTTCAGGAAGATGAGTTCTAGAGATAGGCTGCCTGTACTAGGTTAAGGGCCTAAGGCAAGCCCTGGCATGGTCTTAGTCACACAGATAGCCTAGAGGTCATTTGGGTTATTAACTACCTCTGGTCCTGGTTGTGGGAGCCTGAGGAAACATCTGGCTATACAGATAATGTGAGGGTTGTTTAGACTATTAGGTATCTCCAGTCCTGGTTTTGGGAGCTTGGGGGAGCCCCTGGCTGTAAAGGTCATTTAAATTACTAGCCACTGCTGGGCCAAGTCATAAGAGCTTGATATGGCCTAGACCAACAGATAGCACAGATCACGAGGCTATTAGTCACCTCCAACCAGCTTTCTGGATGAAAAAACAGGGTTTACATTCATTCCTTTGAGAGGACAATCCTGTGGGTTTAATATTCTGGTTTTCCAGGAGATCTCAAGGAGTTTCATGCCATGCTCCCCCCTGACAATTGCAAGCTATTTTTTGTTTTGTTTTGTTCATCATGGCTTAAAACAGTTTCAGTTATGGACCCAGTTCCTTACACACAAGGCTGAGTTAGCCAGCAGCTCGTTAGGTGTGAAAAGTGTACTTGAAGATGTCAGAAACCGTTAATATTCATTTAGTTGACATAATACTCTCATTTAAATGCATATATCCTAAAAAGCAAACAATTCTGACTGAAAAACAGATTCATTCGTACTAGTACCTTACCAATTCCCACATCACCTGTCATGCGCTCCATCCTCGGAGTGCGGGCTAGAAGCTTCTGAGTTGGTTTCCATGTCTCCACTCTCAGTGTCATTCTTTCACTACTGGACGAGTTAATCACAAATGCTGGAGTCACAATATTACCAGCAATCACTGTCATCTGCCAGCCGTTGGAGGTTGACAACCAGGCTTCCAGGCATCTTCTATGGCTTCAGCAGTTTGTCCCTGCATGTCTCCTTCAACGTTTTCATATATTCACAGATGTGTGACAGGTGCCTACCCAAGTATCCAGTCTCATCTTTCTCCTTAGAAACAGATTTTATAATGGGAATGATGTGTCCGAATTAAACCAGATTTCCCCAGGCTTCCATGTAAAAGGGCCACAATGGGTTTCAATTCTGATCGTCAACTCACAAGAAAAACTGCTCAGTCTAGCTTTCTGGGAAGCAACTTTAAAAACAGTGACTCAACTGCAGAGTACTTCTTTCCCTTGGGCCATCCTCCTTTCTGTTCCTAAGAGCACTGTGTGATAGGTGGAACTTCAGAACATGAGGATGAGGACCACAGTCTAGAATAAAGCTTAGAGTCGCTCTCTCAGCTTCAGACAGCTTTCATCTGGGATTCCTGTTCTAAGAGAGAGAAATGAGCCTCTGTGTAGTTAAACCATGGCCCCTTTGCTGTCAAGTCCTCCTAGTTGAATGTAACTGCTTATTCAGTGTAATAATACTCTATGTGATTTGGTCAGCGTTTTGTAACTGTCTCTGAATGGAAGCCTGTGCAGAGAGATGTGTATGGCCATTCAGGTTTCCTGAGCTGATCAGAACTAACTCAGCTTTAAAGGTTGGACCAAGCCACATTAGCCACTGCGAAATCCTGGATTGGGAATTGGGTGTGAGGGTGAGTCCTTCTGCTGTAGTATCAGGTGTGCCATAGGCTGAGATTCGGGAGAGGCTAACATATCTAAGCTCCCAGCCCCTTTATCATAACAGGACAGAGAGATCCTTAGCTATATGTTAGAACAAGTGAGAATTCCTCCTACCTTTTACTCTAGAGTCGGGCAGTTCTACCTATCGAATTAACCCAGTCCCAGCGTATCAGTTTTCAGCAGGTGTAAAACAACCTGTCATCAGCCTATGGGCACTTCCTCACTGCCCTTGCCTGTCACCATGGTGGGAATAGAACTGCCCCCGTGAAAAAGCAAGAGAAACGTTCCCTGTGACAGACATCATTCCCACAACATCCCTATTCCCTGCTTCCATAACAAACCTGATTAATAAAAATTAAGTATTTACCAATAAGATGTGTTTTTGGAAAGCAAAACAGGCCAATGGTATCCTGAACTATTTGGGTAAAGTCCATCTTTCCCAACGACACACAACTAAAGCAAACACAAGATTAGGGCAGAAGAGAAAAAGACAAGGAGCAATCTGCTCATGCTTAAAGGTCAGAACTAGCTCACCAGATAAATGAACCTATTTCCAAAGAATGCTTCCTGTGGCCAGGCGGTGGTGGCGCACGCCTTTAATCCCAGCACTCGGGAGGCAGAGGCAGGCGGATCTCTGTGAGTTCGAGACCAGCCTGATCTACAAGAGCTAGTTCCAGGACAGGCTCCAAAGCCACAGAGAAACCCTGTCTCAAAAAAACCAAAAAAAAAAAAAAAAAAAAAAAGAATGCTTCCTGTGCACTAATGACTACTTATGTATTCTATGGCCCTAACATCATCATTTTAGCACTGACACAGCATAGAAACATTTTTTTCTCATGTAATCTCTTTGTATTTTATTTTAGTGGTGTGTGTGTGTGCACGTGTGTGTGTGGTGTATTCACATGTGTGTGGTGTGTTGTGTGTATGTGTGTGTGCATATGTGTGTGTGGTGTGTTCACATGTGTGTGGTGTGTCATGTGTGTGTGTGTGCCTGTGAAGGCCAGAAGAGAGGGAAGGATCTTCTGAAGCTAGAGTTACAGGAAGTTATGAGCTGTGCAGAGTAGGTGCTGGGAACTGAACTAGTCCTCTGCAAGCGCAGTATATACTCTTAACCACTGAGTCATCTCTCCAAACACTCATATGGTTTCTTAAATCAACCAGCTCTTCACATGGCATTGAATTCTCTGAGCTGTCTCCGTGGACCAAAGTTTCTGTGTGCATCAAGGCAGGTGGATGCTAATGGGGAGTTCTTTGTCGTGACCCCCATGGTTTTCTCTTTATCCCAACAAGATATCTCTTTAATACTTCCAGCTCTGCCACCGTCAGTGTGAGTCCCTGGCAGCCCCATGAATAATCAGGTCATTCTTTACACTATTTCTCTGCTTTCTCAGTGCTACTCTGCTTCAACCCTGGGTCTGGGAGACGCCCTAGGCTCAGGGGCAGAAGCACAGAGCACTCCAGGGTGCTCCAGGCCTGTCATCAGATATGCTCAGATGACCTCACACCAGCCACGAAGAAGCTACCAGTGATGCAAGGAGCTGGATGACACTAGTCTGGGTCCTTCTGAGCCTAGCACATTAGGTCACTGTCTTGGTTACTGTTCTGTTGCTGAGATGAAACATCTCATGGCCAAAGCAACTTGTAACTGGAGAACTTGCTTCCAGTTTTCAGAAGGTGAGTCCATGACCATCATGGTGGGAAGTGTGGAAGGCAGGCAGGCAGGCATGGCACTGGAGCAGTAGCTAAGAGCTTACATCTTGATCTGCCGAAAGCAGAAAGGGAGTGCAAGGCTGTGGGCTTTTGAAACCTGAAAACTCTGTCACCAAATTCCTGGGAGATTGTGATAGACTGCTTGAGTGTTCTGTACCTTGGCTTCCCCAATTTTAACATGGGTACAATAACAAGCCTACTGGAAAAGTCTCTATTGGAGATTAAAGAAGCTAGTTTAGTGCCATGGCACTTGGACAAGTAAGTCAGTGTCCTGGCTGGCTTTTTTGTTGCTGTGACAAAAACAACTTAAGAGAAAATAATTACAGCCCCAATATTCCACATTGCTACAACCCAGGAACCTGGAGGCAGAACTAAAGCAGAGACCATGGAGCGACACTGCCTCCTAATTTGCTCTCTTTCCCTTGCTTACCCGCCTTTCCTGTACAGCCCAGGTCCACCTGCCCAGGGATGGCAGAACTGCAGCGGTTTGGGGTCTCTCATATCAATTAACAGGTAAGACAATGCCTCACAGACTCGGCCACAGGCCCGTCTGATGTTGTGGGATCATTCCTCAGTTGAGGTTTCCTCTTCCCAAGTGACTCTGGGTGTCCAGTTGACAGCCGAGGCTGACTATGACAGTCTACTTGCCAAGAGCAAGGGCAAGCCCTGTGAGCCTTAACCTTCTTCACCACAGAGACAGGATCCAGTATTTATTTCCATCTTACAGATAAGTGAGGTGAAGCTTGAGGGATAGGGTCATTTAAAGCAATACAACCATGATTTTGGTCCCTTGGTGATTCTCTTCTTGCTTTGAAAAGTCTTAATTTTAACAATTCAGGAGTCATTATTTATTATGGTTTGTATACTAACCCCCCCCACACACACACACCCGCCGCAGTGAACACACGTTGAAAACTTGGTTCCTTGCTAATGATGCAGTTGGGAGGTGATGGGAAGGTTAGGGAGTAGGGCCTGGTGGAAGGAAGTTA
>JAQHUG010000128.1:3761979-3778930 GCA_028555095.1 Dicrostonyx torquatus
TTTTTAAAAAATCTAATAAAAAAGAAACCCATTTTAAAAGTGTTTACTTTGAGTTTTCATAAGATTTCAATCTGAATTCAGAGACGATTCACATAGTTTTGACTCTGAAATTGTCTCAGCACAGGCATAAGCCAGTGATTCTCAAACCTGGCCACAGCTGAGAATCACCCAGAGAACAAGCTAAACTAAGCTACACGGGTGGCCCTTACTCTCAGATACGCTGGTATCTGGAGGGTGCAGTTTAAAGTTATCTGGGTGAGCTTAGGTCTATGCTCACATTCAACCTTTTGCCTCCATTCCTGAAGCCATTGTGCTCCCACTGGTCTTTTAGTCTGCATGACTTCCCCTCAAGAACCCGTCTCCTAATTCCAGATGATAGACTCTTACATCTCCTGTCTTCCCCATTTTATACTTTGTGACATTGTGCTGCCTGTGCCCGGATGCTTTGATACCTCTAGCTGTAAAGAATAATAAAGGTAAGGGCAGACAGGTCTTCATTTATGTAAAACCCAGCCTCTGACACCAATGTCTACTTTATAGTAAGTGCTCAATTAATGCATGTGGACTCCATTAGCATTTTAATGTATAGTATTAGGGTTAGAGCTGCTTGCGTATTGCTTCCTCTTTCAGCATAGGGTTTAGGAATATAGACACTGGATTAAGAAAGGCAGACCCAGGGTTAGGAAATGTGTGAACAACTGATAAAACAGTCTTGGCCTAAGGTCACAACGGGCATTTGTAAGACTGAGTAAAGACGTCTGATGTCTGTTGGCAATTACGCGTACTCTTCCCACAGTAGACACTCCCCAAACTTTCTTAAGAGAATCACAGTGGTAATCTGTTTGCTTAAGCAAGTGAACCTGTATGCCTGTTAGTAAGACAAAAGAAGAAGAAGAAGAAGAAGAAGAAGAAGAAGAGGAGGAGGAGGAGGAGGAGGAGGAGGAGGAGGAGAAAGGAAGGAAGAAAGAAAAGAAAGAAAGAAAGAAAGAAAGAAAGAAAGAAAGAAAGAAAGAAAGAAAGAAAGAAAGAAAGAGAGAAAGAGAATGTACCATCACTTTCAGGGAAAAGCCCAAGCTTTTCTATCATTTAGGAATTTAGGATCTGTATACTTGGCTCTTTTCTCTCTGGGTTCATCAGAGGTAAAAAGAGGGCAGATTTTAATTCAGAAGTCTACAAATCATATTGTGAGTCTACAATCTTAACATTCTGTCCATGACCCTCAGACCCCTTTCTAAACTTCTGTGGACATCAATTCTGCCACATGTAGCAGGGAGAGTAGGAGGCGTCTCTCTTGAGTAGGACACCACAAGTGACAGTTCTGTGGAAACTGGAAAGCCCTGTGCAAGAGCCTGGTTGTGAGTTGCCTGCAGAGCTACCGATCAGTGCTTTAACAGGTAACAGTGCTGAGGTAACAGGCCTCCATTGGCTGCTCTCCTGGGCCTATGAGATGATTTCTTCAAGTCTATGTGGCTATTCTGCTTAGGGGTTATTGCTCTGCTTCTGCCCACTTTTACTTTTCTCTCTTTTGAGACAGAGCCCTGCTATGGTGCCCATATTCTAGCAATTCTCTCTCATTTCAGTCACCCAAGTACCTGGCACCACAGACACAACAGACACATGCTACTGTGTCCTGGCCTTCCCTTCCTCTCCTGCACTACTTCTGAGTAAGACCCATCCGGGGAACCCCAGCAGTGATGCAGCGGGAGGGGAGGAAGGGCTGTGTGTGCTGCAGCACTGCAAGTGTAGACAGCTAAAGACCCAAGCATTTGCTCACTAATTTCAAGTGTGCCATTTACTTTACATTCTTGATTGCAATACTTCACAGCATGCTTTGTAAAATTAATAAAGTCTGAGCAATTTGAAACCTTTCCAGTTGAGTTTGCCAAAGCTTCTCTACTGAGGAAGACAGAGAGTGGAACCCTGAGAGAATGGTTTGATCCACGGGCCAGAGACGGAAGGATTACTGAGGGCTGGTGTGTGTTCCTAGAATGCCTTTCTATTTCAGGAGAAAATGCATGCCAATTCCGTCTCACAGCAGCAGGCAGGCTTAAGCCACAGAAGTACTGATCGGTTAAAGAAGAGACTGTGTACTCTGAAATCATGCTGCTTACATTTATAGTATTGCATAGAGAATAAAATAGTCCAGAGAATAAAAATAAGGATTGTCACTCAACTTTGTGTGTGTGTGTGTGGGGGGGTGCGAGTGTTTAGGAATATAGACATGGGATTAGGAAAGACAGACCATATGTGTGGGTGCATATGCTATATGTGCTTTGTGCTGATAGGTATGGAGGCCAAAGGTCAATTTTAAATGTTTCTCAGTATGGAACCTGCTAACTTTAGTGTGTGTGTGTGTGTGTGTGTGTGTGTGTGTGTGTGTGTGTGTGGTGCATGTTCATTTATGTGTGTGTTGCATTTACGTTTGGGTGTATGTGTGCATCTGTCTGCCTGCTTATCTATCTATCTATCTTTCTATCAATCATCTAGTGTGTGAGTGTGTGTGTTTGTGTGTGTGTGTGTGTGTGTGTGTGTATGACAGTGAGAAAGAGAGGGAGGGAGGGAGAGAGGGAGATATGGGAGAAGAGAGAGAACAGGTACACAGGTACACCAGTGCCACAGCACACTTATGGAGATAGCATTTTGGAAGTCACTCCTCACTTTTGGCCTTGTTTTGAGGCAGGGTCTCTCTTGTTTCTGCTGCTATGATAGCCACTACTCTTGTTTCTGCTTTCCATCTCTTGTTGGAGTGCTGGAATCAGAGATGTGTACCAAGATCAAGCTCAGGTCATCAGGCATGCCTGCTGTGCTTTTCCATGCCAAGTCACCTCCCCAGTCCCACCTTGTTTTCTGAGACTGTCTTGTACTTGTAACCTGGGACTCATTGGTTAGAGATGGTTGGTTGGCCAATAAGTCACAGGGAACCTCCTAGCTATGGTTCCCCAGTGCTGGGATTTCACACATGCCATCATGCCTCGATTTTTATGTGGGTTGTGGGGAATAAATTTGAGCCCTTACTTGTTCTGCAGCAAGCACTTGGAAGACTGATTTTCCAACTCACAGCTGTCACTGAATTTTAGAAATGAATGCCAACTTGTGACTGAAGATATTAGGGTTGTGTGAGGACCTGTGGGAGGTGTTGCCTGGTAGGTTGCTTCTAGGCTCCTCATTGAGATGAAGAACTGACCCCAGCATTGCCAGCACTCACACCATGGAAGACTGACTGTGCAGGACACTCTGTGACTGACATGGTGGAATGAGTTTAGTAACTGTTTCTTGTGCATTCACTAAGCCATCTGCCTGCTATGCTCAGAGCACTCTAACATTAGCAAGCCTGAAAAACATGGCTTTTATTTATTTTTTTTAGGTTATAATATAAATCATATCTTCCTTCTCATCCCTCCCATCAAGCTCTCCCACATGCCTCTCCTTACTTTCTTTCAAATTTAGGATCTCCTCCATTATTGTTGTTGTTGAATGTATACACACACACACACACACACACTCACAAATATAAAAATACACCCAGTTGAATATGTAAAGTCACTTGTATGTAGTTTTTCAGGACTGAACAATTGATATTGATGATCAATCTGTGATTTCCATATTTTTGTTTTTATTTTTATAAAAATTATAACATTTTATAAATAAAAATTACATTATTTATAAATCTTATTATTTTTATTTTTAGAAAGAAGTATTGTATTTATTAACATCCAAAGACTTGCTATGGTCTAAGATGGCTGTTGGGAAACTCTGAATTGTGCCAGTTATTATATCAACTGGCCCATTCCGCCAATAGTACAGCCCTTCTGGAACAGAAGTAACGTAAGTATTACTTTAATTTTACATGAAGCATAATGTGATTTAGAACTACTCATAATGGGTTTCTTATAAGGGTTTTAATTAAGATTTAATTTTTATATCGTAAGCTCAGTGTACAATTTGGTGGTTTGAACATCTTTGGGACTGAATGATCTGTAGTTCCTTCCTTCCTTCCTTCCTTCCTTCCTTTCTTTCTGTCTGTCTGTCTTTCTTTCTTTCTTTTTTTTTTTTTAACTCTTTGGGCACCTGCCACTCAACTCCCAAATAAGTACACAAGGACTTATTAATTCTGATAGGTCTGACTTTTTATGTTACTTGGCTTTTTTCTTTTTCAGTTCTTAATATTCTTTCTTTATTCTGTATGTTTAGTGTTTTGATTATTATGTGACAAGGGAACTTTTTTTTGATCCAGTCTATTTGGTGTTCTATAAGCTTTTTGTATCTTCATAGGCATATATTTCTTTAGGTTGGGAAAGTTTTCTTCTATGATTTTGTTAAATATATTTTATGTGCTTTTAAGTTGGACTTCTTCTTCTATCCCAATTATTATTAGGTTTGGTCTTTTTATGGTGTCCCATATTTCCCGGATATTTTGTGTTAAGCTTTTGTTAGATTTAGCATTTTCTTTGACTGATGAGTCTGTATCCTTTATGGAATCTTTAACACCTGAGATTCTTTCTTCCATCTCTTGTATTCTGCTGCTTTCTCTTGTATTTGTGGTTTCTGATAGTTTTCCCATACTTTCCATTTCCAGAATACCCTTGGTTTGTGTTTTCTTTATTTTCTCTATTTTGATTTTCAAGTCTTGAGTCATTTCTTTCACCTGTTTGATTGCTTTATATTGGTTTTCTTTAAGGGATTTGTTGATTTCTTCCAATTTTTTGTTTGTCTTTTCCTCCATTTCTTTGAGGTAATTTTTTATTTCCTATTTAATGGCCTCAAACACTCTCCTAAAGTTATTTTTTAGGTGTTTTTCTTCTGCTTCATCTGTATTGGGGTATTCAAGTCTTGCTGTTGTAAAACCATTAGTTTTTGTTGATGTCGTATTACTCTTTGTGATGTTGAGTGTGCTCTTACCTTGTCTATTCATCTTTTCCTCTGATTGGTATAGTTGGGGCTGTGTTTCTGGTGATCAATCTTCCAGGTGCCAGTGGATCCAAGATTCAGATGGTTGCTCCTTGTGGTGGAGGCGGGACCATGGTTCAAGTCACCCAGGAGGTTTCTTGGCATTCCTGGTGATTACTCAGTGCCCCAGAGGTTGCTCTGTAACCCCGGAGGTAATTTGGGCCTGTTCCCATGAAGGTGGCGTGGGCCTGCTCCTGAGGAGGTCACTGGCTCGGGCCTGATCCCACAGAGCTTTCTGGCTTGGGACTAGTCCCAATGAGGTCGCTGGCCCAGACCTAACCAGATTTCCTAACAGATTCTGTTTCTCTTTAACTATGTTTTGCCTCTGGAATTTTACATTTCTTTATTTTTATATCTTCCCTTCTTACTCTATGGCTGGCTGGGTGGCTGGGTGCTAGCCCCTAGTATCCTATTCTTCTTTTCTCATTCCTCACTCTTTTCCCTAGATTTCTCCTCCTATTTATTCTCTCTGCCCTCCAGCCCTGCTTATTTTTTGCTTCTTCCTAGCAATTGGCCATTCAGCTCTTTATTAGACCAATCAGGTGTTTTAGGCAGGCAAAGTAACAGAGCTTTACAGAGTTAAACAAATACAACATTAAACAAATATTCAACAACATAAACCAATGCAAAGCATCTTAAACTAATATTCCACAATGATCATTTTGCCACAGTCAATCTTGTCACATTTTTTGCCTCAGGAAAGAAACCCTGTCACCTTTCACCACAGACCTCATCCCTCCATCCTCTAACCCCACCCCAACTAACTAACCCATTTTCTGTCATTATAAGTAGCCCGATCTAGACATTTTGTGTGTGTGTGTGTGTGTGTGTGTGAATGGATTTGCACAGTAAGTGACCTTCTTGTGTTTGGTTCCTTTCAGACAGTGTGGCATTTTCAAGGTTCATCTCCATCACCGCATCATCCAGTCTACCCTTCCTCCAGCAACAGTTTTGAAGATCTACAGGAGACCAGAAAACAAGAGTAAAGATGAGCAGGATGAGTGGCAAACCTGCAGGGATCCAGTCCTTTCTATTTGTGACTGCAGTGGTGAATAAGAATCCTGGTCCAGACATTCCTCTCCGGGAAGGGGCTCAGGTGTCATCTGCTTCCCTTTTCAAATATTGCCCTATAATTTATTCTTCAAGTCTTTTTATATACATTGAATTCTCTGCTGCAAAGCCTGCTTCCCAGAGTTGCTACCTGATTGATGCAGACACTTGTCTTTGGCACAGGGGGCATAGAACCTCTACCTGTTAATGAATTGTGCACTTAGATGATAAGCTGTGAAGTGTACATCCCAATAAACCTGCTTTTAAAAGGCATATCTTACATCTGAATCTGAAGAATACGAGATGCCGAGGCTTCAGAGTTTGGTGTTGGTGTAGAGAATGACTTAGTCCAGCAATTGCTCTTGAAGTGTGGCCCCAGACCAGCAGCAGCAGCCTCACCCAGGAACCTGCTGGAAATGCATACTCTTGGGCTTTCCTCCGATCTGCTGAATCAGATACAGTAGGAGTAGGTGGGGACAGAAGTCCTTCTGAAGAAATCTACTGGGTGGTTATCATATACATTCAAATTCAAACACCTCTGGATTAGAGTATGAATGAACTGAGGGAAGGTACTCAGTAGTGACTTCAATTGTCCAGGTCAGAGAGGGTGAAGAGTTAGTATCAGTGGCCCGAGGTCATGCAACAGAATGGGGATAAAGACATAGATGGAGAATCATTTCTGGATGAGTCTGTGTGTGTCAGCTTTCCATGGTTATGAGTTAACCTAAACCAGGAAGGTTCATCTCGGCACACAGTCTTGGAAGCTTCGGCAGCCCTGCCGCTTTGCTCTGCTGCTGAACTGTATATTAGGTGGAGTCAGAGGTAATGGCCAAAGCTGATGAAGAGTCATTCAGAGTGCATCAGGAAGTAACGTAAAAATAACAAAACTAGCAGCCACCAACATTTTGGACAAGGGAAGAAAAAGAGTATTAAGAATGAATTAAGTTTTAATCCTTGTTTGACAGTCTTTGAATGATAACCTGTTAACAGGACAAGTCTCTGAAGAGAAGTATAGGCCTGGAAGGTCAGGAAGAACTAAGCCTGGAGAGAGGGTAGAATATTCCCTCTGATGAGGTGGTCAGGGTGAGACTTTATACTTACACATCCTTCTGGACTCTAAAAAAAATGCAAAGAGTGGGATCCTGCTGTTGAAGACATCACACAATTTGGCCCTAGGACTTGGAGAAATTAAGTTGACCTCCTCTCTAATGGTCAAGATTTCATGGTTCAAGGTGCTAGGTGGCTGGTGGGAGAGAAAAGGTACCAATGGTCTCACTCAGTTATGAACCTTGTGTACTAACGTAGTCACTCTTCTGGCAAGATATGCTCACTGGTACTAGCAGCAATGTTTTGCAGATGTAAGGTTTACTCAACAGGACAGAACTCATTCCTAGTATTATAAACTTGGCCAAGTACCTATGACAAGAAAGGTCATAGACCCTGGGTTGGCGGGGATAAGATCATCAGTTTGTTAAACTGATGTAGTGTCTAACTACCTAGTATCTACTAACTATCTAAATATTTATCCTCATACACATAAATCAGTTCAGCTCTCACCCCACTTCAGAGGCGCTTCTGTTAGAAGTAGATGGAAGTTAACACAGAAAACCACAAGGAGTCAAAGAGCCGAGAATAAGTGACAGTGGAGTACTCATCCCCAAATGGGACATTGGCATCACACCCCTTCCCCACAAAGCTCAGGGAGCATTGGGAAGAGGAGGCATAAAGATTGTAACAGCCAGGGGGTCTAGGAGGATGGCCATGAAACAGTGTCTTCTGGACACGACGGGCAGTTGCACTCGTGAGCTCTCAGCTGCCGTGGATATGACAGTAGACCTGCCAAAGAGCCATCTGGTGCTTTCCAGTGGTGGGGGGGGGCATGATACTCACTAGGCCCTGCTCCTAGTTGAAAAGTTGTAGGCAGTTAACAGCTACCAGCAGAAAGAATGTCAGTTTTCTGCGGAGGTGGAGTCATTGGTAGATGGCCCCATGCTATGAAAATCGCTACACACACACACACACACACACACACACACACACACACACACACCTTATGTATATATATAAAGTTGGGAGAAGGATATGAGGGGGAGACCCTGGAGGAGTTGGGAGGGATTAATGATGGAGTACATGCAATGAAAACAAAAAGCATATGTGTATGAAGGAAAAATAAAGAAGAAAAAAGTGCAAAACCAAATGTATATTTCACTGGGAGTGGTGCACACCTTTAATCCCAGCACTTGAGAGGCAGAGGCAGGTGGATCTCTGTGAGCTTTAGGCCAGCCTGGGCTACAAGAGCTAGTTCCAGGACAGCCAGGGCTGTATATAGAAACACTGTCTTTTTAAATCATATTTTAGCAAATCTCAGATGCCTTCAAGTGAGGCAGATAATGCTTGCCTTGCAGAAGCGAATAGATACATTCCTCTCACCTGGACAACCCAAGTCAGTGTCCTTTCCATTTTTATTTTTCTGAGGCAGGGTGTGGCCATGTAGCTCAAGCTGTCCTTGTGATTGCCCAGCTTCAAGCTTCCAAGTGCTAAGATTGCAGGGTAGCACGGCCATCCTTGGCTTCTTCCTGTTCTTTTCCTTCAGGAAAACAAGCAGTTACCCAGGTTGCACATGGGCAAGATACAGGCTTACGTGTAACCAAATTGCGATTTTGTTATTTTTGCCTTTATAAGCTCCTAACTAACATAGCTCCAGGGATGGAAGATTATGAGTTTGAGGCCAGCTTGGGTTACGTAATGAGATCCTATAGAAAGAAAGGAAGGAAGGAAGGCAGAAGGAACAAAGGAAATAATAAAGGAGGAAAGATGGGAGTAAGGGAGGGAAGGTGGGAGGGTAAAGAAGAGAACTTATTATGTACACACAGATATGGAGACACAGAGAAACTAAGAGACATCTAACTCTCATGGGGCAGCAGAGGCAACTGTTCCTCAAGGCACACTAACGACACATGAGGCATGTGAAATGCTTGTGTTTATGATGTCTGCAATGGTCCACCTGTGGGTAACACCCATTCTGCCCCCAGTTAAGACAATATAAAACCCAGAACTGCTCACCAACTAATTGGGGAGCCCCAGCCCCAGCCAGGTGGTTTCCCTTGAGCACAGAAGACTGTATCGATCCTGGGCATCTTCTGACTCGGACCTCTTTACTCATCTTTGATCTGTGTAGCTATAACATTGGCAGGGAAAGTTGATGGGGCGCTCTTAAACACTGCTCAAGCAGTCAAGGTTTCAGGTGGTCTGGCCCTTCTGTCCTGCCAGACCCTTTGCTGAGGACCTTGCCTCACTCCTCATTTCTCTATGTGTGCTTTCAAGTGATTTAATTGCCACACCCAGCACAGATCGATGGGACAACCTGGGACCTCGCTGTATTCATTATGTACAAGAGGAGAAGGAGGGACTGACTAGTTGCAGTAGGATGTTGCAGGGGTGAGCAATCTCCGGTGCCACCATTCAGGACAAGGAAGCCACAGTTGCTAGTTTTTGCACATACTGGTTAATTGTTCACGAACCCTTGTCCCTGCACAGAGGAAGGCTTTGCCAGCTTTCATAGTCTGAAGTACTGGTCCGTGTGGATAATTACACATTCACTAAGAACTTCATCCACTCTTTGCGTACCCACTCAAGACTTCCTTGGCATCCCATGTTTAATGAACAGAGTTCATTTGATCTCTGCGGCCATTTGATCCAGCACCACTGGCATAACTTGTTTGGCAATGTGTCAACCACATAGCAGCTACAGAGGCATCAAGCCGGTGCCTGTCATGACATCGGATGTAGTCAAAGAGTTTCACATGCTCTCCTAAGTGGCAGGCCTGAGGCCCGAGGCTCTCTCCGCCACACTGGCTGTGCCATCACCACTGTCCAACGTTGCAGTTCTGTTGTACTGGTGTGGGTAATGGCTTTCAGATGTGTCTCTTTGGCCAGCTCCAACTATGGAGCCAATGGGTTTTCATTTGCTCTTGGCTCCCTAAACTTATTAGAGGGTCCTTCCTCACCAGACTTTGCCAGGGACAGATGTGACTCTTCTGGGACATCCTTCTCCCTTTCTCCACGTCACTTAAGAAACACTACATTTTCCAGGTCAGTGCGCCACAGTGCAAGTGAACGCTGTAGTCCTTAGGAACCTTGGTTTGGGATAATCTAGGCTTTAAAACTCAAAATCTCTACCTCAAACTCTCGTCTCTTATTTCAAAGGTTTTGCTATAATCGGGATCTATAGTGTCTCCTAAAAGGCCACATGTTAAAGGTTTGGTCCCCCGACTTGTAGCACAGTGATGAGAACCTTAGGAAATGATTCCTACTGGGATATTTTCCGTCACTCGAGGTATGCCTTTACAGGAGACTATGGGACCCCAGTCTCCTTTTTCTCCTGTCTCTTTGGCTCCAGGTCAGGAAGTGAAGAGTTTAGTTTCAACATGCTCCTTGCCTTGGTGTGTTCCCTGACCTCAGGCCCCAAAACAGCAGCCTGGCTGATAACAGGTATCTGATCAAGGCAGACCTCCAAAATCAAGGGCCAGAATGAGCATTCTCTATGTGACTCATTGCCCCAGGTACCCTACTATGAGGATATATGCCCCTCCTCAACCTCTTCCTCTTTCTCCTCTTCCTCTTCCTTTTTCCTCATCTCTGCTGCAGTAACTGGGGAGAGGGAGCCCCTTCAGCATTGGGAGTAACTTGACAAACTCGAGAAAAATAACATAAGCTAGCATTTCAAAGTCCTGTTCATCCCCACCTGTTTGGACCACATAGCCACAATGAAGCCTTAGTGAGAAAGTTTAAGAGGTGTCTGAGTACTGGTCTGGATGGCTTCAGAGCCTCCAGCTCGCCTTTATTTGACAGCAAGAGGCATGCCGGCGGGGCAGTCCTGCAGAGTTCAGTGGATGCCATGAAGTCTCCCTGGTTCTGAAAACCACTTTCCTTACCCTCTAACTTTTAAATATTGTAACTTCAACTTTCAGCAGAATGGAGGCAACATTTATTGATTAAATCTTATGTGTTGCTTACCCCAGCATCCCCACTTTAAAATATAAATTTCCTCTGGCAGGGAATAACCCTTACACTACCATTACCTAACCTCTAGAACCAGCTGATGGGGTCAAGGCCACCTGAGATTGGAATCAGGACAGCTGTTCCCAAGAAGGAAGAAGATACCCAAAGGAGATGGGGTGAAGGAAAGCCCAAGTCAAAGTTTATCTGCCCTGCAAAACTTGCCTCGCAAGAGCCCTGAAATAAGTGGCAGTGTGAGCTGGAATCCCATAGATTCACTGGAGCAGTCAGGGGAAGGTCTCTGCTTTGTACCGAGGTGGAGCAAGGGCTCAGGTGCAAAGAGGAACGCAATGAAACTCATTACTCTGACAAAAAAATAAAATTCTCATATTTGGCTTTTTCTGTCATTCTGAATTAGGGGGTTTTGATTTTTTCTTATTCCGAGTTATGTAAAATGTTGATAATCGGATGAGAAAGGAGGTCATGTAGGGAGGCTGGCTTAAGATTTCCATCTTTCTTTATATAAACTGACTGCAAGTGAATCATCGCCAGAAATAAATGACTCTGGTCTGTTCACACCGTGGAATGCTATTTAGCAATAGAAAGGAAGGAAGAGATTACTAACACAGATGGGTCTCAAAATGTATTTCATGAAACAAGACAGATACAAAGTAATATAATTATATAATTCCACTTTTATGACTCCAACAGATAAAACTGATCGAAGGTGAAACCAAGCTGAACAGTGGTGCCATTGGTCAGGGAGAGCTGGAAGAAATGAAACATGACGGAAGCCTTTCTGGCAATGTAAATGTGGTCCATGGTTCCATGGTTTGGGTATTGACTGCACAGACATGTCTGATGTTTTTCAAAGATCTTAGAATCTTCAGATATGTGCATTTTACCCTATGTATGTAACACTACCATGCAGACAAAACCATCCAAACAGGTTTCCTGATCTGTTTTTCTCAGGGATGACTGACTGGCTGTTGGTCTGCCGAGAGACCCACCTTGTAGGTGTAGCTCACCAAGAGACCCCAAGGAAATGAAGTCAATGCAAACTGCTCAAGTTGAGGAGTGGCTTCATGCTGTGTCATCCACGGGTATTACGTAATGCTTGCCTCAAAATACAGATGCCATAAGCAAATTCTACTCATATTATTTTGGATTTCCTACATACCCAGAAAGGATTTATACAGGGAAGCATGACACACATGAACCCCCTTTTTGTGTTAACCAGTTTTTCAAAAGCCTGAATTTCTTCTATCTAATCTTCCTGAGATCTTTTGTGGGGACAAAAACAGGATGATAAAAAAAATAAAAGCTACCTTTGTAGCTTACTACACACTATAACTTATGTACGCCTGGAAAGTTCTTTCCAATGCACAATCCCAGAGTACTTCTGTACAGCTGGCGGATGTGCAAGCAGAGGTGTGGTCATCTGCCTATGCCCCGTGGCCCTTTGCTAAGTGCTCTACTGAAGAGCTGGAACTTGGGTTTCCCCAAAACCTATAGCAGTTTTTTTTCAATAGCATACATTCTTATCCTAATATTATTTCTATTCTTATTGGGAATAAGAAATATGATAATTTTTATTATTCATCTGGTTTTGTGGTTTATCCATTTCCTAGAGTCCCTGTCGTCTTTGAGGTATTCTAGTTGGTTGCTATGTAGATGACTATTTTACCAAATACATAAAATTATGACTTATCAGGAAGAATACACGGAAGAAAAAAGAATTCTTAGACAATAGCTTAGTTCTGCTAAAGCCAAAATAAGGCTGATACTGTAAAGTCCAAGAAAAGTTGACTAACTTTGGTTTCACAAGACCGTGAGTTACCTTGGAGTTTTCCCAAATGGTCATCAGATCCACTGATGAAGGATTTAAAGTCTGATCCCAGTTGTAGGCACTAATAAGTCATCCTATTTTCATATGGAAACAACAGGCACACTGCAAAGTGGCTAAAGACTGATTGATATAGCGCAACATAACAGCAAGACCAGCCCAAACCTACCCACCCAGAGCTGCTGACTACCTTCTGTGTCACCATGATGGTGTCTCTGTGTCTCCAGCCTCACTACAATGCCTGTTCCAGTCATGCACCTGAGGCCTTGCTGTGCTCCCAAATCCCGTGGAAGGACAGAAAAGGGCAATGCCCTGTTCTGGGCAAGTCTTGACCAGTTCTTAAAATGCTCTGCCCTTTCACAGCTTCAACTCATGAATAATCACTCCTCCATAAAAGCATCCTCATGAAAAAAGTTACCTACAATCCTACACAGTGGGACCCTCTTGAGAAACCAGCATTGGCTCCTCTGTGTGTCATTTTTCTTTGAAATAAACTTTTCTTCCAATACCTAAATTTGTCTTTGTCTTCATTCCCATTTATTTTTAATGGGACCAGAACTGGAAAGTATTAGGTAAACATCTTGATCTTGCCTCTCTACTTTTGAGACCTCTTCAGTCTTCAGCTACAGGAAACACCAAGCCCTTGAAATTAACTTCTACAGCCAAATTTGAAGCTAAGATCTCAAAGCAATGGATAATTCGATAGCAGAAACAATCATTTAATTTTTCCTACTTATCATGCCCTAAGAACACACCTACTTACTCTGCTACAAATGGAGCCATTTAAAGTCTTTTGCTTTCCTTTCTTTTTTAAATAAAAGTTTGATTTTTTAAGTGTGTGTGTGTGTGTGTGTGTGTGTGTGTGTGTGTGTGTGTATGTGTGCTTGCAGATGCCCAAAGATGGTGTGGAGTTGCTTGGAGCTGAAGTTATAAGTGACTGTGAGCTGCCCTCCTGGATGCTGAGAACAAAACTTGAGTCCTCTGAAAGAGCAGCAAGAGCTCTTAACCACTGAGCTATCTCTCCAGCCCCCTTCTGAACACCTTTCTAGTGGTATAAGCTAACAACATTTATGCAACTTAAATCATTATCAACATGTATGTTTATCTATTTACTATTTAGTAAAATGTAGGCAGAGACTGCTTGTTCATTTCCCGACTGCTCAGATCCAAATAATCTCACAGAAACTATATCAATTACAATACTATGTGACCAATAGCTTAGGCATATTTCTGGCTAACTCTTGTATCTTAAATTAACAATTTTCTATTAATCTATGTATTGCCACGAGGCTGTGGCTTACCTGTGAGGTTTTCTGGCATCTTTCTCCTTTGACAACTACATGGCATATCTTTGACTTGACCTACTCTCTCTCTATATCTCTGTTTTGGTTTCCCACCTGGCTTTACTTTGCTAAACCATTGACCAACACAGCCTTATTCATCAACCAATAACAGCAACACATATACAGGACATCCAGCATCAGTAAAATATTTACATTTAATTATATATATGCATATATATGTTGGTGCATATATTCATGTCCACATTTCTGTATTATCTTAATACTTACAATTTTGAAGTTATAGTTGAGAAGTTGTTTATCTCCATCCCAAGTAGTTCAATATTTATGTTGCATCAGAATTCTTGCAGTTATAATGGAAATGATTTTAACTTTCTTAGTGGTAGTCTTGGAAAAACTTCTAAAGTACTCAATGGAAGAGTACTTGCTTATTGTATGCAAGCCCTGAGTTCAATCCTTAGGACCATGAAAAGGCTATCTTGAATTAATTCTGCGAAGTCAGGTTCTGGAGTCATGTGTACAAGTATGAAGTAACACTTTTCTACACTAAGGAGACCCTGCATTAAAAGTTGGCTATGTAAGAGGACCTCATCCCAAATGCTTTCTTGAGGGGATGCAATATTTATGACCTTTGTAATAGAAGCAAAATGGGACGAGAAGCTGTGAGGATTTTAGGGCTGCAATCTAGCCTCTCATAGGCTGATGTCCAGACAAGTTAAATGTCTTGCACCAAGCCTTGCTTTGAGAGAAAGCCACATTTAGAAACCTGATCTTCCCCCACCAGTGAGATTTTCTTTCTTTCTTTGTCTTTTTCTTTTCTGTTTTTGGTTTTTCAAGACAAAGTTTCTCTATAGCTTTGGTGTCTGTTCTGGAACTCATTCTGTGATCTCAAACTCACAGAGATCTGCCTAGCTCTGTCTTCTGAATGCTGGGATTAAAGGTGTGGACCACCACTGCTTGTCCACCAGTGAGATTTTCTATCCCCAGCTCACAGAGATGCCTCTCAGGGAACTCAGCATCTTCCTAACTATACTTAGCTTGTTTGTTTTTGTGCCCTTTTTCTTCCAAAAATGACATTAGGTAGATTGCAAAGATCTTTAAAAAAACAAAAACAAAACAAACAAACAAAAAAACAGTCACACAACATAACAAAAGAAAAAAAAAGACTATTAAGCCCAAATCAAAGTATGAACAATCAAATGGTTACCACAAAATGCCCATGGAAGGTCACATGGCATCAGATGTGGCATCCTTTGTTGGTTAGCGTCTTCCAGGCCAGGAGGAAAAGAAAAAAAAATCCCTTCACTGGATGTACTGTCCCCAGATAGAAGCATGCTAGTGGCCCAGAAGATAATACTTTCTTCGGAGTCATGACTTGGACCAACTAAACTACAGATATTGCTAAGTTGTCCTTGCAGCTCTGTGACAGTGAACGTTCCTGCTATAGCAAGTGTCACAGAAACAGGGTGCATAAACGTCATTCCAGGAGCACCCACCAGTACATGGATTGTAACAGTCCTGATGGTAGAACTTAGAAAAACATACCACAGAATCCAAACATGTACAACATTTGAACTTTAGTACTTTAACATAATGTTGAATGGATTTTAAATACTTCTTTTCTGAGTATAAATGTAATATATAACATGATCATAGAAAATAGAACATTTTTTTTAAAAAAAGAAGTGACATCATTATGTATTCTGTCTTGTAGAACCTTTTAAGCTTATGCATATATTTCTTTAGACAATATGGTTTCAGATACGTGTGTACCTGTGTGTGTCTGTGTATAGTCATGCTCTAAATAGTGAGTTTTTTGTCAACAACTGATGTAGGAGGGTTCTTTTGTATTTCTGTGCTTTCATTGGCTAATAAAGAAACTGCCTTGGCTTTTGATAGGGCAGGACTTAGATAGGCAGGGAAAAAGAGAACAGTATGCTGGGAAGAAGACTGGGTGGGGAGAGTTGCCATGAAGCTGCCAGGGTCAGACATGCTGAATGGTTCCCTGTAAGATCACCACCTTGTGGTGACACACAGACTTTTAGGAATGGGCTGAATCAGATGTAAGATTTAGTTAAGCAGAGGCTAGTGATAATTGGCCAGGCAGAATTTAAATGAATACAGTTTGTGTGTAATCATTTCGGGTATAAGCTAGCTGAGCGGCCGTGGCCGGGAGCCAGTCGCTGGGAACAAACGGCCGCGATCCTCTCAGGTGCTGGGAACACAACCCGCACCTATTACAACAGTTTGGCGCTCCAACGTGGCTGGTTAATCCACTTAAAAACCTGAGAGGGCTTAAAAAGGAGAGAGAATTTAACACAGTTTTTTCCTGTTTGTGGATGGCGTGCCACAGAGAGATTTCCTGATTCAGCAAAAGCTGTGGTGGTTTTGGAAAGGGGCTTCCTGGGCCCTGCCGCCAGTACAAACTGGTCTGTGCCGCCAGCGCAACCTCTGACTCCTGCGGGAGACAGAGCCTTTGAATGGGGTTTTCTGACTAAAATGTTACGGCTTGCTTGCCTGATGACAATGTGGGCTTGCTGTGTGCGCTGTGTGACTGGAACTGCTCAGCTCAGAGGCGCAACTGACTCCAAGGCAGAGGCGGCTCCGCCATGCTGACCTGTGCTTGCTAATCTCAGGCAGATCTTAATTACCGTAATTATCATGATAACAGCACAGTTAAGGTTTAGACTGGGCAGGAAACAGGCTGTACCATATTTCTCCTACATAACACAACTTAAGTTTTTAAGATGTACTTAACATTTTAAGAAATGCTCCTGGATACTAAAAAATTACAGACTCACAATATGAC
>JAQHUG010000128.1:3791414-3825158 GCA_028555095.1 Dicrostonyx torquatus
AGCTCACAACTGTCCATAACTCTAGTTCCAGGGGACTTGACACCCATGGCAAAACATCAATGCACATAAAATTAAAATAAAAAAGAGCATAGTAAAGCTCTCATGTGTCTCTCTGCAAAGTTAAAAATGTATTGCGCAGTTATAAACCCACAAAGATTGACAACTTTGCTAGCAGCAATTTGCTAAATATTACCACTCTTTATGATAGCCCTGGGTGGGCAAACAAAGGTCTTGTTCTTCTAGTTTGATTCTTATTAACTTTCAGAGTGCACATTTCATAGCACAGTCGTTAAATCCCCACATCTGTATCTGTGTTGCATGTATGTAGGTCTACAGAATGGCTATCAAGGGTTAGAGAGTCACAACAAAGTCACAAGGTTTCAGAAGAATTGAGAAGCAGGGAAACTGATAGAAACTAGAATAGGGTCTGCAGGGTGTGTGTGTGTGTGTGTATGTGTGTGTGTACAAGCACATGCGCACGCACATGTGAGGTATCTAACCACACCAAGCTGGCCAGGAAGCTATTATAAATGCTATAGAGTTGAGCTGCAGGGTCACAGGTCACCATTGAGCTACAGAGTTCAGTCCAGCTGCAGAGGAGATAGGTCAAGACTGAATCTCTGTGAATAAATGGGCAGACCGCTGACAGCAGGCTGAGACAGGCAGAGAAGAAGACGGACAGATAATGGTTAAGTAGGCTGTATCAACAGCAAGGACTGATCCAAGCTGAAGCCCTTGGTACAACACGGAGTTCTTTGCCTGTTGGTATCTTTGATGCATACACAGGGTGGTCAGATGACAAACCAATGTGTGTGGTTGACATTCCAGTGCTAGGAGGTGACCTCTTTATAGGGCTCAGGTGTAAGTGTTGCACCCTTTCCTTAGCCTGACATAATAAATTCTTGGGCTTGGCTTTCATGTTATGATTTTAATATACCCAAGAGCTCTTACAGTACCAAGTCACCCCAGGACATGTATAGTATGGTACTGTTTCTGCTCCCAGGAATAAGTCATTTATCAATGGGTACTGCATGGGTGGTGCTGGACAGACAGTGGCACTAACACCTCCATCCGAGTATAGAGGCATCTTCCATCCTCAAAACTGAGTCAAACGCTGCTAGAGTATGAAGTCTCTCAGAGCAAGCAACAGTCTGAAAACACTGTTCTACACAGCGTAGAGAATCTTAGGGCAAGGCACCTCCTGGTCTCAGCAGGCAAGAAATGGGGCCTGGGCTGTCCTTGTGGCCATTTCAAAATGGTGACCACGTCAAGGTATGGAGCTATGGCTCTGGGGAGAAATTACATCCAAACTGAATTAAAAGTCTTTGCTATTGCTTGGTCCTTCGCTTCTCTCCTCCTGCTACTTGCTGAACTTCAGTGAGCACAACCACGCTGGGCAGAATTTTGATTTCCTCATGCTACACACCTGCCTCCTTGCAGGACACACTGTGAGTTTAGAAGAAAAGCCTCTTGGCTTTGTGGAGTTGCTAAATTCAGATTCTGAGGTCCAAGGGGTCACTTGTTTTCACTGTGCACATTTTTCTAATGAACCAGAGAGATTACACGTAGAATTTGAAAGCTAAACTATTATAGAAGGGCATTGGAGAGGTGGCTCAGAGGTTAAGAGTGCTTGCTTCTCTTGCAGAAGACCCACATCGGGTGGCTTCCGGATCAAGCAGTTCAAAACTCCCTGTGACTCCAGTTCCAGGGCACATAACACCCTCTTCTGGCCTCTCTGAGCATATGTGTGAAAATACTTATAATCAAATAGACACACATACACAAAAGTAATAAAAATACATCTTTAAAACACTATGAAAGAAACGTAACTATTATTTTATTTACTCTTATTTCATGTGCATGGGTGTTTTGCCTGCATGCATGTCTGTATGAGAGTGTTGGATCCTCTGGAACTGAAGTTACAGACAGCTGTGAACTGCAATAATGGGTGTGGAGAATTGAACCCCAGGTCATCTGGAGGAGAAGCCCATTCTCTTAACCGCTGAGACGTCTCTCCAGTCCCAAAATGTAACTCTTTACAACTCAAATTCATTGGCTTCTAATGCAAGGTTGAGTGAAAACCATCTGGTCAGCTAGGATGAAGACGAGAACTGTTTGCTACCTTTCTGGCAGTCAAGCAACAGTCCTTTCTTCCCTTTAAACGCTCATGGAACTCACCACTGTCCTTTAAGAAAAATGTTTTTCCATCACAGATATAAAGTCCTTTAACATTTTTAGAAAATACAAGCAAAGAAAAAGGTTGTTGTTTGAGACAAGGCTTTTCTGTGTAACTACCCTGGCTATTCTGCAACTTGCTCTATAGACCAAGCTGACCTCAAACTCACTCTGCCTGTCTCTGCCTCCCCAGTGCTCGGATTAAAGACATGGGCTACCACCATTGGGGAAAAAATGGAAAATTTTATTGATAATCTCACGTACTTTGTATTGTATTTTGTTCATATGTTGTGTGTTTTAATTTTTATTTTGTCTATTTTCTCCATATATGTTTTTTCATCATTTATCTATTGTGAGGCTAGAAAGATATTTCTGTGGTTAAGAGCACTTGTTAATCTTGCAGAGGACCTGTATTCAGTTTTCAGCATCCCCATGGTGGCTCACCACTATGTTTACTTCTAGTTTGAGGGGATTTAACACCCTTTTCTGGTCTCATTGGGCTCTGCACTTATGTGGTACACATTCATTCATGCAAACAAAATACACACAACACACAGACATTTGTTAAATAAACAAGTTAAAATTTTCTCCCAATTATATGACACAGGAAAAAACTGACACGTAAAACTCCACTCTCTGGAGAAATAGCTTATTCCTTTTACTTGGGTGCATTTCTTCATAATTAGTTTCCTCCTCCTCCATGGGAACTTGTGCAGAAGCAGAGGGACAGATCACAGGCATTAAGTGGCAAATTGGTAGATCAGTAGCTGTTCCTAATTAAACACTAGTGACTCAGGACTCTCATGACTTAAAGGTGCCACAAGTCAACATCTGTGTTTCAGGGCAGAAAAAGGGTCATTATATTGCCTTATGTCATTCTACTTTAGTGCAGGGACAATACCTTTAAAGTTAATTTGGGTTTTGTTTCTTAGCAGAGTGGCTGGTATAGATATTACCAGATAGCAATTGCTGGAAGTGAACACTTTTCATTACCATGTTTTGTGGTCATTAAATATGAAGATGATTTCCTTGAAGCCAAGTTGCAGGATATGGTTCAACAAGCCCACTTCCTGGTGCAGGAATGTGGAGGGAAGGCAGCAGAAGAGAAGGAGCTGGAACTGGGTTGTGCTTTGTCCCCAGGTTACATATCCTCAGTGGGAGCCTGCAGTTCCAAACTTAAGGAGCAAAGAACCACTCCGTCTCCCAGCTTCAAAGTCCTCTTGGATTTAATTTTCATATATAGCTTGGTCAGTTGAACACATTTCTCTAGAAATTTCCTCAAGTAGAAGGTAGGGCCAATTTGCTTTCTGAGACGTTATGTACTTTAGCGGGATGTACTAATTGCCTTCAGATGCAACTTAAGCATCCCAGTCTGAGCCGAAGCCAAATCTGAGACTTCTTTAGCACTGACATGGTACTGAGAGTGAAAATTTCTGCCTGAGGCCAGGCAGGATGGGTTCATGCAGCAGAGAAAGATGGAGTAGAACAAAGAAAGAGGGAGCTCAGGAATGGGGTGGGAGTTGGGGTGGGTGGGCAGTGAAGGCCTCCCTGTTGAGGGGACATGGATGGAGGGAAGAGGTAACATGTGTGGGAAGGGCTGTCTGCCTGTGAGTGAGCAGCAGGCTCCCTGGTGGCCCTGCTCCCTGGGAACTCTCTGATCCTTGGTTCTGCCAGACCTGCAGTTCCTACTGCCAACAAACTTCTCCGCAAAACACCTTCCTCTTTCAGGGCTCTGGAACCTTCTCTGATTCCAATATTCCCATCCTGAGTAATAGATTTTATGGTCCAGCCTTAATAAGTAGATGAGCTGGCTGCAAGAATAACATGGAAAACATTTTTAGAGGTTTGCAAAGGTATCATCTGTGTTATACTTATGCTGGAAAATCATAACAGGGAAGAAAATACAACAAGATTAAAAACTCACATAAAAGACTATAAATTGAGCTTTTTTCAGACTTATTTCTACAGTGATAAATTTCAGAAGATAATGAAAAAGAAAGAAGATATGAAATTGTGATGTAACCGTAGACTTTGTAGCAAGTATTATGACACCAGATTTTACGCACACATGAATATATGTGTGTGTATTTACGTGTGAGGGTGTATGCGTGTGTTTACATTTGTGTGTGTATGTGTGTGCATATATGGGTATGTTTATACATGTATACATATGTGTATACAGATATGTGTGTATCTCACAGGCTTTTTCTTCCTCAAAGGCTTGCACTTTGTTGAGTTGTATTCAAATATTCTTCACCGTTTTTCTCACTCTGAGTGGATGAAGCAAGGAGAAACTAGGTCTTACTGGTTTCTTTCTTCTTTATTGTTTTTATTGAGCTATATATTTTTACCCATCTCCCTTCTTTCATCCCTTCTCCCCTTGCACCCTCCTCCTTACCCCACTCCTCATGCTCCCAATTGTCCAGATCTGTGGATTGTAGTCTGAGAAACCACCGTATTGATTTCCAGAATGACTATATACGATTGTACTCCACCAGCAGTGGAGGAGTGTTCTTCTGACTCCACATCCTCTCCAGCATAAGGTGTCCTCAGTATTTTTGATAGGTGTAACCATTTTGACAGGTGTAAGCTGGAATCTCAGAATTGTTTTGATCTGCATTCCCTTGATGATTAAGGATGTTGGGCGATTCCTTAAATGTCTGTCAGTCACCTGAGTTTCTTCTATTGAGAATTCTTTGTTTAGCTCTCTACCCTTTTTAAATTGGATTATTTGGCATTTTATTGTCTAGTTTCTTGAGTTCTTTATATATTTTGGAGATCAGCCCTCTGTCAGATGTGGTGAACTTTCAGAGGCATCACCATCCCTGATCTCAAGCTCTACTATAGAGTTATAGTAATAAAAATAATACAGTTTGGTGCTGGCATAAAGACAGATACATGGTTCAATGAAATCGAACTGAAGACACTGACGTTAATCCATGCACATATGAACACTGATTTTTGACAAAGAAGTCAAAAGATACAATGGAAAAAGGAAAACATCTTTAACAAATGGTGCTGGCATAACTGGATGGCAACATGTAGAAGACTGCAAGTAGATCCATATCTATCGCCTTGCACAAAACTCAAGTCCAAGTGAATTAAGGACCTCAATATAAAGCCAGTTACATTGAACCTGATAGAAGAAAAATTGGGAAGCAGCCTTGAATGCACTGGCACAGGAGACCCCTTCCTAAATAGAACACCAATAGCATAGACACTGAGAGCAACAATCAATAAATGGGACCTCCCGAAACCGAGAAGCAAAGGACACAGTAAACAAGACAAAATGACAGCCTACAAAATGGGAAAAGATCTTCACCGACCCCACATCTGACAGAGGGCTACCTGGTTTCTATACCAACTTTTCTTGGTAGGGATGATGCCTTCTATGGAGAAAGGTGCCAATCCCTTCTCACTCATCCCTGCGGTCATGGTGTCTCTTTACAGCAACAGTGACCAAGGCACAAAGCACAACAATACAGAAATTATTTAAATGATTTAAATAGTGATGGCTTATTGATGTTTGGGGTACTTTCTTACCTTGAAAATGCATGAAATTTCCCTTTTTTCTTTACCAAAGCGTATCAGAATAAATTAGTGACGATGTGATTCCTGTTTGAGTACTTGGTGATATTTTGACAATGGGCCCCATCATTTTGTATTTCAGACCACATAGCCACCATTTGTTGATAATGTCTTTCAATGTAGCCTGAGTTATTTCCAGGTCGAAAGCCAGGTCCACATTTTTGCTTTGAAGAAAAAGAAATTCTAAACAAATACAGATGGTCAGGTCATAAACTTAATTAAAATTTCTGCTTTACTGGATGTTATACTAAATATGGTCATACTGCCAAGAGAAACACGGAAAAATCCATTTGCACCCACATCTTGCTTCTTCCCCACAGTATAAAATAACAGAATTTGATGAACGGGTGAATGTATATGTATGTGCATATGTGTATATGCATTCCTGCATGTCTCTGTGTTTTGTCTCTCTGTGTGTATGTGTGTGTGCATGCATATGCATTCCTGCACCTCTGTGGTGTATGTGTGTGCATATGCATTCCTGCATGCCTCTGTGTTGTGTGTGTGCATATGCATTCCTGCACCTCTGTGGTGTATGTGTGTGTATATGCATTCCTGCATGCCTCTGTTTTAGTGTGTGTGCATATGTGCATATGTATTCCTGCTTGCCTCTGCATTTCTCTCTCTCTCTCTCTCTCTCTCTCTCTGTGTGTGTGTGTGTGTGTGCACGCGTGCATATGCATTCCTGTACCTCTGTGGCATATGTGTGTGTGTGGGGGGGGTGGGTGCACACATGTTTTTGGACATACATTCCTAAATACATCTGCGATGTGTGTGTCTATGTGCATTCCTGACTATCTCTGTGGTATGTGTGTGTGCATATGCATTCCTGCATGCCTCTGTGGTGTGTGTGTGTGTGTGTGTGTGTGTGTGTGTAAGCATGTGTGTATGCATGAGTTCAGCTCTCTCTTTGACTTGCTGCTATAAATGTTTTGATTAATGAAAAATGAGTTTTAATTTAACTCTGGGATTGATCATCTATGTCTAAGTTTTCTTACATTTATCACACTAGTTCTGATTTAAATACTTCATGAACTTCTGTGTGATTTCTCTCTCTTCTTTTTTTTTTATTTTTCGAGACAGGGTTTCTCTGTGGCTTTGGAGCCTGTCCTGGAACTAGCTCTTGTAGACCAGGCTGGCCTCGAACTCACAGAGATCTGCCTGCCTCTGCCTCCCGAGTGCTGGGATTAGAGGTGTGCGCCACCACCGCCCGGCTTCTCTCTCTTCTTTGTATACACACTGTGGACATTCTCTTCGTACTCACTTCTCCATTATACTTGCTTATGTCAAATTGATGGAGCTAGCCATTCAGCTCCGGGAGACTTACAAAGGTCACTATAGTAAGGAAAACTTGGCTTTCTTAGAGAATTTGGAGGGAGCAGATGGTCCATGCCTAACATTTGCAGGTAGGGACCAAGTGAGTGAGGATGGGAAATGAAGAGTGTGGCTAGCACATGCTGAGGGTCCTGCTGAGGATACTGCTGATGCTTCTGGCTGGCCCTGCAGTAGGACCCGTCCTTGGTTTCTGTGAAGTGTGATGGTCTCAAAGCCCCATGAAGAAGGGACTGAGCCCAAGGCTCATGATAAGGCCGTATGCATACAGCTCTAGAGTACAGGATTGAGCCCAAAGCTTATGTGTAAGGGCAGAATACATACGGTTCTAGAGTACAGCTCCAGGCATGTAAGCCAGAGCAGGAGGAGAAAGCTGGCCACCTATAAAGAGTATATTTGTCAGACTTAGCCTCACAGTGAGACTTGAGGAGGAGGAAGCTGTGCTTTAGCTCATTGTTTCAGAGATTTCAGTCCACAATCCATGTTCCAGTTGGCAGACCATCATGGAGGTAGGTGTGGAAGAGGTGTTCATCTCATGGTGGACAGGAAAACAGAGCAAGGAAGGAACCCTATGCCAACTTTGCTAAAAGCATCTTCCAGTGGCCTATTTCCTTCAGTTAGGCCCCACCTCCTGAAGTTTCTAGAACCTTCTAAAATAGTGCTATCAGTTGGGGATCAAGTATCCAGCATATGAAACTATGAATTGCATTTCACGTTCAGATCATTTATTGTCATCTATGCCCCGGCAATGCTTACGTGTGCACACGCAGCCCGTTTATGGCGATTCTCCAGTTGTTCCTATCCTGGGCATTCCTAGATGCTTCAGTTATTGTCAGACCCAAGGTTCAACAGTCTTCCTTTACACTATCTATTAAGTGGTTTTTGGGGCCTTTCTCTTCGTCTTATCCCGTGCACTTCTCCAAGCAGTGCTTTGTGTATCTGCATCATTCATTCTCATAACACAGCTGAGGTATCGCAGGTGCCATTGCTGTATCCTGTAGTTTATTTCCTTCTGTAGATAGAGATGTTTCTTAATGTCATCGCTGCACAGCCTATCTCTTCGTGTGAAGCCCAGAATCCTCCTGAGGCATGCCATTCAAACACATTCAGCCGCTGTTCCTAGGAGAGTTTCATTGCCCAGGTTTCTCTAGTTGTAAAGAAGGCAGCTCAAGACAGGTGTCTCATCTAGTTGTTATTTTGTTGTTGTTGTTATGTCTCTTGCTGACCACACCTTTCCTAGTGCCTGGAATGCAGCCCTTGCTATTCCTATCCGCCTCTTCACTGACTCAGATTACAGAGGCGTTAGTTTGTTGTGCCATAGCAGCAAGATCTTCTCCTCCATTATCTTACTAACGATCAAGGGCAGAACAGAGGGAAAACCTAGCAGAAGCCCAGTGCAGATTCAAAGCTAACAGGAGCACAATCCATCAGATCCTCATTTAGAGGCAACTGTCAGAAAAATACGAAGAATTTGGAAAAGAAATATATGTCTGTTACATTGGCTTCAGGAAGGCATTTGATAGCATTTGGAGGAAAGGACTTTGGGAAGCAATGAAGTTCTATAGGTACCCAGAAAAAAAATCTTAAGAATATTGAAAAATACCTATAAAGATACCTTAGCATCAGTCAAAGTCTGAGGAGAACTAAGTGATCAGTTGAAGACAATCATAGGAGAGTTGCAGGGATGCATCCTCTCGCCACTACTCTTTAATATACTCCTGGAATTAATAATAGCAACATCCCCGGAGGATGAGGAGATAGGCGTGCAGATAGGTGGAGTGCGAATCGGCAACTTGCGTGTTGCTGGCAACATAGCACTACTTGTAGGAAGCCCAAATGAGCCGCAGGCCACGGCAAATAGAGTGCTGGAAGTCAGTGAAAACCTTGGTATGAAAGTAAACACCGAGAAGTCTGAGATACAACACATGGGAAGGGCACACAAGGATTTTAACTTTGTAGTAAAGAATCAGAACCTCAAGCAAACAGTCAGCTTTGTTCAAAGGAGGGAATTATTTCATATTCAGACCATAACCACAATTCATAAAACCTCATGAAATGCATCCGGGAACCCAGCATCATGGGAGATATTGAGACCCATATACTGTGGGCTGGAGGGGTGGCTCAGCAGTTAAGAGCACTCTTGCAGAGGGCCTTGGCTTGATTCCCAGCACCTACAACTACTCACAACCATCTGTAACTCTAGTCTCAGGGGATCCAATGGCGTCTTGAGATCTCCATGGGCACTATGAATGCATGTGGTGCATATACATACATGTAGGCAAATCACTCATACACAGACAATAATAAAGTGAAGAAATTAAAAAAAATATTTTAAAAAAAGATCTGTGGATTGGAATCCCAACCTCCCAATATATCAGAACATAGTTATATTTTGAGCTAGGACCTATAAAATTGTGATAAACTTAAAATGAGTCTGTTAGAGTGTAACTCTTCATCTAGGAGGGGGGACTTATGAACTCTTCCCCATCTGTGTGGTTGTGCCAGCTGGGATGTCACTATGCAGGTTTTGCTTAGGTAACCACAGTGTTGAGATTTCATAGGTATAGTTTCCCTGTCATGTCCAGAAGACACTATCACAGCATATATACTGGTTCTCCGGCTCTTGTCTCTTCTTCTGCAGCTTTCCCTGACCCTTAGGCATAGGGGTGGTGTTGAGATCTATCACTTGTGACTTGGTGCCCCATTATCACTTATTCGCTACAGTCAGCCTCCATCTGTTGTCAAAGAATCTTCTTTGATGAGGGATCTTTGGGTGTGAGAATAAGTATTTTATGCAACTAGATATTATATTGGTTTCAGATATATAGGTATTCCTATAGGATCTGTGTCTTACCCAACCACAGGTATTTATCTAGATTTATAGTACCATGTATGAATTCTGTCCTGCTAGATGGGCTTAAATCCAAGTAGACAGCTGTTGGGTATTCTGACAAAAGTGCCACTATTACATGAAAGGGAACCTCCTTTAGCCAATGACCTTTAAGGGGCTGGGCTAGGTTGGGATGTGACCTTTTGGGTACCCAGAGAAAAACCACCAGCCCTCCTGGCTCTCACTCTCTCTTGTTCCTCTGCTCCACACACCTTGAGGTTGGACTTCCCATTCTTGTTCCATGAGTTTTTCCCTTGCAATAAAGAATAATATTGGAATCTTTTGGAGTTAGCTTGGGATTCTTTGACTTGCATTCCCCACCCCAAATGCACTCAGCTACAATTACATTTTTTGACAAAGGAGGAAAAAAAGGCTTCAGGTTTTAAATATTGGAGGTCTCACTGCTCAGCGTTTCTGAGTTGCATATCCTAGCCTTAGGTGCTGAGCTTAGGTTAATCAGCTTCTCTGGGGCTCATTTTAAACCTTCGGATCATAAACATTTACCTCCCAGAGCGACTGTGAGAATTAGTCTGTTCATACCCATAAATGGGATTTTTGTATTTAGTAAGCACTTGGGGATCTTACTTTTATAATGCTTAAAATATTGGTCAAAAGTGACTTTCTTCAATAACTTCTTTTCACTCAAAATTCTTGAGGACTACATGTGGATTTCCGAATTCTTGCAACGCTTCCTTTGCTATGCTGTCAAATGTCGGCTGTCATAACACTGGCATCTTGTATGAAGTCACACATGGTGGGTGATTTCTTGGTAGAGGTGCTTCTCAGCAAAACGGAAAATGACTAAAGACCTGTGTGATCTACGCAGCATTTCAGTCTCATGGCTTGGCAGATTTTTTTTTTTTCTGACTATGAGGCTCCTTTCCTCAGACTGCAAGGACCTAAATTTATGCTTGGAGAAGGCGGCGGTCAGAGGCAAGCAGATCTATCTGCTCTGAAACTCTCATTGCGCTTGTGAATATGTTTATCATAGTTGCCTGGGAATCCCATTATCCAAGATGGGCTGGTTTCTCCATTCACTATGGAGAAAAGGACTGGGTGGGTCTGGTACCTTTTCAAGGCAGGTAGAGGAAGCCTCCTTGCCTGTGAAATGGAGGAGTTGGGCCAGAGAGCCCTGCTTGCTCCAATTTTCTGCAGCTTCAGATTCTGCTCTTTGGGTGATGTTTGTTTTCAAGGGTTTTGGAGAAATTGAATCTCAATGTCCTTACTTGTCATTCCAGTTTGTACTGCTATGTCCATAAAAAGCAAGTTCTTACATGCTCTAAGGGTTTACAACTAATGCCAGTTCCCACATATGTGCCTTTTAAAATAGGCATAGAAATTATCAAGGAATTTTGCAGAAGATATAAGTGACTTGCCCAAAGTCACACAGTTTATAGGAAGCATAGCCAAGTTTACAAGTCTGCCAACTGTTGGAGCAATGTTGAAGCTTTTAACCCCGTATGCAGACATGATGACATTATAAGGACTCTTTTGGTTCTTTCACTGAATGGTCCAACATTGGTCCTCTTAGCTCTGATTGGATCCTGTGACCAATCATTGCAGCCAGGGAAATATAAACCTTATGTCTGTCTAGGCCTTGCCATAGCCTCCTCCTTCTGGGGGTTTTCCCACTTCCCCAAACTATATAGCTTAAAATGGGAGATGAAAAATAAGGGGTAGCCATAGATGAAGAGAGAGTAAATGCTGTATGGAAAAAACAAGAAAAGTCCTAGTGTGTATGGAGAAAGTGCGTAAGGGTGAGTGATTGCCCTGGCACAACTGTGTAAGGCAGAGGATAACCTTTGGGAGTTGGTTCTTACCTCCACCCTATTGCTGGAAGAGCCTCTCACAGCTTCTGCCTCCGTGCCTGCTCCAGGCTAGCTGGCCCTCGAGCTGTTGGCTTACCACCTCTATCTTGAAGAAGGAGTGACAGGAGGACAGCTGTGTAACACTATATGTGGCTTTTCAAGTGCAAATTCTAAGAATTGAATTCAGGTCATCCAGCTTGCACGGCAAGCAGATTACCTACTAAACCATTTTGCTGACTCTAATATATATATAATATATATATATTTCTCCTCTAACAGGACCTTACTATTTATCATAAGCTGGCCTGGAATCCAAGAACATTTTGTCTTCATCTCTTGAGTGCTGGGACTACAGATGTGCCCCACTGCACCTGGCAAAGAGTAAATTGTTTCAAATGGCTTACTTTCTGATTTATCTTAGTTGAATTTACTTTTTTATAACCAGCCGTTCCATCAGTTTCTAGCTCCAGGGTGTTTCAGGAAATAAAAAAACAAAAGCTCAAAACTTAAAAGCATGGAAGATTCTGGAAATCTATGTCCATCCAATGCCTTTGGATCTCAGCTCAAAGAGAGAAGCTCATTTTCAGGAGATATAAAATAAGAATTTGGAGTTTTCCCAAGAAGGTGGAACCCACCTCCCAGACATTTCTTGTGTTGGTGCCTTCTGTGCAGAGTGGAGCATAGTAAGGAGAGGAGGTTAGGTAGACCATCCTGCCCAGTTCAGCAGTTAGGTTATATTGTCTAGCTGTTTGGTACTTTAAACATTTATGATAATTTTTAGTTTTTGAAATTGTAAAAGAATTTCATAATTTCCCCCTTCCCGTTCCCCCACTCCAACTCCTCTTATGCACCCTCTTGCTCTCTCTAAAATCCATTGCCTCTTTTCCTTTAATCATTGTTACATATATAAATATATTTCTAAAAGTATAAACACAACCTGCTCAGTACCTATAATGTTACGTGTGTGTGATGATTTTTGACCTGTGACCCCAAGCTTTGCAACCACAGCACATTTTCCTTTCAAGGAATGTATTGTTCCAATATCCTTTGGCTTCGAGGAGCCAGTTAAAGGGCTGTTTTTTTGTTTTAAAAACTTTTTGGATTATAGCCTGTTGACCACAACTTTCTCTTCAGTTGTCATGGCAACTTTCACATGGCAAGAACTTGATGTTAGCCTAGAAGTTTGACAAGCAGATGACTTCCAGGCAGAAGGGCTGATTTAAGCTGTTTGGAGCAGGACACAGGGGTTTTACTGTACTCTCAAGCAGGTTACATAACTCTCAACCGTGGAGTGTTTTGTCAAATCCCAGTCCTTACAATGAACTACTCAACATTCTGCACATTTAACTGACCAGCAGCCTGGCTTGGGAGTGGGGTGAGACTTGTCCTTGAGTAGAGTTCAGGTTTACTTTCACGACACGTGATTCTTAGCCTACTTCCAGCTGAGCTCTTTTCAAACACTGGTCCACCCCATGGCTTACCCTTTGACCCAAGCTTGACTCCCACGTGCTGTTGAAGTCACTGTCAGCAGAGTTCACTCGTGTGTGTGTGTGTGTGTGTGTGTGTGTGTGTGTGTGTGAGTGGTGCCTGTATGTTTCAACTCCTGATGTGCTCAGGAAGATACTCCTCGCAAATTTAGGGTTACAGCTGTTTTCTCTTCATCTAGAGGATCTTCCTTCAAGCTGACCTTTTAAGGAGTGAGTTTGCTTTTTTCAATGAGAGATTTCTTTTTCATTTTTATTGTTGCTGTGTTTCCCTGGGAAGTCACTGGTGGGTCTAGTCTGGAAATTAAAGCCCATTTCTCAAAGTCATTGTACAAAGGAAGAACATTTTCTTAAAAACAAATATGAGAGTGTAATTCACAAACTGCAAAATCTACCATGGCAAGCACATAACTCAATTCTTTTGAAAGCAAATTGTAGAGCTGTACAGTGTAATTAATCACAAGATATTAGAACAATTATAATATCCTAAAGGAGGCTTGTTTATGGTCCTTTTCTAACCCCACCCATGGCCTGAAGCAGTGAAGAAATAGATTGTGTCCCTATTCTGCTTAGTTTTACTAAGAAATCCTATAATGTCTTCTGGGAGTTTTGAATGGCCATTCACTTGAATGGAAAGAAAAAGAAGGAAGAAAGGAAAGGAGGGAGGAAGGGAGGAAGGAAAAAGGGAGGGAAAAGGGAGGGAAGGAAGGAGGGAGAGAAAAATGTGACTTCCCCAGTTGTGAATAGCAGACTGACTCCTTATATAAAGCAGATTCAAAACCTAAGGAAAAGCATTTCTTAAAAATGTGATTTGTAACAGAAAAGTCCCACTATTTATAAAATAGAACATCTTGTTTGTTTTAATGGTCTCTGTGTATGTACGTGTGTACCTGTCTGTATGTAGGGGTGAAACCAAGCGTGGGTAGAGGCGAGAAGTGCTGTTCCTCAGACACAGGCCATAATGTTTTCTGAGACACGGTCTCTGCTCCGGAATTCATCAAATGGGTTACACTGGCCTGTTATCTAGGCCCAGCAACGAACCTGTCTTCTCCCTCAGTGCCGGGATTGCAAACTGGGGCCGTGCACACTTTTTTTTTGAATATCGGTGCTTGGGATCCTGTTTTTACTACCTTATAGACAAAACATATTTGTTCTAGAAAAGACAGGAAAATCACTCATTGTCTTACTATAGAGAAATCACCTGTGTCTCTGTTCATTTTTGTAACGTTAAAAAGGTGGCTTCCATGCTCTCCCTTGCCTTCCCCAGCAAGGAGCTGTTTCTGACAGCTTCTCCTTTAGGCATTTGGTTTCTTCCCAGGTGCCAGTTTGTGTCATGGGCTCAGTGACTACAAGGAATGTGCCTGCTCCAAGGATTAGTGGAAACATGTCATACCTCTTCTGGCTGGAGGGCACACCTGACACACTTCATTAGCTAACACAGGCACACAGAGCTATCCGGCTGCGGCAGCAGGGAATGAGATGAGACTCTGTGCAGTATTTCCCAACACTAGAATTTTGATGTTTATAGGTCTTCTTTCCCCTCTACATTATAGTTTCCTATTATAAAATGATTATTTCTAAATAAGCACATGAAAGAATGCTTACGATCTTTCGTGACTGGAAAAAATGTAAATTGGAACAAAAACAAGATTCCATTTCATCAGCATTAGAATGACCGTTATTTAAAAGAGCAAGCCAGGAATAACAGTTGCTGAATATTGAGTAAAGAGATGGGCACAGACAATGGTATGGCTGCTATTAAAGCAGCATGGTGGCTCTTCCAACAATTAAAAGTAAGATAGATGATCACATGATCACACCTAAGCAAGGTCTGGAAAAGGATCTTGTAAACCATATTTACAGCCGCATCAGCCATCAGTAACTAATGAGAAGAAACAATCCAGATAGCCAGTGATAGGTAAATGGACAAATGAAATACGGTGTCCACCAGGGAGCAGTTCTCAGCTTTAGAAGGCTGGGCATTTTCTATAGTCTTGAAGTATGATACTAAGTGAAAAAGCCAGCCACAAAATATAATTTACAATACACAAGTAATCTATAGATCAGCAGGCAAAAAGAGAAGGGATGGGAAGTGTAGGAACAAGCCGGGGTGAGTATGGGGAGCAGTTTATCATCCACATGGTTTAGGATGCTGGCAAAGGCTGAAGGTGACTTTTGTTTGTTTGCTTACTTACTTATTTGTAACTTTAAAGTTAGCACACACAGTAAGAAAATTTTATTATTTACCTCTCAGTAGGAATAAAATTCTGCCTTTCAAAAACATCACCAATGTTATTTGCTCGATGCAATCATTTCTAGGTGGCTAGTTCAAGCTTGTAGTTAACAAACTTCAAGCTCAAACTTCATGCTTCATAATAAATAGACTTTATTTAGCTCTCTTGATAATAAGGCATAAAATTGTAAAAACCAGAAATGAGAACAAACTTACTAACAATTTGTAATAAGTCTGACATAATCTATTTGTAGATGGCCTAAAACATAAACTATTTTACAAAAATGTTAGCATATAAAGTGATGGGCTTCTTTAAAGTATTTTTTCATACTTAGATGTCTTTATACTTTGTTATTAGTCTTTCCCATCCTACTTCACTTTCTTTCTTTTTTCTTTTTTTTTCTTTTTGGTTTTTCAAGACAGGGTTTCTCTGTGGCTTTGGAGCCTGTCCTGGAACTAGCTCTTGTAGACCAGGCTGGTCTCGAACTCACAGAGATCCACCTGCCTCTGCCTCCCGAGTGCTGGGATTAAAGGCATGTGCCACCACCACCCAGCTTCCTACTTCACTTTCTATTGCCATTATAAGCACCATTGCCAAAAGCAATTTGGGACAGAAGGAGTTTACCTGGCTTTTGTGTCCTGATAACAGCCCATCAATGAAGGAAGCCAAGACAGGAACTCAGGCAGGACCCTAGAACCAGGAACTGAGGTAGAGGCCACCAGAGGAATGCTGTTTACTGGCTTGCTCTTCAGGCTCACATTAGGGGTGACACCGCCCCTCCCTCATCAATCATTAGTCAAGGAAATACTTCACAGACTTGCCTACAGGCCAATCTGATGTTTGATTTGTTGTCACATGTATCTATTCATTAACCTCCCTTCCCCTTTTATGTCCCTCCCCTTTCATGTTTCCTCTTTCCTTTCATGTCATACACAGGCACATGCAAGTTTAAATGAAGGTTCTGCATATGAGAGAAAATGTGTAGTGTTTAATTTTTGCTTGCTTGTTTTTGTTTTGTTTTATTAAACAAGATTCTGTTTTTAGTTTTTATTTGTGGTGTGTGTATGTGCATGTGTCTGAGGAGGCCAGAAGAGGGTGTTGAATCCAGAGACGATGAAGTTACAGGAGCTAGAAACACAACCCAGGTCCTCCAGAAGAACCCTGAGTGCTCTCAATTGTGTACCCATCTCTCCAGCCCCCTTTTGTATTTTTTGAAACAGAGTCTTACACTGTATCCCAGTCTAACCTTGAATTTGCAACATTACTACTGCTTACTGCTTCAGGCTCCAGGATGCCAGGATTATGATGTAAGCCATCATGCCTTGGTTTGGTTACTACTGCCAACAAATAGCATGTGGGCAACCAGCATAGACGGCTCTGGTTGCTCTGTTCTTAGTGGGCCTGGGACATTTTTATATATCACAGTTAACATGCTTCAGACTGGTATTCATATTGGCATTTAACTTTATTAATCATAACTCTTCCTAATTGAATAATTCATTCATATGGTTGAAAAACTAAACAAGGAGAATCAGGAGAAAAGTATCTAAAGGTGGTCATGGTAAATTCTACTTCATTCTAGTCCCCCACCTACTCATTCATTACCTCTCAGGCATCTATTACAATTGACTTCCTGTGTATCCTGCTGGGAAAAAAGAATTCATATGCATAGAGAATCTCCTCCCAATCATAGTTATGCCATGATTCTTCAAAACTCATTACATCTGGCAAAGCTCAATGTAGACAGGTATTACCTGTCCTGCCAGGTATTACAGCTATTCAGTCCCAAGGACACAGAGGATTATATTAATTATAAACTGGCCTATTAGCTCAGGTTTATTATTAACTAACTCTTATAACTTTAATTAGCCCATAATTCTTGTCTATGTTTAGCCATGTGGCTTGATACCTTTTATCAGTGAGGTGTTTTCATCTTGCTTCCTCTGCTCTGGCTGGTGACTGCAGACTGAGCCTTTCCTCTTTCCTGAATTCTCCTAGTCTGGGGGCTCCGCGTATACTTCCTGCCTGACTACTGGCCACTCAGCATTTTATTAAACCAACACGAGTGACAAATCTTTACAGGGTACAAGAGTATTATCTCAGAGCTACACAAACCCCATAACCATGAGACAACTCTACAACTTCCCTTCAGCTCCCAGGAACCAGTAGCCTGCTGACTCTAGGGCCGTGACTACTCTGATGACCTCCTATGACCATCATATGCCATATCTATGATTTTGTAACTGGTTTATTTCCTTTAGCATAATGGCATCAAAACTTACCTACACTGTAGCACAGACCACAGTTCCTTTCCTTTTGTAAGGTCGAATAACATTCCATTTGCTTATATGTCCACTCATGGGCACTGGGTCCTCCTGTGTTTGGATTATTGATAACAATGTTTCTACAAACATTGAGTACAAATATTTTATTGGGAACCCTCTTGTAATTCTTTTAGGTATATGCATATCCAGAAATAGAATTGCTAGATCCTATGGTAAAATCATATTTATTTTTTATTAAATGCCATATTGGCTTCATAGTGGTTGTACCATTTTGCATTCTTACCAGCAGTACACAAAGGTTCCAGTTTCTCCACATTCTTGCCAGCACTTGTTTTTAGGCTTTGATGGGGTGATCCTAAGAGTGTGTATGTGATACTGTCTCATTCTGCCTGCGATTTCCATTTCTCTAATGAGCAATGTGGTGATGCCATTGGTCATTAGCAGACCTTTAGAAGATGTTGGCTCAAGTCTTGCATTTGTTTTAAGTCAAGGGTAGCTCTTTTTGTGGTTGCAGAAGTTTTTTTGCTCTTGGCATCATTACTCATTGTTAGATACATAAACTGCATGTGTGTTTTCGTGCCTTTGCACCCTATTGATTGTGTCCTTTCATGCACAGATCCTAAATGTCAGTGTACCTTAGCTTATATACTTTGGTTGCCCATGCTTTGCTATTATATGCAGGAAGTCATTTTTAATTCTGTGGGAGCAACTTTTGGTTTCATGGCTTATGTTTAGGTGTTTGGTGTGTTTTGAATTAATGGATTTTGTGAGATAGAGAGAAAATATGCTGTTATATAATAAGGTAGCTATTGACCAATGAACGTGAGTGACGTGTTGTGTTAGAGCTTCTTGAGGTGCTGGCTAGGGTAAAAGAGGCAGGGATTGAACTTGGAGCTTCATGCTTGCAAAGCAAGTACTTTATTAACTGAACTATCTCCCTATCCCCCAAAGATCTATTAATAGATAAACAAAATACGGTATATACCTGCAATGGGTTATTAAACCTTAAGAAGAAATGTTGATATATGTAAAATATAGTTGAAACTTGATCTTGTGAAATAATTAAACAAACTAAGACAGCTTAAAAAATACCTTATAAATTAGTTGTGATTTAAATCCTGTGAGGTGCTACAATGATGAGTTCAGAGGAGAATGTTGGTTGGCAGAGGTTGAGGGAGGATAATGAGGAGTTACTGTTTAGTGGGTCCAGGGGACTGTCAGCCCAGGGGACAGTTCAGCAGGCAGGCTGTTTTACGGTGAGAATGTCCCAGCATGACTGTTGTTGCACTAAAATTATTGTCACGGGAAAGCTGATGCTATGTGTCTGGGTCACAACCAAGATTTAGAAGGCTAAACAAGAATGAGGGAGAGTTTGAGGCCATTCTAGGAGGTTCTTTAGTAAGGGAGAAAGTTAGCAATAGAAGAGAGGCTACAAGTGTTTGTTCTTATCCTAGGCTGTCTGTTCTGATCTACTCATACAATATTCCCTGTAAGAAAGAAGCATTAGGGAAGTCGAGTCAGAAATTGCTAGACAGGTGACTTTTGCACTTACATAATGGGATGATAATTTCATTTTAAGCACCATTGCCCTAGGTGCTAATAGTGCTTAAAATAAAATACGTTAGCATATTTTCTTTGCTATTTAGTATTGAATACATGTCAGATGCAGTTATTAGTATATACTACTTGGAAAAGCAAAAGTTAAATTTTTATATTATTTTTAATTTTAGAAATTACTTCAGAAATATCAGGTGCTTTTGTAGGAGGGTTGGCATAGCTGAGAGCTGTGGGAGGTGGGTCTCTGCCCATGGCCTTACGTTTCTATTGATTCCTGGGTCTTACGGAGGAATCAAGAAAAGAGGGAATTTTTACCTTCAACTTTGATTTGGTTGCATTTTGCTGTGAGGGAAAAAAAAATCTGTTTCTGAAGTAAGAGGGGGGACCTGTGTCAATTTTCTAGAACTTTTTTTTTTAAACTTTGGATCACGAAGAAAAAATAAAATTTTCTTGGGATTTGAAAGTGCCAAGCTATCTGTCCTCTGAGAAAAAGGGCTGGGCTTCGTGAATTCCTGTTTTGTGTGGCCAAAATTGACTCTTTATGTAATCTTAATTAGGTTTCTGAAAGAGATTTATATAACTGGACAGTTTACAGGTGTGTGTATATTTGGGTTCAACTCCTTTTCTTTGAGTTGCAGAATCTCTGCCCCCTTGTGGCCTTCGTGGGGGGTGCTTTTGTTTTTTTGTTTGTTTATTTGATTTTTCATTGCAGGGTTTTGCACTGAAGTCTTGTTTGATAACGTGTGGTCGCCTGACTACAGAAAGTTAGAGCAATCATTCTGCAGGCATTTGCTTAGGTGAAAAGGTGGGTGGCCAGCCTGGAAATGAAATAAATGTTCAGAATTCACTTTGACAACAGAAGATACAACCAGGCATGCCTCAATCTGTCTGTCCTTCCTTCATGTCTCTCTCCTTGAGGACAGTGTGATGGTAAAACACTGGGGAAATACAATGAAGGAAACAAAGACCACCTATAACCCAGTCACCCACAGGCTCCACACAGTGTACACTAACGCTTCCTGTAATTTCTGATGGTGGGGCTATTCTTAACTTTTGCATCACGTACCTTAAAGACTAAGCACATTCAGGTCAAGATAAAGACGATGGATCCAACCCAACCCTCAGCCTCCAGGCTAATAATTGGCTCACATTTCAAAAGTCTCAGAGACTAACGTTCTGCGGTCATCGTGTATAATTCAGATTTCCGGATCTGGAAAGGATGTGTTATTGAAGCAGTCAATCATGTTCATGTATGCATCATCAGCACACAGTCACAATGACAGGTGAAATCAAAGTGCTCACCCTCTCCCTTTATTAGAAAAGTTATCAACCTTGATGTAGAATAAGCAATATTTTGTAAAAAATATGATATCAAAATTATTTTCAAATAGTCACCTTAAAAATTCTTATGGGACAATGGCACTGTCATTTGTTTCTACTGCATGTACTGGATGTTTGGAATCCTAGTCTATTTGGATGCACACCTTCCTAAGCCTGGATGGAGGGGGGCTTCCCACAGGGTAGGGTATCCTGCTCTCTCTTAGGACTGGAGGTGGAGGGGATGGAGGAGAGAAAAGTGGGAGGGAAGTGGGAGGAGGGGAGGAAGTGGAAACTTTGAATGGTATTATTTATAAAGCAATAAAAAACAATTCAAAAAATTAAATAAAAAATTCTTCCCACACCAAAAAAAAATTTTTATGGGATTGGAGATGTGCTAGAGTGTTTCACTAGTTTATTAGACCCCAGAAACACCCCCCACACACACACTAGTGGGAGAGAGAGATACGTACATATACACTAATAGCTATATTTTCAAATTTATCTAATTTTCCTTTTTTAATTTTGGTAAAATAAGCAAATTGTTATAGCAATAGTGTAATTTCAGTTCAGCAGTGAAAACAGAAATAGTACATGCTGAAGATAAATTTCACACCTACTCTATGCTAACTCCGTTTAACTATTTTTGGATGTGTAAGTAATGTTTACTGGGTACATACCAGGAATCCGTGGGTATTGAGGAACTCTGAGAAACTGTTTTCTTTTTCACATTCTTTCCTGGCTGTTTCCAGCCTCACGAGCTGCTGCTTCTTCAGGCAGGGGCGCTGGCCTTCCCCATTCTCCTGTCTGACTGTAGCTGTCACCGCCTTCTTCCAGTTGACCCCACATGGCAAATACTCTGAGAAGACAAACTCAAAGTTCTACAGTACACCTCTGAGGATCCTGGTGACCACCATCCACTTTTTCTTGCCACAGGGTGGGGAGGCTCAACCAGTCACACTGAGCAGTCTGGGGCAGTCTGGCTTTGCTGGAAGTGGGGGTTGGGGGCTGAAGGGTTGGTGCTCACACCCTTGCAGAAGAAGGCTGTGTACTTTAACTTGTTTCTGCAGAAATTACCAGAAACGTTGATGCCCGCACACGTGGCCCAGCAGTGCCTGTCTGACCTCAGTGACACCGGAAGTGGCCCTGCTCTTCATCCACCTGCCCTTCTAGCCATCTTTCCACCTTGACTGTTTCCCGACTCCGGAACAATGTGCAATCTCACTCCCATTGTGCGGATAAGCTTTTTGAGTATCACCAACATTAGTCTTATTGCTCATTTAAGAAAAAAAAAACAACAACAACAAAAACCCACCGTGAATTGCCGCCCTCCAAATTCGGTGATGTCTCACTGTGGCTAGGATTTGCGGTTTTGTCATGACCGTGGGTTGAGTAGGTACCGCTCAGCTGTAGATGTCCTCTGCAGAGACCCATCCATTCTGATTCTCGGCTCCCACCCTTTCTGGTTGGGTTGCCCGTCTTTGCAATGTTGGGCTATAAATCTGTGATATATGCTAGATAAATTATCTTGCTGTAAGTGTGATTGGAAGTATTTTTCCCATCCTATGGGTTGCTTTAATGTTATACTTTGATGTGTGAACCATTTTAATTTTAATGAAATTCAATTCATTCATTTTTCTTCTGTCATGAGGATTCTGAAATTGTACCTGAGGAATTACCCCTTAATCCAGGTTTGTGTGGATTTATGCCCATGTTTTCTTCTAAGAGTTTTATAGTTTCAATTTTTACATGTATTTCTGTATTTTTTAGAGCTAGTTTTTTTTATTTGCAGGAGACTGAGACATATACATTTATAAATGAAATTAGAAAAAGAATAAAGTTAAAAGTTTTTAATTTTATAAAAATTAAAATTTGTTATGTTCAAGGAAAATATTGACCCATATTCAGTTTCTCTTCTTCTTGCTTAAAAAAGACCCTTTAAAAATAAGTTTATAGCCACAGTGAGCTAATAGATTTAAAATTCCTAAAATGTCTTGCTTCAAAGTTTGTTTTCTATAAGACTGGACATTTCAATGGATTATCACTGAGCTGAAATCCAGAAAGATATTTAAAAATGAAGTTTTCTCTTTATACAATCTGGTGAAGGAATTGTCAGAGGCTACTGTCTGAGGACATCTATGTGACAGAGCACTCTTATTTTCATAAGAATAGCTGAAGGGGTGTGGTCTTGACCATTTCAACTTGTGACCACGCCCCGCCATTAGCTAATTATGCCACCCCTCAATTAATTAATGGGGCTGGACCACCAGGTCCCAAGAGAGGTATAAAATGGGAGGCCCACGTGGAAAGCGCTCTCTCTGAGTGGATCACCGACCTGCCTACTTCCTCGGAGGAGCTCTATCTGGTATTGTAATCTGTGTGTATTTTGGCCTTTAATAAACTTGTGTGTCTTAAATAGAATTGTCACAAATAGTGGTCATAAGAAATGCATGGAGTGTCCCTAAATGTATTTTCCTAGCTACTAAGGAAAGTTCTTGAATAAGGTTTCTGTCTTAACCATCTCTGCGGTCCCATGACCATGCTGGTGGTGTTAGCCTATACAAAGAGTAACGTGCCCAGTTCTAAAGAATGCACACACCTGCTCAGCGATACATGGTCTTGACCAGAACAACCAGCTGCAGCAACATACCTTCATGTTTACATGTAGAACCGACAGCAATTCTCCTAAAGCCAGAAACAGGTTTCTGATGGGCAGAATGCATTTACAGCAGGGAACAAATACTGGTCTAGTTTAACATTTGCAATTGAGCACCGTGTTCCTTTTTCTTCCCAGCGTATCACTGAACTGATTCTGATTGTGCAGGTCGGTAGAACACGCTCTGAGGGTGCTGTGCGGTGGACTCCAGCTATACCATGAAGTCTCATAAGAAGCATTTTCTCCCTGGAGGCAGTGATGTCCAATCATTATGCCGTAGTAGACATAAGTATGAACCTGGGTTTCTTTCCTTTTTCCACATCAAATTTGGCTTTGAAGTAAACTAAGCTGTGGTTACACAGCAGCTGGCGTACTTTGGAGAGGGTTATTTTCTCCCATAGTTCTCACTCTTCACTTATTTACCATCTTCCTTTTTCTTCTCTACCCACACCCCTTCCAAATTACCATACCCAATTACTACCCCCTGGTCTCTCTCCGGTCTCTTTCCATCTTCTTCCCCAAGGAGACTCTTCCTTCACTCAATTGCTTCTACACATAAACCAAGTCTTCTCTTTTCTCCAACCACCTGCTCACTATGCATGCAGGAGACCAATTATAACCCAGAGGAAAATCCCCTTTGAACAGCTGATTTGGAGCATGGATTTGGAGACTTATCTTCTGTCTGCATCACAGGGTCATGCCAGGGTCATCCCTTGAACAAATGTCTCTTGGCTCCTACCGAGCTTACTCTGAAATGTGAAGATGGGGCCCTCTTCTTTTGGCTGATGAAGCTATTGGGCAGAAGGAGCCTGTTTGACACGCTAGTCAGGGTATGACGTCATACACACAGCAACCGCAGTTTGTTCATGTTCTGCAAGTCTCCCCGAGGACTCACTATTGATTTCCTCTAAACCTAAAAGAGATCTTCTAAAGAACAGGGCAGTACTTCTGACTTCTGAATGGACAGATCCTGCAGGGGTGTCACAGAAATGAAGATCCTGGTTCAGGCACTCTGCATTCCCACAATGCTCTCTACTGACCTGATGCTATGGTCCACAGAAGCGACTTAGTATCCCACTCAGGGTACCACCAGCCTGGATCTCCTCTGTGCAATTCTCTGACACGGAAGAGTATGCATTCATGTTTGTCCCCTCTGCATAGGCCAACTCTTTCCTTACCGCCAGCACACTGGATGGCACTTGTCTCCATATTGGCCTCCTAGACTATGAACACACAGGGGTAGAGACTTAACTCTCAAATCATTCTTTAATGTGAAGAGCTAGAACATCACTTGAAAAGAGCAGTAGGCATTTGATAAATATTTGCTGAATGCCCCTTCCCCCGCCCCCACATAGGCTCATATATTTGAAGGCTTGGTCTCCAGTCGGTGGAAATGTTTGAGAAGGATTAGGAGGTGTGGCCTTGTTGGAGGAGATGTGTCACTAGGGGTGGGTTTTGATGTTTTGCAAAGCTCCTGAGAGCCACTGCTCTCTCGCGCTCTCTCTCTCTCTCTCTCTCTCTCTCTCTCTCTCTCTCTCTCTCTCTCTGCATTTTGGTTATAGATAAGAGTGTGAGCTCTCAGCTGATCCTTTACTCTGACATAATGGATTCTAAGATTTCAAATTGTAAGCTAAATTAAATGCTTTATATATGTTTCCTTGGTCATGGTGTTTTGTCACAATAATAGAAAAGTAAATAAAATTCACTGATAAAATTCATAAAGTTAAAACCATCTTTCCCAAACATCATACATAGGCTAGAAGGCAAAACAACAAATGCAGAGACCTAGCTATCACTTATGGAGATCTGAGCTCTGATTGGTTGAACTGCACACTTTCCATATATAGTGAAGTCCTTGCCTCCAATACCTGTGAATGTGACCTTATTTGGCAACAGCGACATTATAAATCTCATCAGTTAAGATGGTCATATGGAGTAAGATGGAGACTTCACCTAATCTGACTGCTATCTTTGATAAATTAATTGGTTTTTTTTTTTGAGATGATATCTTATGTAACTTAGATTGGCCTTAGACTCATTATGTAGCCGAGGCAAATGCCTCCACTTTCTGAGCACTAATATTACAGGAATAGTATCACTATGCCCGTTTGTGTCTTTATATGAGGGTGTAGTTTAGAGATCCCTACTGCTGTAATAAAACACTAAAACCAGAATCACTTTGGGGAGGAGAGTCCATTAGTGAGGGAAGTCAAGGCAGGAACTCAAGCAGGACAACAACCTGAAGGCAGGAGCTGATACAAAGCCCACAGAGGGATGTTGCTTACTGGCTTGCTCCTCATGGCTTGCCCCATCTGCGTTCTTACAGAACCCAAGACCATCAGCCCAAGGGTGTCCTCGCAGAAGTCAGATTAAGATGTCTTCAAGCCAGCGATACCTGGGCTATGAGAAGCTGGAAGAGGTTAAGACACTTCTGTCCTGGAGACATAGAGGGAGCATGAATCTGCCAAGCTTGATTTTGAACCTCTAGTCTCAGATGTATGAGAGAAACGTTCTGTGGTTTTTAAAGCCACCTGTTGGGTGTATTGTGTTACAGTAGCACTAGGTGGTACAGCCTCAAGCAGGAAGAAAAGAATTACTTATTGGTCCAGGCATCAAAGAGCACACCAGGCAGCACGGAAAAGAGCAGCTGCTTACAAGCAAGACATATGCAGGGGCTGTCACTCAAACAGAGAGGAGGCAGTGCTGAAATTCTGCTCTAGTATTTTCTTTATTATTTGAAGTAGAAAATGTATCGTGTGAGAGTTTGGCAAGAGGGCTTTCTTGAGTACTTGAGCAGTACCAGCTGATGACAGGGTCCCCAAATATATCCTGTTTCCGACCCTCTGCATATCCTCTGACACCACCTTCTTCCAAAAGACTGCTATCAAGTTTGGGACAACTGGATATTCTTCCACATAGTCTCGTTCCTTATCAACCTTAGAATAGCTGAAAAAAATATGGCTCAGATTACACATGACACCTTTGCCAAAAACTCTTCATGCACACCGATTATTGCAGAACTCAGGAGGTGGAGGTAGGAAGATTGGTATAACCTTAAGGGCAGCCTGGGCTACATAGTTAGAGGAAAGTCAGGCATGACTTTCAGAAAGACAAAACAAAAACCAAACAAACAAGTAAGAACCCCTGCGTCCAAAAAGGGCTCTTCAGTAGCCATTTCCCCGCAATGGTCCTTGTGAGCTTCTTCCCTTCCTGTCGGTGGGATACTGAGTTCCAGCCCAGGCTTTTATAGTTCCTCTGTAGAGTGCTTGTCCTAGGGCCTGTACGTCTTGCTAGTCCCTCTGTCCCTTGATTCCTCCTTTCTGGTCTCAGCTTCAATGTCACAGGGCATTGTCTTTGGCATGCCTCTTTGGTCCTGCATTGCGTTTTCTTGTGGGACTCTGTTACTTTCTACTTCACGATTTGCCCATTATCGGTGGGTATTTTCTTAATAACCTATTTCTGACTTGATTGTAAATGCAAAAACTACTTCTATTTTATGTTCCACTGTAGCCTGACTTGAATAAGGATCCAAACTCAGAGCTTGTGATCAACGTGTATTTGTTGACTGGATAAACGGAAACTTGTTTGGCAAAAATAAGCCAAGGACTTTAGAGATGGAGTAATTATTCAATCAGCTGTTCTATTTCCAGGAACGTAACTGAAGAAGAACCTGCAGATATATGCGAAGACACCGTAACTTAGAGAACTGAAAAAAAAACTATAGCAATAAATTTGGGGTAAAAATAAATGTTTAAAAAGGATGGGCATAATATACTATGGTTTGACCTTTTAAAGTGAGAAAATTCAGGCAAAAATGTTGGAGAACAACATTCAGACACACACTTATAGCAATCATATATTTGTTATATGTCAGAATATATCATATATTTTATGTTGTTCTGTAACATGTAAAACTGTACAACAAAATTAGTTCATTGTACTTAATAATTAATTATTAAATGTTAATTCTTTTTCTACTTATTTAACTTTACATTTATTTTTATTTAGTGTTTTATGACACAGGGATGGAAGCCGGGCCCTTGCCTGTACTATGCAGGTGCTGCACCACTGGCTACCCCACCTCCTCGTAAGTGTGTTTTAGACACAGTCTATGTAGAGGATTTTTTTTATACAATTAGAGAAACAAAAGTAATTCAAAGGTTTTTCAAGGAAATGAGTAGAAATTAGCTGGCATTTGGTTTGAATTTCAGACTTTCATTACTGTAAAAGAGAAAATAATTAGTAAAATAGGCGAACGATATAGCATTGAGATCCATGTCATCCCCATACACTGCTTGGTCCTGCCACACAGGAAGTCCCATCTGTGGTTAAGTCCCAGGCCATCCATCTTCCCCATGGCTTGAAAAGTCATTCTATATATCGTCTTGTTGAGAAAATTCTTTCTTTATAGGAGAAACGCTTTTATTTCATTTTCACCTTTACTTTTGAGTAAGAACAGAAAACAGAAGCCATGATTGGAAGCCCTCTTCTCGGGAGTTCCAGTACTATGCTTTGGTAGGGATCCAAACGACACATTCTACTGCATAGACAAAACACTGAGTAGGAAGAAGGGCTTTTGATCAAATTTATGCACATATGTAAATACGTTTTATCATTTGGAAAATTTCAGAGGTAAAATTTTACCTAATTTTAGTCCCTTATTTTTTAAGCATCCATTCTGTCAGGACCTCAGTGACCACTGGTTTCTCTGGAGGCTTGTTCCACCTTGGTGGAGGTGAGCCATGTCTTTTCTTGATTTTATACTTTTGCTTGGTTACTGAGTTAAGTTCAGATAGACCCTTGGTACCATCATTTGTGAGCCTGACTGCTTTATTTCTGATATCTAGATTTAATGGGTAATTGCTAATTTTCACCAAAGATAATAAACTAAGGATTGCATGAATAGTTTGTGTATTTGTTTCCAAGTACACATAAACATTTATATATCAAACGTATATGATAAAATGTACACATTTGTAAGACTCAGTGACACTATAACATGGAACAAGTTTTAAGCAATATCTTGATGCTAAAAAGGACTCTTGTAAAAAGAAATGTGGGGTTGGTTCCTGACACTACGTAGCCCTAGAAAGTGCTATTTGAAGGCCAGTCTCACCCTTCCTCTTTGGCTCATCCCAAGAGTCTAATTTGAGCCTGGAGTGGTGCTCTGGTTCCTGTCTTCTGGGCTATTATGTATTTTTCCTTGGAGTTGAATAGGGGCTCCCATCCAGGAGAGGGAAGCTATTACCAAACCAGTTCATTTGAATTCAAGTTTTTGTGAAAGACAAATCTTTGTAGGTCTAAATTATTTTAAGTTGTTTGTGGAAGTCCAGTTACACTCAAATGGTATCCACGGCCGAAAAGTCTTCAATGAAAATAAATCCCACATATGTGAGGGAAGTTGATCTAAAGTTAAATAAAATCCTTAAGAAACGATACTGGTAACCACTGTTCTCTGTGCAGCTACTTAAGTTCTGGATGCAGTGCAAAATGAAAAGGCAGGCTTTTTTTGTTCTGACTATGACGAGTTTCAAGACAGTGATGGTGAAAGGCTGACCCGTGTACCAACCTAAACCAAAGGCCCTGTGAACTTCCCCAGTCACATGCCATTCCCATCTTTGTGGTTCAAGAACGCCATCATTTTCCCTCCTGATTATTTAAAAGATTGTGTGTATATACAGTTTTGCTTAGTTGCTCCTTCTCGATCCCACTCATTTGATTGTAAATGATAAGTGAGGTCTTTAAGGTTTGTGACCCTGTTGTTGGGGGAGCCAAGCTTAAGGCAATGGACAGCTTGACCTATTTTCTGTTCCTTGCCCCATTACCTGATCTGTGTCTCTATTCTTTCTTTCCATTGGACAGTCTGGGTTATTAGCACAGTGCAAAGCAAAAGCAAGCATTCACACATCCTGCTCTACTTTGGTAGGATATTTATTTAGTTGTAGATGTCATAGAAACAAACAGATCCAAGTGGTAATGCATCTTCAGACACCAGACCAGTGGCAAAGAAGCATCCGGCCAGCTAGCGCAGGAGCTCCCTTTGGAAATGAACACTACTGCTGTGCACAGACTGCAGAGAGCCTGCCCCGATCTGGAAGATGCCCTGAGAACATCTGCCACTATGCTGAGGTGTAAAGATGAGGACACGATCAGTACGGTACCATCAATTAGCTGACATGAATAAGTCCCTTCCCTGGGCCCTACCTTGTCACCCAACGGATAAAAAGCAGTCAATAAAAAGCACATTTCATTTAGATCCGTGCCAGAATTTATTGGGTCAGAAGCAGCCCTTCTGGTTTTCTTGGACCATGATAGCACTGGGTGATGAAAGAATTGTGATTGTGAAATTGAACTCTCCTAGCAGTTTATTCTACAGACAGCCAAGTTCAGTATTTATGACCATGGCCTTGAAGCAGGAAGAATTCTGTTCATGCTGAACTAGAAAGGAATGGACTTCCAAGAAAGGAAGCTCTGTTGAAAAGTTCATGTATCATCCAGTGACCAATGAGGAGGATGGAGTGTCCTCTTGCTTGGGTGCCAGGAAAACAAACCAAAGTGATAACACATCTCCAAACACAGGCCACTGGTGTAGAGATGGTCTGGCCAACTTGCAGAGCCAATTCATTTGGAAAGGGGCAATTCTGAATGGCTCCAGAGCTCACCATGGGAACCATGGATACGGTAGCAAGCTTTCTTGTTGGACTGTCTTTGGGTCACCAACAACGACAGGGAGACTTATAACTAATTATGAAAGCTTAGCCTTAGCTTAGGCCCTTATAACTCAAATTAACTTGCTTCTATTAATCTACATTTTGCTACATGGCTTTTACCTTTCCTCAGTATGGCATGTCCAAATTGCCCCCAGCCTGCTGGCAAATTGCATGCCTAGATTCCTCCTCCCAGCTTCTTTCTCTCTTCCTGGAAGTCCCTCCTACTCTCTCTTGCCTAGCTATTGGCCATTTAGGTCTTTATTAAATCAATCAGAAGGCACCTTAGGCAAAGACACATCTTTACATTGTAAACAAATATTCCGCAAGAGGATACCTATCTTGTTCTGTCTCTTTCTGTGCCCAGTCTGTTCCTTGTACTCCATGTTACACTCATTTTGTTTTGTAAACCTACTGCCCAGAAAATACCTCTCTTCATGGCTACCTTTTGAGATCTTCAGACACCTGAGGATGATGGTCTGAGCTGGGGTGCCTTTTCTCCAAGAAGATATTTGGTAATACCCAAGGATACTGTGTTGTTGTGGGAGTAGGGTGATGACAAGGTAAAGGTGGTACTGGCATCTACCCACTGGAAGCCCAGAGTGCTTCTTAATAGCCCACAGTGCACAAGGCTGTCTCCACCACGGAGAATCATCTGACCCCCAATGTTGCAGTGTCAAATGTTGAGAACTGCTGAATTAGACTTGTTTTCAGCCTGGTTGTCTCTAAGTATAAAAACAGGAAGTGATGTCACTCAGGTCATCAGAAAATGTTGAAGGCAAGCAAAATGGCCATGACCATGAGCCCCAGCATCCCTCCCCAACCCCATTTCTTCTTTCTGTATTGCTGCTGCCTCTTGATATCAGCACAACTATTACTCTTTCTAGCTGACACCCCAGGAAACGTAGAACACCACCTCTCATTCAGTGTTTCTTCAATGAGGCTGTCTCCTCCCCTCGTGCTGTCACGCTGTCTAGTAACTCTCCCGTCAGCTTAGGGAAAGAGAGCTTTCTTAACTAAGCAGGTATTTTTTTTTCCCTGTTCTTAGTTGGAGAGTGCTCATGCTCTCAGGGTCTGGAGCTACTTTTTGGTTCCCATGAGGCCAGGCTGAGCTGTGTTATAGAAGTGTCACACTCAGCAAATAGCTGACTCTGTAGACCATGCTGTGCCTTTGAAGCTCAGTGTTGACTCTCTGCAGAATGAGACCCATCACCCACCAGGGACAGGGCGGCTGGTGGCTTCTGCCTGGTCACCTCCCATTCCCGCTTCTTTAGGAATGAGAAACATTTGCAGGTTTCCAACCCCAGTTGTGGAGGTGAAGTGAGAAGCTAAAGAAGCTAAGTGTGAGGAGTTTTGTTTGTTAAGTGAAGAAGTCATGAGAGGAGAGGAGAGGAGAGCAGAGAGAGAGGGGAGGGGAGGAGATGGGAGAGAGAGGGGAGGGGAGGAGAGGGAAGGGGAGAGAAAGGGGAAGGAGAGCAGAGGGGAGGGGATGGGAGAAGAGGAGAGGGAGAGGAGAGGCCACAGATAGGAAGTGTGGCTGAGAGGGAGAGGCTCATGAGGTTGAAGGAAAACCAGCAGTGGTCTGGTCCAACAGATAAAGTGGGTATTCTGAGGAGAGGAAACTGGTCAACCATGTTTGATGTGGAAGAGTGGTCTTAGAGTAAAGAGCGAGCTGACCTGGGCACTGGGTTGAATTTGAAAACTCAGAATGAGTTAAATGAGAGCCAAGTCTGATGGTGCAGGATTGCAGAATCCGAGTGACTCAGGAGGCTGGTGCAACAGGTTTGCAAGTTCAAGGCCCTGACTCAAAAATCAAAAAACAAAAGAAGGCTGCGGATATAGTACTGTGGTAGAGCACCTGCCTAGCAGGCATAAGGCCCTAGGTTCAATCCCCAGTACAGAGGAATGAGTTGGTGAGCTGGAGTAGAGTGGGGGGAGGAGAAGTAGTAGGGGAGAAGGAGGGGAAAGACTAAGGAAGGAGATGAGGAGGGAGAGGAGAAAGAGGGTAGCCAGCTGAAGCACCATGCTCAGCATTGTCAGGATTTTACAGGTTGGCCACAGCACATGGATTAATAGTAGTCTGTTTAAATAGTCCCCGATGGAACACCCATTACCTGCCATTACCCTTTATTTCCCTCCTCATCTCACTCTAAATTTGAAAGCCTAGAGATTCCATTAGAAGAGTCTGTAGAGGGTTTCCCGGGGTAAAGGGGAAGGTGTTGGGAACAGAGAACTGATGGGAAAGGCCTTTGTCTGTCTGCGCTCACGGTCTGCGGAGCCATTCCCCTTGGACATGTACTTTCACCATAATAGATATAGGCCTGCTTACTGAGTACTACCCCTGGAGGACCCTCAGTTTACATCAAGTGTCCTGGAGATTAGCAAGGCCCTCTCAGACCCAGTATTGCGCCATCTAAAGTGGTTCCATTCCCTTGCCAGCAGTGGGAAGCAGCGAGCCAACCCATTCTGCAAACAGAGCAGTCAAAGCAACACCTCCTTCCCAACTGTGCCCATGTTATTCCCAGCTTGGAGAAGCCTGGCTTAGATTCTTGTGATTGCAGGCTGCATTTATTTTTTGTTAATAATCCCTGAAGTTGATTGTGGTTTTGGTCATATGAGTCCAGCAAGGCAGACACTCAGATTTGCTATACAGACTGTGAAATCAATACCAAAAAAAACCCTTGGGTTATACGAGCCTGCTACCACTCGGTGGATCACATCATGCAATATTTCCTAAAAGATAATGGGTTTCAAAACCCAGCATAAATCTTCAGTGACAGGTTGGCTATTTGTCATGTTTTCTGGTGGAGGAATTATAGCAGTTTCAATAAAAGCCACTTGGTGGCTGGGTCATGGATTAATATCTGATACAATTATGATCTCAGGACCACAAGAAGTGAAGTGCAGGGGAGGGAAGCAAGTTTGCAATTATTCTAGGTTGGCCCAGAAATTGCTCAAAATCTTAACAAAGGACAATATGATGTGGGGATTTAATATCCAGCACTATAAAGTGATACTATGTTCTTGACATGGCAAACATGACTTCCACATGTGGCCAAGCATGTGCAGTACCACCAACCATAATGCAAAGCAAATTGATTTGCATGTATTGCTTACAACATTTTAACTCTTAGCTTTGTGTTGAAGTCCGTAGCACAAAATGATTCCCTCCATATTTTTCTTGACTTACTAGAAATGTTTTTCCCATGACAAGTCAAATGAAATTGATCCTCTGATGAAATGAATTGGGTGAGTCCTTTGGAGCTCATTCTGCTTCTTGTGACAGATGAGTCAGCAGAGTTTATTGAGCCTCCACTGGGCTCAAGTTGTTTACAAGGTGTCACATGAACCTGTAAGAACAATAACTTGGTGGCCTTCCCAAACCATCCACGTTTGGAATTCAGCCACTATTTCTGTCTCTATGCCAGGCTGACACCTAATTCTCTATGTTATGGAGAAAGGGAAAGTTGTCTTGACAGCCATTTGGAAAAAGTCAACCAGAGGAATTAACTTAAAACTACGGTCTTAGCAATTAACTCTGGGGGCACCTTCTTTTTTTTTTTTTTTTGGTTTTTCGAGACAGGGTTTCTCTGTGGCTTTGGAGCCTGCGCTGGAACTAGCTCTTGTAGACCAGGCTGGTCTCGAACTCACAAAGATCTGCCTGCCTCTGCCTCCCAAGTGCTGGGATTAAAGGTGTGTGCCACCACCGCC
>JAQHUG010000128.1:3827064-3864891 GCA_028555095.1 Dicrostonyx torquatus
AATGGTCATCCTCAAGAAAGCAGCTGATAACTGTTACTGGCAAAGGTGTGTGTGTGTGTGTGTGTGTGGTGTGTGTGTGTGTGTGTGTGTGTGTGTGTGTGTAACCTGAAAACTAAAAGGAGATTACTTGGGAGGAGGGGAAGGACCAGCATGATAGCAAAGAAGATCAGGGGAGGACAGTTGGCAAGACAAACATGAATAAAGTAGGTTAATGCATATGTATGAAGGTATCACAGGGAAACCAATTATTGTATGCCAGCCAAAAAGCTAACTTCAGACAGGATGGATACTGGGTCTTGAAAAATTAAATAGAGAATTATGATCATTGTAACGCCATTGTTGAATGTATTACTCAGAAGAATTAAAGCATGAACTTGAACATCTATTTGTAGGTACATTATTCCGATATGAAGGGGTGAAAGTACCCCAACTGTCCACGAATGGATGACTAGGTTAAACAAAGTGTGCTATGCACATAGGAGGGGCTATTAGAAGACTATTTTGATGTCTGCTACATATGGATGGACCTGAAGATATTGTTCTCAATGAAACAAATGTTTATTAAATGCTTCCATTTAAGGATCTAGAAGGACTTGGGAATAGTTGAATTAATAGAGACAAACAGCAACATGCTTGTTGCCAGGGAATAGGAATCACAGGGAAGGGGGAGTTATTGCTGACTGGATACAGCTTTGCTTGGTGAGATGAAATTTTCTGATGTGCATGGTGGTGATGTTTACCCAACAATATCAGTGTATTTAATGCCATTGAACAGCACTTTTCAAATGAAGTGGTAAATTTGCTGTCATGTGTATTTGACCACTACAAAAAGGAAAGGATAGTGAGTTTTACCAAATCTATATCTGACATGCATAAAAGGGATCATCTGAACTTTCCTGTGGTCCCCAGACACAGTGAATTATGTTAGTAGATAATCTAATACTGAGTTCTTACATGTCTCAAATTCATCCCTACTAAATTTGACTCAGTTATTTTTCAGTGTCGCTGTTGGCCTATGTCTGTGTTTCCAGTATCCAGCAGGAGAAGGTGGGATTGCAAAATCCACTCTGAAGTGCAGAGTGAAATCTTACCTCCCAAAACTCCCTCCTCATAAAAAGCAGAGAATAACTGTGTTGTGGACTGTTAATCTTGTACGTGGGACTGAAAGCTCATAAATGAGATTTTTACTTTCTCCTTCCCTCTTCTTCCTCCTATTTTCCCCTCTCCCTTCTTTCCTTCATTCCCTTCATGCTAGGTCTAGCATGCGTTTCTCATGAGTCTCCTTAGTAGTCATACTGCTTTTCTCTGGCTCAGCTATGTCAACATCTCCGGAATATTTCAGCTACATTTCTGCTTAGTCACAAATTTTGAAGGCTGATAAATACTCCCAATCAATTTAAAACGAGAAATAGAATCTTAAAAAACAAAACAAAACTTAGGAAGAGGTAGTGAGCTCTATAATGATGCTTGAAATCAGATCTCGGACAGTGGGAGGTCAGAGGGTAAAGGTACTTGCTGTGCAATCAAGCCTGATGAGCTGAGTTCAATCCTGGAACCCAAGACAAGGTAGAAGGAGAGACTCAACTATACAAAGTTGTCCTCTGACCTCCATTAAGTGCACCTCGACACACTTGCATGCACATACAAATCGCACACACACACACACACACACACACACACACACACACTAAAAAGAAGAGCCAGGCTACTTACAATAACACATTTCAGCAGCCTTTGCTGATCCCCTTCTGGAGTCAGGGTTCATGTTATGTACAGGGAAAAAGTCATGATTAAGCCTGTTGCGGTGGACATGGAAACCAGTAGGCAATAACATGAGAACCATGAAAGAATCCTGTCCGAGACCTGCAGTAAGGAACTTCTGGGGGCATCAGGGAAGTCTTCTGTGCAGAAACCTTCTCTTCACTTCTTATCTTGTATAATCCAGTTATCTCTTGGAATCTAGAAAGCATTTGTTCCAGAAACCCCCAGTCCCACAAAGGATGGCAAAGCCCATGCATGCTCAAGTCCATGCTAATAAAATGCTATAGTATTTGCATAATCAACACACATGCTATGTACTTTTAAATCACCTCCTGATAATGTATAATATCTAATAAAATGCAAATTATATGTTAAGTTTTATGTTAGTTTATTGTTTAGGGAACCATCATAAGAGAATCAGTCTGTGCATACTCAGGATCCATATTATATTGATTCAAGTGCTTTCAGTTCAGGATTCATTGAGCTCACAAATGTGGACTTCAGAGACACAGTTAGGTAGGTCCCTCACCTAAACTCAAATTGGTGTATAGAGCCACAGTGGACAAAAGTCTGCCTCCCCTACATCTCCTAGTACTGTGTCTTTTGTGAGATCCTAGACTTTTGTATGATTCCCACCATTTAAATCATCTGCTATGGCTATGGGGGAGCCAGTAGTGATGTCAGCAGAGGACTGAGCTCAGTGTCCATCCAGTCTGGACATCCTCTGGGCACAATGCTAGGGAACCTGGGACAGGGCTCTTGGCTGCTCCCTGGGATTGACCAATAGCCTTGCCTTGCTGATTTAGTGCAGGTCTGAATACACAAAGTGCTGCTCCCAAGTCTCCATTAAGTCTTCCCGTTTCTCCAGGCTTTGTCTTTCTGCTGGAATCACCAGGAGAAATGTCAGCCCATGCCAATCAGGGCCTTTTGAAAGTCACATGATTTCCTTAGCTTATGCTCTGTGGGAGGGTCCACCTGTATTTCTGTGCTTTGATTGGTTAAATAAAGACCTGCCTGGTTTATAGTTAGGACAACCCTCAGGTGGGCGGAGTAGACAGAACGGAAGTTCTGGGGGGAGAAGAAGGAAGAAGCAGAAGCCCCGAGCCGCCGCTGCAGATGGATGCAGGTTAGACCCTTCCGGTATGTCACCACGTGGTGACTTACAAACTTTTATAATGGGCTAGTTTAATTATGAGAGCTAGCCAAGGAAAGGCTAGTGATAATAAGCCGGGCAGAGTTTAAATGAATCCAGTTTGTCATGTGGTTATTTCGGGTGCAGACGGTGGGCCAGAGGCTGGGTGCTGGGAACATACAACCCGCACCTCCACCGCTCCCCTAATCACAACAATGCTCGTGCTCTCTGCCTGCGAGCCAGGGAAGATTTGCAGATTCTGTCACTTTAAAATGTCACCCGGAGTTACACTGTGTGAAATCTTGAACTTCCAGAAGATGCTCCAGATTCTGGCGTCCTTGAGTCACAGCAGACAGGTGTGCCATCTGCTCATTAAATAACAGCGGATTAGGAATGGTAAGATCACCTGCAGTTACTGTGGCTCTTTCCCTTGCTCCTAGAACCTACATATAAAAGGAATCGCCTGCATTTTAGACTGAACTTTTTCCCCACGAGTATAAATCCGACACTGGAAGATGAAATCGATTCTACATCCAAATTCTATAGCAGTGTATTCTAAGTAAAATGCAATACAGCTGGCCCTTCAGAGCCTGGGTCTATACCCACGGACCAATCAACTGCAGATGGAAATTTTTATGGAGGAAAAGAAATGCTTCTGTCCCGAACATGTATAGACTCTTCTTCTTGTCTTTATTCCCCAGATAACACAGCATAAGAACAATTCCCACCATGCTCACAGTCTATTCCATATTATAAATAATCTAGACATGATTTAAAGTATACTGAAGGATTTTATCTGAGGGATTTGAGCATTGGTCAGTCACTGACGGCTATTGAAGATAGCTGTGTGGAACACATTCAAATTCTTTTCCAGAGGATTAGCTACAAGAGCCAGACACTAATGTGGGTTTTGGAATACGTTGGCTTAGTGTAATTATAAATGTACATAAACTGGTGATTCATGAGCTTTCAAATTATACATCTGCATTTAATTTTATGTTGAAGTGTTTTTAAATCCTCAGAAAATGATGTTACCAAATGTTTCTGGCTCACTAAATGTTCTATTTTTTTAAAAGTCTTAATCAAAGGCAAAGACTCATCCAACACCTTCACATAAAATTTGATGAGTGGGAGATACTTTCTTATAATATAAATATATTGGGCTGAAGGAATTCAGGAAGAAACTTCTTGGATTTTAAATACAATCACCTGCCAGCAGTGGACTGTTGCAGTTTGGGGTTCCTAGTTAAACAGGCTGTATGAAGAAGGTGGCACCATCATGAATGGACAGGCCAGGTCACCTGTCCTGTCATCAGCTCCTGACTGCCACACTGCAGCCTCCTGCCAGGGTAGAATCCCTTTCCGCCTTTGCTGCCTGGCCAAAGTGATCCAAATACAGTCAGAAATTCAATCAAGCCTGTTGCCACTGGGTGGCACAATTGGAAGTCTGTAGAGAAACCTGGCCTCTGAAGGAGCCTCCCGGACTGTGATCTATAAACACTGGCTCTGCTGCTGCCCTTCCTGACGGCTTTCTCTTCGGGGCTGTTTATAAAACGAGGAAGTCTGTGGCTTTTCAAAGAGTGTGGATTTCACTCTGGAAGTCTTTCTGCTGTGATTATACGAAATTAACTAGAGCCCCCTCCCCCGCTTTAAAGTTTATCTTCATTTTGATCTGAGAATCGCAAGCAGTGAAGCCTGAAGCAGGTTTTGGTTATGGTCATGGACTTGTTGAGAGAAAAAGTGGCAAAAAAATTTGTGCTCCTCCATTTTCTCTGTTCCTAGAGGTACAGTATGGTAGGTACTAGCTACATGTAGCTATTTTAAGTTAATTAGCATTCAGCAAATTAAAAGTTCAGACTCTCTGCTAATGTAACCCTATTTGGGGCATGAAAGGCCTGATATGGTAGCATTCACATCGCATAATGCAGACAAAACAATTCTGCTCTCACAGAAAGTTTAAGATGGAAAAGAAAGTATCTGTCCGTGCCACCTAAGGACACTGGGAGGCCTTGCCTGGAAATTCGGGTTCTTAATGCCAGCTGCAGGGAGTCTAAGACAAGAGGACCACACGTTCAAGGCCTTCCTGGATGTGCTGATGCATCTTCATTGTTGACTAGATTTAGAATCACCATGGAAACACCCTCCTGGTTGTGTTCATGAGGGTGTTTCCAGGATGATTGAACTGAAGAAGAAGATGCATCCCGAATGTGGGCAGCACCGCCAACGCGGCGTGGTCCTGTCAGGGTGAGAGAACAAACTGAGCATGCACCAAGCTGAGCACGCACATCCTCTGTCTGCACAGGCGCAGTGTGACCAGCATCACCAGTTCCTGCCCACAAGCTTTTCCCACTGTGGTGGTGCACGGTGCCCTCCGACTGTGAGCCACAGCGACGAGAAAAGTCATGAGTTTACCAGGCTACAGAGCAAATTCAAAGCCATTCGGGTTGACAGTGAGACCCTGCCTTAAAATACCAATACACAAAGGGCTGGGAATAAATGTAGCTTATAGAAAGGACACTTCTCTAATGTTAATAAGGCTCTAGGTTCAGTCCTAGCACAGGGAAAACAAAAGACCCTGGGAAGTGTGCTTTATGATTCAATTTAGCCCCAGGTTCTATTTCCTTAACATTAAAACTATGTTAGATAGACGCATTTTCATTCTTGCCATGTTGTGTTTCCGAAGCTTCAGAGCCAGAGTGGGTTAACACGTAGACATTGGGTAATAAGCTTGATTGACAAAATTACCTTCAAGTCAAACGCACATATTTCATGGTAATCAGTTCAGAATCGGTATCACCAGGATTTGGGTTGTTAAATACAATTATTCAGTTATTCCGAATGCCTCTAGGTCCATATTATATCTTATGCTTTTGATCCCCGTCATATCTGTTATCCATTTTGTTTTTTATGCTCCTTTCTTTGTTCTGTTTTGTTTTTAACCGTAAGTGTTTCATTTCAGTCCTGTGGGGAGGACTGCTCACCTTCCCCAGCCCTTAGCGCTCCAGGATCACTTGAAGCCTGCTTTCCCATGTTCCCACTGAGAATATCATATTTGCCATCTGAATGACTGGGCTCTAAGGAGATAATTTTCCTGTCTAATATTTGTGGAATTCTCAGAAGTTTTATTACATTTACATGTAATTAAGGGAGGGCAGCTTGGTGAAAAATGAAGATTTCAGGTAATCGTGTAATTTGTTAACTGGGTAATTTTCCATTTTCAGGTGGCTGCTATTGGAAAGATTATAGATGATCTGATTCTACATTCAGTGACGGTGTTTGTGCACTCACCCTGGTGCTTTGTATCGAGGGATTAAAAAATATATTCAAAATGGCTCCAGTTTTGAGGATTCAAATACTAGTAAAAATGAATACATGTTTGAACAAAAACACCATTCAATATTTGATTTTGCCAAGGGATGGAACTCTGGATAGTCTGTATAAAAATTAGTTGAGTATAATTGACTATGATGATAGATTTTATAAAAAAGACAGGTGTACATTCTGAAGATGAGTCTTTGCCAAGGTGCCTTCTGGTTGGTTTAATAAAGAGATGAATGGCCAATAGCTAGGCAGGAAGAGGTTAGGCAGGACTTCCAGGCAGTGAGAAAAGAAGAGGAGATGAATCTAGGTACAGGAGAGATTCCAGAGGATGTGGGGAAGGAAACAGGAGGCAGAGGATGAAAAAGCGGTAAAAAGTCATGAGGCAAAATGTAGTTGAATATATATGGGTTTATTTAAGTTACAAGAGCTAGTGGACTAAGCTATAGGTCAAGTTTTCATAATTAATAATAAGTCTCCATATCATTTTTGTAAGCTAAAGAAAATACATTAGAGATAGGAGGACCCAATCTAATTTTTTAAATTGAGCTATACATTTTTATCCACTCCCCTCCTTTCCTCCCCTCTCTTTTTCGACCCTCTCCCATGAACCCCATGCTCCCAATTGACTCAGGAGATCTCGTATTTTTCTCCTTCTTATGTGGATCCATATATGTCTCTCTTAGGGTACTCTTTGTTTTCTAGGTTCTTTGGGGTTGTGGAATGTAGGCTTTTCTTTATGTCTAAAAGCCATTTACCAGTGAGTATATATGATATTTGTCTTTCTGGGTCTGGGTTACCTCACTCAATATAGTTTTTTTCCTAGATCCATCAATTTGTCTGCAAATTTCAAGATGTCATTATTTTTTACCACAGAGCAGTACTGCATTTGTGTATATGTACCACATTTTCTTTATTCATTCTTCGGTTGAGGGATATCTAGATTTCCAGGTTCTGGCTGTTAGGAATAATGCTGCTATGAGCATAGCTGAGCACATATCCACACATACATGGTATGATTCTTTGGGTAGATACCCAAAAGTGGTATTGCTGGGTCTTGAGGTAGATTGTTTCCTAATTTTCTGAGAAATCACCATGCTGATTTCCAAAGCGGCTGTACAAGTTTCCACTCTGACCAGCAATGGAGGAGTGTTCCCTTACCCCACATCCTCTCCAGCATAAGCTGTCATCAGTATTTTTGATCTTGGCCATTCTGACAGGTGTAAGATGGAATCTCAGAGTTGTTTTGATTTGCATTTTTCTGATGGCTAAGGATGTTGAGCATTTCCTTAAATGTCTTTCAGTCATTTGAAATTCATTTGTTGAGAGTTCTCTGTTTAGGTCTATACTCCATTTTTATTGGATTATTTGTTCTTTTGATGTCAAGTTTCTTGAGTTCTTTGTATATTTTGGAGATCAGTCCTCTGTTCAATGTGGGGTTGGTGAAGATCTTTTCCCATTCTGTAGGCTGTAGTTTTGTCTTGTTGACCATTTCCTTTGCTTTACAGAAGCTTTTCAGTTTCAGGTGGTTCCATTTATTTTTTGGTTTTTTTTGTGTCTGTGCTGCTGGGGTTATTATATTAAGGAAGTGGTCTCCTGTACCAATATGCTCAAGGCTACTTCCTTTCCACTTTCTCTTCTATGAGGTACAGTGTGGCTGGTTTTATGTTGAGGTCTTTGATCCATTTGGACTTGAGGTTTGTGGATGGTGATAGATACAGATATTTTTATTCTTCTGCATGTTGATATCCAGTTATGCCAGCACCTTTTGTCGAATATGCTTTCTTGTTTCCATTTTATATTTTTAGCCTTTTTGTCAAAAATCAGGTGTTCGTAGATGTATGGATTGATATCTGGGTTCCATTGGTCCCTCTGTTGATTTTTATGCCAATATCAGTCTGTTTTCATTACTGTAGCACTATAATAGAGCTTGATGTTAGGGATGGTGATGCCTTCAGAAGTTCCTTTATTGTACAGGATTGTTTTGCTATCCTTGATTTTTTTGTTCTTTCATATGGAGTTGAGTATTGTTCTTTTGAGATCTGTGAAGAATTTTGTTGGGATTTGATGGGCATTACATTGGATATGTAGATTGTTTTTGGTAAGATTGCCATTTTTGCTATGTTAATTCTACATACCAAAAAGCCTGGGAAATCTTTCCATTTTCTGGTGTCTTCTTCAATTTCTTTCTTCAAAGATTTAAAGTTCTTGTCATACAGATCTTTCACTTGTTTGGTTAGAATTACCCCAAGATATTTTATGTCATTTGTCGCTATTGTGAAGGGTGATGTTTCTCTGATTTCTTTCTCATCCCATTTAAAGGAGGACTACTGATTTTTTGAGTTAATCTTGTATTCTACCACATTACTAAAGGAGTTTAAGGCTGTTGTAAGAGTGGAGGAGGAGTGTGTTGTGTTCCCGGCACCCAGCTTCCAGCCCCCAGCCACTGGCCCCCTCAGCCGCTGGTTGCTTGCTTATGCCCGAAATAACCACATGAGAATTATATTCATTTAAACTCTGCCTGGCCCATTATCTCTAGCCTTTTCTTGGCTAGCTCTCATATCTAAAACTAACCCATTATAAAAGTCTGTGTGTCACCACGAGGTGGTGATCTTACCAGGGATCATTAGGCATGTCTGACCCTGGAAGCTTCATGGCGGGTTCTCTCACTTCCTTTCTTCCCAGAACTTCCATTCTGTCTTTCTCCCCATTTACAACATAAAGCCCCCTACCCTCTTTCTCTAGAACAGCAACTCTGAAATGAGGCTATACATTCAGTTCTCTTAAAGGGCGTCTGGAAAATTTTGGCACCCAGGACTACCTCCTAGCATGACCCACCGCTAACTGCCAGTGAGCATCACCTGGGGACATGGGGAAGAGCAGGTTCTTGGGCTCTGCCCTTGCCCTGTTGAGGGGCTAGATGTAGGCCAATCAGCTGTGCTTTAGAAAACCCTTCAGGGATTCAGAACGTGCAGGATTTGAGGATCACTGCTCTGATGTGCCTGGGTCAATGAGTTTCAGTTTCGTTCTTTCAAAGGCTTTCTAGATGATTCTAATGTGTGACACATTTGAGCATTGCTGCTCTACAAGAAAAGTTGCTCCAGGTTCCCCCTTGGTGGGGAACAGATTAGGTTGTAAGAGATCAGACAAGTTTTTGTGTTAGCTGACTGCGCTATTGTGGTCACACTGTCTGGAAGGATTGTTCACGTCAACGAGAGATAGCATCCACTGTCTTTGACTCGAGTGTTGGAACAAAACCCATTGGGAAATCATCTCTGCACTGTGACCGCTACTCAAGCACTCACACTTAAATGCAGCATCTGGGGATGTTGTTAAAAGCGGGGCCAGCACTGAGATTCTGCAGTTCCCACAAGCTCCCAGGTGATGATGGTGCTGTTGGCTATGGGACTTCATGTGGTGAATTATAGATCAGAACTCTGCTCTATTTCTCCCACTCAGCAATTATTGAAAAAAAAAAAAAGAATTCATGGATTTGAAAGAGAGTAAAGAGGAGTTTGTGGGTGTGTTTGGAGAGAGGAAATGGATGGGGGAAATGATGTAAATAGATTATTATCTCAAAACAAACAACAACAAAAACCTTAGGTCTGCTGAATCAGGACTTGCATTTAAGAGAGCTCTACTGTCCAGAGGTGCTTTATGCTCCTGATAGAGGAAAGAAACTATCTAAGTTTCCAGATGACACAGATTTATGTGAATTTTGGCTAACCACAGGTATGCTTTATATAGTCCAGAAGACAGTACAGACACTGCACATTAGTATTGAACTTCTAATGTGACACAATTGTTAAGAAATGCTTTGGGGGCTGGAGAAATAAAGTGTGTAAAGTGCCTGCTGGAGAAGCCTGAGGACCTGAGTTTAAATCCCCAGCACCCATGTAAAAGCCAGTGTGGTGGCACATGTATCGATCTAATCCTAGCACTGTGAGCAGGCAGATACAAGGGGACAGGAGGATCCCAGGAGCTTACTGGCTACCCAGCTTGCCTAGTGATCTCTGGATTGAATGAGAGACTCTGCCTCAAAAACTAAGGTGGAGCGTGATAGAAGTCACCAATGTCAGCCTCTGGTACACAAACGGGGACACACACACACACACACACACACGTGCCCGCGCACACGCATAGAGAGAGCGAGAGACAAAGGTAGACAGACAGAGAGAGACAGACACACAGAGATACTCAGAGACAGGGACAGGGAGAGGATATGTTTAGATTTAGCACTTGTTCTTAAAACCTATTACCTTAAGACAAAATATTTTACTCATTTTCTAAATAGGCAAAGTGAATGGAGACGGAGCTTCGATTATTTGCTAGGGAATTATATTGGAGCTACTTCAGAAAACACTGAGTGGCTGAGTTGGAAAAACTTTTAATTGATCCATTAAGAATGTATATAAATGATTGCTGCATCAATGGGAAAATTAATTTAATAATAAATGTGGTGTATTGTTTAAACTAAACACAATGAAGTGTGGCTGACATTTCAGCATCCCAAAGTACCACATTAAAATATTACTTCTCAAGTTTTGAAGCAGCAAATTAAAGGAAGTTGCTCATGTCTCATCCCGTGATGGATTTTATTAATAACTTGAGGATTGGTGATTCGATTTTTAGTTTCTATTCAGAAAAAAATGCAAACTTCAATTATTCAAAAAATCCAGCATTGACATAATTCTCTTTCGTGGACAACACACATTAAAAACTGTTGTGGTTTGAATGTCTCATATGTTAAAGCAAAATCTTCTATAAACTTTAATAGTCTTTTTGGTTGTGTTTATTATGAACCTATCAAACTATATAGAATACAATGATTTCAACAATGTGATTTTAATGAATTCATGGAACTCATAGCTGGAAGGGATAGTGGATTTTGAATCCATTCATTTCACTTAATAGATGAGGAAACAGCCAGAGAGACTTCGAGCTTCTTCCAAAGCCTCAGTGAGCAGGATTTAGCTCCTGATGGGCTGAGGCCAAGAGGGACAGACAGAGGCTTGGAAGTCCTGCTCCTCATTCTGTGGGGCCCTTGGGGTTGGGGGGACGCTTCTCACCTTCCACAAGAGCCCGCTCTCTCTCCAGTGCAGATGAGATCCTTCAAAGCACTTTTAAAGCCCAATGTGGAAAACCACTTTAGGAGCACTGAAAACCACATCTGTTTGGCTTTGGACCCACAAGAATTATAGAAATCACCTCTTCTTTGCCCACCAATTATGGTGATTAAATTACTAGAAAAATCAAACTTGAAAGAGAAGGCGGTTCCACCAGATGACGGCAGAGTACGGGGCTGCCCCCCAGCTCCCCCATAGTTCTGAACGGCTTGTCCCAGTCTTAGAAAGAATTGCAGCTTGCCTTTATGTTTAGTAAGCAGACCTACGAAAGTCCTTACTGGTTTCGGTCAATGCCATTAGACTAGCCCAGTTGATAAGTCTGATTTTCGAGGTCACATGAAATTTAAGACCTCAGATTTTGGCATGGCCAGCCAAAACACAACAGAAAAACAAAAGCAGCATGCCATTATAATTTCATTTCCCTACAAGAAAGAAGCCATTAAACATTCTTCTAAAATACTGTACCGGTAAATCAAGAGCAGGGAGGTATCCAGCCTTGTTCTAGTTAATGTTCAAACACCTTAATGCTCAGAGCTAGTACTCCAAGGGTTTCCAGCTTGGCCGTATGTAAGAATACACCGACACCCTATAAATGCTCCTCTTCAGATTAGGTTATTTGAAACAAATATTTGCATGTCCGCGGAAGCTGAATGGGAATTGTATACTGTGTTGGGGCTTCTATGAGTCTGTAAAAGAATAGGATTGGTATAAATATCCAATTTGCCTCCAACGACCAATTTCTCACTCTCTAAAATCTTATGGACACACTCCAACACACACACACACACACACACACACACACACAAATGCATTTGAATTTAACCTAAGATGATTGAGAATAAGAACTTGAGAAATGTGGACGCGATAAATGTTAACTACATTTTATAATCTTTTTACACAAGTGCTCAAAATAAAATTTAAACACGTGTAAAGAAATTACCCATTTAATTTTCATTGATAGTGAAGAGAAATAAACATAGTTCAGAAAATTTATTTTAAAATAATCAGACAATATTGCTAAGCAGCCACTTTTTGACCCACCCCTATGTTAATATTCAGAATGGCATAGCAGCTCAAATGTATAGGCCGTCTATTTACAGGTAAGGAAAGCTAAGGAAGACCCAGACTGCAGACTGTTCCCTGTGGTTTGCTTTAATCTACAAGTCTTCCATGATAGATGCGAGCACATCTGTTGCTGAGCCAGGGTCAGAGAGGCTTCCTCCTGCAAAGGATGGGAACACATACAGAGACCCACAGCTGGACACTGTGCAGAGAGTGAGTGACCTTGGGATGTCTCTATCAAATTCTTCCCCTCAGGACTCGGGGAACGAATACTCTGGCAGAGGAGCAGACAGAGCGTAAGAACTGGAAGGATGGAGAACACCAAGAAATAAGGCCCTCTGATCAACATGATCAATGCTTGTATGAACTCAGGGACTGGGGCACCACGCACAGAGACTGCACAGGTCTGTGCCAAGCCCTCTGTGTATATGTTATGGCTTCAAGCTTAGTGTTTTTCTGGAATTCCTCAGTGTGTGAATGAGTGGGTCTCTGATTCTTGTGCCTTCTTTGGGGCTCTGTTTTCCTTCTGTTTGTTTTGGATGTGCTAGCTTTTGTTTTATCCTATTATAGCTTTTTAAAATTTTTATTTTATTATTAAAAAAGATGTGATGTGTGAGTACAGTGTTAAGTTAAAAAAAATAAGTGAAATCCTGATTTTTTTTTATTACTGGAGTACAAAAACTCTTTATGGTTTAAATATGCAACAAAATAACACAGAATGGAGATGGCTCTGTCCAGTTGAGGGCCTACTTGGTGATGCCGTATCCCCTTTCCCGAACTGACTCAGGTCAGACCAGTTCCCATCTAGCCTTCTCCCTCATAGGCTGGCTTCTCTCAGGTCCTGGTGCTCCCAGCTGGGAGGAGGTCAGGTCTCTTCTTATACTTGTGAAGCATGCTCGACTTTGAGCTCAGCATCCTGACTTCCTCCTTTACTCCTCACAGAACTGACCGAACGCCTGGTAACAGGTCCTGACTTTGAGTGGGCCTCTTTGGCCTCAGCATCCCCCTTTCTCTTCCTGTTCCTCCTTGATGTCTTAGCCATCCTGACATGAAGTGAGGTGACTGATTATAAAGAAGGGAGGAGGTAAAAGCTAAGCCATAAGGAGACTCAAAACAAGAGCTGGAGTATCCAGAGAGCGATGAGACCATTTTCTGCTAGAGGAGAGGTAGATTATCCCATTGTGTTGGACTTTGAAGTTAAATGACATTCACAGAGGAACTTGAGGTGGACCTCAGAGAGTGGTGTGAAATGAAGACCTGGACCTATGAAGGCTGCTGGGAGCCTTGGGGTTGAAACCCTTAGGTGTAGGGAAAGAAGTGGAAGAAAGCATGGGAAGAGGGGATGAGACTGGAGAGCGTGGGGAGAATCATCTGATGCAAACATCTATCCAAGATGAGTAAATGAGCAGTAAGATGGGTGGTGCCTGCCCATGCATATTATGTACAGATGTATAGATATCTAACATAACATGGGGCCAAAGAGCAGCATGCGTATACTTTTTCTGGCTGCTATTTGGGGTAGAATCTCTGACTGGGTCACTCAAAAGAGCTTGAGAGGATCGGGGCTTCATCTGGGACACAGGGATGGGTGTGGTATAGTGGATATTGTCTAACATTCTGTCCAGCCACACAACTTTTGATGAAAATTTTTTGAGTTTGATAAAAATTTTTCTCTCTGGAGTAGTCCTAATAACAGAGCTACATATTCATAACTGTTCGTAGGAGAACTTTTTTTTAATTATAAAATTTCAAGCATACACAAATTACATCCATCCCCATTGTTAAGGTCTTGCCACATCTAACTATTCTCTCCTTTCGATTGACATATTCTAACATATTAAAATGCCATTTTGCCTCTACCTCTTGCAGTGTTCTAAAATAGGAAAATGTTAAAAAAAAAGTTTCTCAAGTTCCTTATCATGCTTCACAGAAACAACTTTGATCTATTGTGCAGATCAAGATAATATTTTTCCAGTTGTCTTAAGGCTGTCTTTCAACAGTCTGTCTGAATCAGGTCTAGACAAGGTTCACATGTGTCTTGTTTTATCTTTTTCATCTCTTTTAAAGAACAGATATCTTAAATGCAAATGCGATTTTGCTTTTGCGGAACCAGCAAGGATCAACCTTAGGAGAGTTTAAGAAGATAATGCAGAGAACCTACCGTCTCTCTGCCCCTTGGCTCTCTCCCTTCAGAAGACACAACTTCTATCAGCTTGAGTTTTGTTTAGTTTTTTGTTTGTTTGTTTTGTTAAAACAGGTCCTTTTCTGTAATACCGGCTAGTCTAGAACTTACCATGTAGACTAGACTGGCCTTAAACTCAGATACCTGCTCGGGTCTACCTCCCAAGTGCCAAGATTAAAGATGTATGCTACCACATCTGGCAGGACCTCCTTTCAAATAGATATGCAGAGCTTAAACTGTAGCTGTTTCATTAAAACAGAAGAAATGGGGCAGTTGAAACTCTGTGTAGGGCCTTGAATGCATGAACCTCTCAAGGATTAGTGACTGGGGACCAGAAACAGGCCTTTGTATCTTTCCTTCTTTTATAAATTTTAAGGTTTCCCAACCCCCACAGTAGAATAGCCACTTGATCTCTTCTTACCAGTTTCTTGTTGACTTTGATATAATTCCAAGTTAAGGCACATGGCTGTAGGATAACAGGAAGCTAGAAGTCATGGGAGCTGGCCCTGGTCCTGCCAATGCCTGGTCAACGTTTGTTAACCTCTCTGGATTTCTGCTGATAGTGGTTGAAGACCTTGACTAAACCAACCAGAGCATGGATCTTCCAAACAAGACTAGATCCCATGACTCTGGCAGAAGAAAAGCAGGGAGTAGGACTGGATGCTGGCACAGGAGACTTTCTGAGAAAGACACCGATAGCATAGGTGCTAAGATCAACAGTTAATAAATGGGACTTCATGAAACTGAAAAGCTTCCGTACTGCAAAGAACACCATCATTCAAGCAAAGTGGCAGCCACACAATGGTAAAAAAAAAAAAGTCATATATCTGATAGAGGGTTAGAATCTAGACTATACAAAGAACTAAAAAACTGAACATCAAGAAAACAAACAACCCAATTAAAAAAATAAAATATGGAACTAAGCAGAAAATTCTGAAATACGAATGACTGAGAAACACTTAAAGAAGTGTTCAGCATCCTCAGCCATGAAGGAAATGCAAATTAATAGTACTTTTAGATTTTACCTTACCCCAGTCAAAATGACTAAGCTCAACAAAACAAATGAGCGCCTATGTCTCACCAGAGAAGCCTCTTCTTGTGGTCGATGGTAACTAACAAAGAGACCCACAGCTAGACAATGTGCAGAAAGTGAGTGTCTTTGGAGCACTCGGCCCTAAATGGTATATCTTTAATAAACTTCTTCCCTAAAGGCTCGTGTGTATGTGCAGAAGGGGAGCTGACTCCATGGACACCATATCATCTAGATACAGCATGACTGAAACACATATGTGTCCGACAGCATGCATAGATCACTCAAATTCAAGCGAGACAAATCCCAGTATCGAGAAGGAGAGGGAGGCATAAAGCTTCACCCCTAATCAAGAAGCTATTTGCCATTAATACCTTCTGGGGAAGTGAATAATGGCTTTCCTCAGTGCTGGTGGCACCACGGTAAACCTCACGTCAACACAAAGTGGACTCCATAATTTTTTGCACATTTTTGTTTAGGTAATTTTTTTTTATATTTTTGGGTTTGTTTGTTTGTTTTGGACCTTTTTGTGAGAAAGGGAGAGAGATAGGATAAAGTTGGGTGGGTAGGGAGGTAGGGAGCTGGCAGGAGTTGGGGAAGGGAGAGAGAATGATCAAAATATATGGCAAAAAAATTTCTAGAAAATGGGGAGTGGTAATCGTGTCTATGTCAGAAGACTTTTGAGAAATAAATGATAAAATTAACATGAAAAACCTGATAAAAGGCAAACGTAAACTCTTTTCAGAAGCCTTGGTGAATTCCATTTTTAAACTCTGTAGGTAATGGGCAGTTTTACAACAGCTGTGAGTACATTTCAGTTTTCTCTGTGAAATTTACAGTGTTGCTGGGTCAGGACTGAGTGCTAATAAAGCATTTTCAAAGATTAAAAAAAAATGTAGACCAAGACTCCTGCCCGGCTCATGGACTTTCAGGGATGAATGGCCTACCCGTTGGACCCCCATTTGTTGGTTGAACCCTCTTTGCAATATTCTTGCCAAGTTGTAGCTTAGATCACTGCTTCTCCAATGTTTGTAGGCATCAGAAACCTCTGAAGACTTGTGGGAGTCCAGACTGCTAGCCTCAGCCCCAGGTTTTTTTGAATCAGAAGTCTGGGTGGATCCTGAGAATTCTGATTTCCATCATGGCCCCAGGTATTGTTGCTGTGTGTCTGAGAACCAAGCTTGAAGAACATTTGGCCTAGGTAAGCCCTAGTCTACATCCAGAGGGAGAGAGCGCGCTGCCTGCTGAGCCTTCTTAACCCAACTTCCAAGAGCCTGACACACTCATACATGGAATGAACGGGAGCATTTTTTCTTCATATTAGTCTGAAATCTGCATCCCTACCCCATGGGTCCAGAGACTCTTGGCTGTTCCTCTTTGACAACAGAGTTAAAAAATCATTCATCATAGCTTTAACAGAGAGCATTTTTATTAGATTTGGTTTGTGAGTCACTATTCTCCCAGCAAAAGGGAGACTGACTGTAATTGGCACTCAGAAAATATGGCAAAAACCTTAAGCCATTCTAAGGAGAAAAATAAAATGATCTACTTCTGAGATAACAATGTCAATCAAACAAATTCATTTAAGGTGCTCAATGTGTTTGGGGAAGGAGATACACTAGCAATTATCTCCTTCAGGAATTCCTGGAAAAACTACAGCAGCTTCTCTGAGCTATTAAGCGATGGAAGAGTCAGTGATCTTCCATGGTTTTACCAAAGCTTTGTGGACCCATGACCAATGCAGCAATGAAATGCATATTTTGGCACATAAGGCACTTGCTGCAGAAATAAAAATTTAATGGACATATATCTGAAAGCTCCTAACACTTTGGGGAGATTTTGAGATTTATTCTAGCATGCCATACAATGAGTTTTATTGGGAACGGCTAAAATATATAATTTTAATAGGGATAGGTAAGCACAAAACGTTGACACCCCTGAAAAAATATTGTCCATGCCAAAGTAACTGCCGTAAAAGTCCTCAGAATGTTTCAGAAGAGAACCAGAGACTTTAATAGGGGTTGACGTTGTAGTGCAGCTACAGCCAGAGTCTCATTTTAAGGAAATACATGTAGGTTTCCAAGAAAAAGCATGCAGTTACTGTCTCTGAAGGAGTCTATCCTGCTTATTTTCATATGCACACAAGGGGGGATCGTGAATATTTCACCACAAATACTCGATGAAACCTCCCTAATTAACAATTAGCATTACAACAGCCATATTAAATCAGGTGGGGTTTAGGAAAATACTTTGAGGGGAAATGTAGTTCTCTTCTGCACTCAAAGGCTACAAATCTAAGTACAGTCATATCAATTACTAGTTAGGGTATGTTTTAGAGGATGTATCACGTGTGGTTTTATTATCATGCAAGCAGAGCTACGACAGCTGCAACACTGGGTGCTGCTGGGGGCCTTCAGCATATGTGCAGCACATCATTGACTGAAATTGCATGGTACATTACACAACACTGCATTTTCTCCTTGGAGATGGAACTGTCCTCGTTACCCATCATTACCATTCATTCTAAGCTAAGATACTTGACTTTTTATTTTTATATATTGATTATAGGGTACAAACCTTGGAGCTTTAAACCACCACTGGTTTTTGTGGCATTAATATTTTTGAGCTTCAATTTCATTGTCTGATCTAAAATGGGAGAGCAGTACCTGCCCCCTAGACCACTGTGATATATAGGATAATGGATATAACACACTCAGCACAGAGCCTGCTGAATAACGCCTGTCCCTGTAATGGAGCATGGTGGCAGGGAGGTGGCTCAGAAGTCAAGGAGTTCCTTGTACAAGTATGATAAGCCAAGTTTAGATTTTTGAGTTTAAATGTAAAGTCAGACACAGCAGTTTATGCCCTGTAAGAGGAGAGGCGAGATGGGAGGTGTTGGCTAGAGAGTCCTGGAGGAGAGGCGAGATGGGAGGTGGAGGCTAGAGAGTCCTGGAGGAGAGGCAAGATGGGAGGTGTTGGCTAGAGAGTCCTGAAGGAGAGGCAAGATGGGAGGTGGAGGCTAGAGAGTCCTGGAGGTTCATTGACCAGTTTGCCTAGTGTACTCCATGGCAAATGGAGACTCAGTCTGAAAACAACAAGGTGGAAGACAAGGACTGACTCTCGAGGTTGTCCTTTGACCTCCATATGTATGCTGTGACTCTTATGTGCACACTGCACTCATACACGTACATATAAACACACCGTAAACACAGAAAAGAGCGTGGATTTTGAGCTTTGGGATGGGGGCAGTGAGCAGCATCCCTCATTGTGGGATAGATTCGCTATCCCAAGGAAAAGGAAAACGAGGCACTTTTTGAAAATGAGTGGTGCCAGAGTCACATTGGCTTCTAAGAATCTATAGTAAGCTATGTACTCTGAACCACGGATGTCGCATCAGGCCTCAGGCAGGGTATTTCTACCCTGAACAAAGTTGGCAGGTGCTACTGGGAGGGACACATTAAAAACTGTGAACTGACAATCTTTCAGGAAACCCATTTAATTTCATTTAACACAGCATTTTCTAACCTTAGCCCAGCAAAAGTTTTATTTATTTATTTATTTATTTATTTATTTATTTATTTATTTATTCCCGTGACAAGACCTTCAGCACCCTGTGGGACATCGGTATGGCTTATGGCTCAGCACACAGGCTCGGAGCTGTCAAACTACGTACCCATTAAACCCTCAGAGACATTTTGCCCTTGGTGCTTGGTGTGGTTCCAGCCTTTAGAATGCAGGGTTGAATATAGGACTCAGTGTTTATGCCAGCTTCCGGATGCCTCTTTCCCAAACAATGACTTCCTGTGGGAGCAGTTTACACTCTGTTCATCACCACAGGCAAGAACTACAGCACAAACTTTTCACCCATAATCTTCCGTTCCTATGTATGTCTGAGCAGCCAAATCTGAGGGGTCTTTCTGGAGAAACCACACCCCTGCTGGCTGGCAGCACTAGGGAGCAGAGGCTGCTTCCTCTTCATTTCTCCTATTGGCCAAACCTGAGACTGGGCAGATGCCAAGGACCCCGGGAAAGGAGCTGCCAGCTAGGCTCCTCTGAGAACTGGAGCTCCAAGGGCCCATGGAAGACACTGAATGCAGGGCCCCCTTCTTCACAGCGAATTTCATCGCGGAGTGCTTGAATTCCCCGCCCCTCCCCTGGCCCTGCACTTTTGCCCCTCTTTCCTTTCAGAAAAGGATAGTTTGCCATTGACCCTCTCCCAGTGCTTTGGTAAACTTCCCGCCACACCAGCTCCAGATTCACTTTCCTGCACTGACTTGCCTGGGCAGTGAGGCCACAATCACTTGCAAGCTTTTCTTCCCAGGTCTGCATATGGTGGGCGAGCTATGCATCTCCAAAAGTGTTTCCTTTTGTAGGAAAAACGCGCTCTGTCGACAGAGCCAGCTCGGGACACCAAGGGCTGGCTCCTTGGCGGGCTGCCCCAGTGATAATCTGGAAGCAATCAGTGGAAGAAAAAGATAACACAGCTGCGATTTTCAAGGAGACAGGTCCTGGTTTTTCTACCTGCCAACCACGTTTCCTCTGAGGAGTTTTTCAGCAAATGCTGTAAAAGAGACCTTTTAATCTTGTTTCAAAAGCCTGGAATCCCAAGTCGTTCCAGATCTTGGGTAGAAAACAGGCCAGAAAGACATACGCGGCTGAAGAGCTCAGGGTTTGTAAGGAGGAGGAGGGAAGGACGGCCTGGTGCCACCGTAGAGTCCGGCCGCATCTTAGCTCTGCCTGTACTTGAGAGGACTTGGTGAACTTGGCCTCCAGTGCTCTCGCCCACAAGTAGGATATGGTTTGGGATGGAGGCGGAGGGTGTTGCAGAGGTTGACAAGCATAAATCTGTCAGTGGGTGATTTTCAGACATCTGCCTGAAGCTCTTGGAAACCAGGCAGATACCTGCCCATGCCTGGGAAAAGCTGAGCAGAATGGTTGCTCTGGAGATTGCTAGGCTAGGGAAGAGGATGTGCCAGTAATGATTAAGTAATTAGTTATCCTTTAAATGTGGAGCAGAGGGGAAAGGAGAAGAGAGAGGAAGAAGGAAGAGGAAAGGAGGGGAAAAGAGGAGAGGATGTGTTAGGATCTACAGGGCTCGGCAACTAAGGATTAATTTCTTTTGTTAGGAGTAATGGAAGCTGCAGAGGCATCCTCCCAGGCCCTGGTAGTGCCCACTGCCTTGCAGGGCATCTCTGATTGATTGTTGCTGTCATCTTGAATGTAGCTGAGTGGTGAGGCCTGTGAAGTCCCCAGCACGTAGCTTAAATGTGCGTAATGAGTACAGGTCCTTTTATCTTTTTTCCTATGTCACTGGTAGTCACTTCCTGGTTCAAAGCAGGCACTTTTTGCAGCTAGTGCTGCAGCTGACCCCACGGTTACATGTAAGAATATTTGCAAAGTTCCCTTGCTACTAGTGTAGAAAGGCCTGAAGTAGAAGACAACCCGACACCAAAGATCTCTCCAAACCTCAGTACCTTGGTCTTTACAATGGAATAGCTTGGGGCTGGAGGAATGGATCAGTAGAAGAAAGTGTTCGTTTTCCAAGAATAAAGACCCGAGCTCAGATCTCAGCAGCCCTGTGAAAAGCTGGGCGTTACCACATGCCTGCCTGTAACCCTAGCTCTATGATGAGCAGAGATAGGAAGATAGGAAATGTACTGAGACTTTCTGAGTATTGATGTGGCTCCAGGTTCCCTTGACCCTGCCTCAATGGGATAAAGGTAGGTGCCGAGCTGGGTCGCCAGTAAACACGGCTCTACCTCTCATGACGTGCCAGCTCCTCAGACTGGAATCCCACTTAAGAGCTGTGTCTCTGGCCAGCGTACTGAGGGACTTGATCGCTACAGTGATGCTTAGCAGGAGTATGTAAGGGGCAGGCCTTTGGAAAGGCCCATACTATCTCCTCTGAGCAGCTTTCTCTGGTGACAATTCACTTCTTGCTGCCTGGGCCTGTGTTGCAGTTTCTCTCTGTGGCAGTGTAAATTGGCATGTTATGCAGAAGAGATTAAAAGATGCTGTTAGAGCATTCAGATGACCAGGACCTGGAGAAATCTCTACTAGATCAACCTAGAGCAAGCACAAACCATGGTCGCCTTTGAAAGAGGTAGACTTTTGACAGTGGCTTCGCACATGGCCAAGAACAAATGGCTGCTCTTTCTGTCTGCTGCATTCCATAAACTTCAAATCTCAGAACACAAAATTTCAAACATGAAAACATAGTTGAGTGGGGAGGGAAAAGATACTTTTGTTGGGATTTCTAGGGGAGCGAGCAAGTTGGTATGTTATCTGCATTCGTAGAAAAGCCATGGAGCAGAACATGAGGGCTGAAAAGTTACTCCCCCAAAGAATGGAAGTTTAGCTTGCATCTTACAATGGTGTGGTTTATAGTAAGCTCGTTAGTTGCTTTTTCTTCTTCTTCTTCTCCTTCTCCTTCTCCTTCTTTTTCTTCTTCTTTTTGCTTTTTTCTCTTTTTGGTGTTAGGGATGAACCCACGGCTTAGCTCAAGCACTGAGTGTTTTCTTTTGATTCCTGGCTTTTCTTCCTCCTTTACTATGGTATCAAAAGAATTAAATAATATATAAAAATATTTAGCATATGCTTGGCACATTAGTAAGCACCAATAGATGTTTGTGTCATATAGGGTCTTTCGTATTCTTGTGCTGTAGCCACCATCCTAGACTTCAGCTCCAGCATAAGTAGAAGGGCTGGGTCTCTGTTTCTTGAGCTTCACATAAGATTCCTGCATCTAACTGGACACACACAGTTGATGGCCACTCCATATTGAAAACATTAGTCTCTCATGACAAGGCAAAGTCAACCATTAGCAGAGGAAGAATGGATATAGAATTTACTTAAGGTTATTTAGGTCATTTTAAAAAAACTTTCAAATACATTTCTGGAACTTTCCAGTAATAACATAAGAGTATTTTAAAGATTCCAATAAATACATACATTTCTAGTGAATTATTTTCCAAACATATGAAGTTATCTAGTTTTAAAACCTGCCAAGAATTTATAGTATTTATTCCTAGGATTTTTTTTTAAGGTTGGAATGACTCTGAAATTCCAACCTACCACAGCCTATGATTCTTTGCTCTAGGTTCTCGAAGATAAGCCCATTCCCTTAGTTTATGTTATCACAGAGAGACTTCCAGTTTGATACATGAATGCTGTACTTTTGATGTAACCAATGTGCAATGTATTGGTCCAAGAACAAACAGCAATAATGACGCGTCAGCAAACAAGATACAGATGTTCTAGAAATATCCATGCCAGAGAAAAGTGTATTTCAAAACTGAACAGGCACTATTTTCACGATTATCTGAAGTTCTAAATTTCAGAATATGCTCACTGTACACCTTAAGAAGTCTGTAGGTAACATGGAAAGCATAGGTATATTTGTTTTAAAGAAATATATAGTTATACACTCATGTCATCAACCTCACTAACTCTGATCCTGTTCCCTTATTCCAAGAACTAAACTCAATGGCCACACTGAGGGAACCATGCTCTGGGAGAGCCCTAGAGGCCATTAGACCTTGATTCAGGACTGTACTGTTAATCTCAGAGCTTAATGTTGCGCTCTTAGGAGTGGCACAAGACAACTATCCCAAATTCGAAGCAGCTCTATTGAAGAGAGAGGCATTTCAAGGTTCATCAAAGTCCATTTGCTTGCTTTTTTTGTTTTGTTTTTTTGCAGATTGATAACACCTTGAAACCATTATGTGGGGAAGAAAAATGAAAAGTACCAGACGTGTTCCCCAAACATCCTCCACTCAACAGATTCCACTTCTTTCCTGACGTTCTTATCTGTGACATTTCATCAACGTAACTGAGGGAAGCCAGCACATCTGCATGTTTAATATGCTAATTCAGTTGGTGAAGAGACACGTGAGTGCATTCCAGTCCTCTCTTCTGCTTCCCTTTTGGTCAGGGACTAGAACATACTTCAAACCCTGGCCCTTAGCTTGAGAACGGCTGAGACGATGGAAGAAAGACAGTGGCATCTCCATTACGTCTGTCATACTATGTGGTAAAGGAGAAAGACAGTGAGTCAAAGGGCAACTGGACTGAGGGACTAACGTCTAGGAGCAAATGAACTTGGTTTATTAGTTAATCCCCATACGCTTTGCTTCTTTTAAAAAAAAAAAACTATACACTCACATATACTCACATCAGACTATGCTCAGCCTTCCATGCTGGTAAGTTGCGAGCCAGCTTAAGGTGAGAGAGAGCAGAACGCTATTCCCGTGCTAACTCTCTGACTGAAAGAAAAGGCTGGACTTCCGAGTACTCATGAAGATGCCATTTCTCATTTTGACTCTATATGTAGCCCCTTCCTGTGACTTTTTGGAATTGATGAAAGAGGGTGTGTTCCTCCCACACATCCTCATAGCCCACCCCAGTCTCCTCAGGCATCCCCAAGTTTCCCTGCAAGTGCAATGCCAGCACCATGAACGTTGGAATGCCCACCCCCATCCCACAGACAACCCTTTCAGGTGTTAACCCCTGTGTTTGGGAGTAGGGTTAATTAATGAGAGTCTCTAGTATAAGAGCTAGGAAGGCAGCTAGACTGGGTAAATTTTTATTCTCATGGGGAAAATCCTTTTATAAATGGTTTTTTACTGGAAATTACATTCTTCTCTTTAAGTAATTTTGGGGGCAAATGTATGTGTGTATATAATGTATGTGTGTGTATTGTGTCTGCATGTGTGTTGACTCACTTATGTATGAATATGTGTGGAGACCAGAGGTTGGCACTTAATCTCTTCCTTGTTGACTCTTGAGCCCAGAGCGCACCAATTAGTCTAGCTAGCTAGCTTTTCCCAGAGTTTCCCTGTCTCCTCCCCAGGGAGTGATTGCTTGGAAGTTGGTGATTTGAAGGTAGGTCCTCATGCTTGCATGGTTGGTGAACACTTGACCCACTGAGTCATGTCCTCAGCCTTTTATTAATTTTGACACGAAATCAAGTTCATGTACTCAGGACAGTCTATAAAGGTTATACATTGCATAAGGAATAAATATTTTCCTTGTTAAAGATGAGGAAAGTCTATAGCTGGTACTTTAAGGACTCATGTCAGGGGTCCTCATTCAGTGGAGCTGGTGGCTACAAGGATGAAAGCCAACGGTTTGAGAAGAAAATTCTAAAAGGACACAGGCAGTGCCGGAATCTAGCTCTGCCTCTTTCCCATCAGACTTCCCTCCCCGCAAGCTCCAATCCTCTCTGTGTCCTGGTGGCCTGTCTGCAAAGCAGATCTCTTTCCAGATTATAGGAAGACTGTTCTCCATGCAGGTTTCAGTCCAAGCGCAGGCCCGTGTCCTCAGCCAAGCTAATTAGAGGTGGAGAATAAGCTACGCTTGCTTGTACTTGCTGTCTGTTGAAGCAGAGACATTTTAAACATCAGTACGCCCTCTTCCCTCCACAGTCAGGTTTGTTCACGTTTCTATTAGTTATGGGTCACTGAAGCAGACACAATTCTTAAATTAAAAAAAAATATGAGTGAGAAGGAAAACATGAGCAACAAAACTCATATTATAAAAGCTCTCCATGGAAACAAAGACCCAAGTACCAGTCCCCGTATTTGATACATGATACTAAGACGTGGTGTGCTGAGCAGTGATGGCCATGGACTCTCCAGGGAAACAGACCTTAGCATCACTACACATCTCCTGAGCAAGTACCTAATCCTGGTGATCCTCACTCTGCCCTCTGTATGACGGTAAGGACAGAAGCACCAGTGATCTGAAAAGATGGTGGAGAGGTTTAAACAGACTGAAGCCTGGAAAGCAGAGTGGGCCATTTCATCTTCTTCTCAATCACCATTCTCCGCTTTAGTGTTGTCATGACAGTAAATAGGCGGGACTGGCTACATGTGCAATTCCCCTCCCGCTTTCTTCCTCTCCATCCTTCTGGCTTCTTTTCTTCATCCTTTCCTCCTTCCCTCTATTTTCTACCTCCAACCCTCAACCCATCACGAAGTTCTTTGTCATTTGTTGAAATCCTCTTCCCATGCAGAGGGATTCCTAGGTAAATGTAGACTTTTACAAGTATGTGACTCTCTCCCAACAGCATAGTGCACTGTGTGTGTGCACACTCAACTCTGTTTATGTCTAGCCTCTTGCCAAGAGTACAGGATGACAGAGATTAATGGGCAGAGGCCACTGAACCCAATCAGTGATGAGGCGAGCATTCACAACTGAAATAAGTCTCTGTGTCATGATTTGGGAGCTGGTTGGTAGCCTAAAAGAAAACCTGCTACATTTGGTGTTCCAAGATGGGCCTGAATTTCCACATAGGGCCTGAGAAAGCTAGAGAGAGAGAGGGAGAGAGAGAGAGAGAGAGAGAGAGAGAGAGAGAGAGAGAGAGAGAGAGAGAGAGAGAAATGGATATGGATAGGGTTTCTTTAAGAGACTCAGGCGTATAACAAGCACTTGAGTAGTAGGCAAGTTAGGTAAAAACGCTTGACATCATGTGGGCATCAGCTTTCTAGAACTGGGGTATTGAATGCAACTCCTGGTTAGATACAGTCCCAGTTGAATGCATCTCTCCCCAGGCCTGTGGGATGTAAACCTTGACTTTCACAGACCCAGCCAGCACCAAACTGCTTAGTAGTTTGAGGAGGTGGCTTACATGGTCAGAAAAGGCTAGAGACACACAGTAAAGGCAGGTCCAGATTTAAAAACCCTCTAAACAGGTTACAGTGTGTTTAAAAATGTGTGTAGTTTTTGGTTATGAGTCTAGCCTTTAACAGCTGAGGCATTTAAAAAAAAAGCTGGTCAGTGGTGGCCTACGCCTTTAACCCCAGCACTCGGGAGGCAGAGGCATGTGGATCTCTGTGAGTTCAAGGTTCCAAAGCTACTGTCTCAAAAAACCAAAAAAAAAAAAAAAGAAAAGAAAAAGAAAGAAAGAAAAAGAAAAAAGAAAAAGAAAGAAAGAAAAGGAAAAAATGCTCTTCACTTAAGGAAGAGAAGGAGAAAAAAGGGAGTATAGATAGGCGTAGAAAAAAGTGAATAGTTTTAAAATAGTAATAAAAGTCTTTAAAGAGGGAGTAAAATATAAAGGAGAAAAAGCCTTGTAAGGATGGGCAATACACAGGGAGTCTGGATCCTGTATGGTATTGGGTTGACTTTGTGCATACTGATAAGTGAATGACAGCTGCTGAGGGACATGGGATTGTTAAAGGGACTGCTGAATTAAACCAGCCTAGATACGCTAGGGATGGCTTAACTTCAAAATGGACATCAGAAAATGTTTTGTGTTGGGTATGAGATTATATTTTTGTTTACAAAGGAAACAAAAGGCTGTGGATTTCTTCAAGGTTAATAGAGATCAGGCTTGATCAGGGGAGACCTGAAAATATTGTCTGCATGGGGACAGTTTTGAGACTGGACAGCAAATATTACAACTGGATTTCCCAGGACTTGACCATTGTCTCAATTTTCTCAGGGTTCCCTAAAGATGCCACCACCCTTAAACAACAGGGAGCAGTCTAGAGAACACAATGCCCACATTCTCAAGAGGTGGAGTGGGTGGTTTTGTCATTTGGTGAGTTATAAATATTTGTCACCATTTAGGGCAGATATAGGAATATAGTACAAAAAGACAATTAATAACCTTAAATATTTTTACATTGGTTTGGATTTTGGTATATTGATACAAATTTAAAGCTATTTTTGTTATACTGTATGCATGTTTCTACTCTTTTGGGGGTATTGTGTTTATGCAGCTCATTTAAAAACATATAATTAAGAAATACAGGTTAGTAGTTAGTCATCTATAATAGTCAAATGTGTAATTGTATTAGGTATGTTTTCAAGGTCAAACAGATATAGTTTAGATATATAGATGATCTTCAAACACTCCAGAGACCTACAGAATATGGCATTTAGGATGCTTAATAACCTAAGGCTTTTCATGACAGTGAGACACTTCTGCTCCTGGTAGCATTAATCTGCTTCCTAAAAGGATATGGATATTGAAGAAGCTCTATTTGGAGTTTGTTTTCATTGTGACAAAACTAGGCATTTGGGCAAGAAGACTGCTGACAGTATGCTGTCCAAAGTGAACAAGCAGGACACAAAGTAAAAAGACTGTAAAACTTTGTGAAGAGAAGGCAGGAAAGAAAGTCTGCCAGATATGCCAAATCTGTAGGTCAAAGATTGACGTGTCAACATTGCAAAGGAACCTTGGGTGACTGTCCAGGCAGCCAGATGTCTCTGTCACTTCTATAGTTTTGGCAGTGGCTTGTCTTACACTTCCTGTTTACTCAGGTAATATTATATCCTTCTGGACTTTTGATGGATTTGAAGACTAGACAGTTTTAGTTACAATTTTCCTTAGTTATGACAGAAGGTAAATTAGGTACAAACCTTTGAACTCACCAAGATAGGCTAGATAATAGAATAAGTTCTCTGAATTTGTCAAATACAAATGGACAGGATATTACAAATACAATTCTTACTTGATAACTGTTCTTATTATATATATAGATTTACTATATTAAAGTTAAAAACCCTTTCTTTTTATTAAGATAAAAAGAGGAACACATCAGAGCTCAAAACAAGTGGAATTAGTTATTAGTAAGTTCTAACCCCATTTTGGTTGTTGAAAAATTCTTCAGTGGAAGGGATATAAAGTAGATTTCATTCTATTTTGACAGAACCTATGCAAACTGGATAAATTTATTTGCTAGTCTATTTATGTGTAAAAATTGGAGGGACAGGGAGTTTATCTTAATCAGCTGGTGAACCCCACAGTGCATTTATAAGGCAGAGTTTCCATACTCTAAGTGCTCTTCAGACCAAAAGTATTGGGCTAGCATTCCTCAAGAATGCTTGAGAAAGGGATTCTGTGAGGGAAAATTGGGATTCTGGGTAAAACTAATTAATATGTTAAACTCAGTGCTAACCTTCAGAGAACTGATTTTTCATGTAGAACTAAACTTTTCTCCTAACAGTAACTTTGTATATTATAATTTTCTAATTAGTTTTCTTAGCCTTTGGAGTGTGTGGAAAACTAAGATGAAGAGATGCTACAAAGTTGAAATCTAATTTTGTAATTAAAGTCAGCTTCACATTTGCTCCAGTGATCAAGTCTCTTCCTTCTGTGGCTACCCACTCCCCAAACCACATTTTTTTTGTTGTTTGTTTTTAAGCAGTGGCTGTCCTGGAACTCATCCTGTAGACCAGGCTGGCCTTGAACTCAGAGATCTGCCTGCCTCTGCCTCCCAAGGGCTGGGACTAAAGGTGTGTACCACCACTGCCTTGCTCCAAACCTCATTCTTGATTTCCTCTGCTTTTTACTTGATCTGAATGCATCCTTAAAACGTCCATTTCTTCCACCTCTAATACTATCTCTATCACACGTGTCATCATTTTCCTCAGTCTTATCAACTGCAGTGGCCTTCCTGACTACCATATTTGCTTCTGTTGTTCCTCATAATCCTTTCTCTACACAGTAGCCCGATAGCTATTGAAAATACTAGTCCAACATTTCTGAAGGCTTCTGATGATATGAGATATAAAACTTAATTTCCTTCAGGTCATAAACTCTCAGTGGTGCAGACCCTGTAACTTCTCTATCCATCTCTATCTCACATGCTTCTTCCTGTGTGCACTATAAACATTTCATCCGCATCCCTTTATGTCTCCATGCAATTAAACCAAGTCCCAGGTAGGTAGAAACAGATGAACACACAGGCACTGAGTCCAGCCAATTGTATCTGGCTTTGATTCTGAAATGCAGAGTGGACATAACCAAACAAGCCATGCTTATTTCTTCCAAGTATGCTATACATTAGCCTTACTCAAGAGTTATAAATTTTGGCTCCAAGAAATATTTCAAACCCAAGAATCTGCATTTTGTCACGTACCTCCGAACAATCTGATGACCTGATTTATAGGTTGCAGTAAAATACAACAGGCAGCCTTGAAGGGAAGGGGACTGAACTGTATAGACCCAGTGTTTGCCTTCGGGCCAGGAGTGCTCCCTGCACACAGCAGTGCTCCCTGCACACAGCAGTGCTCCCTGCACACAGTAGGTGTTTGGTAACAAATCATTATTCAAACTAAAAGTTTGCTGGCATGTAAATTTTGCATCGCCAGAGCCTATGTTGAGACGATATTTATCACCAGCCTCTCTTTGTTTGTCTCCGCCCTCCCCACGTCTACCACAATCTGACATTTCTGTTGCCCTTGCAATTGGATCCCCTGAGAGCTTTTCATTCCTTCTTTCATTTTTCTATTCACTGTGACCACACATCCTGCGGAATGGACTTGGTGCAAGTATTTTTCCAATACTTTTACCATCTGTAAACAGGGGCTCTCAAAAATTTCAGTGGAGTCATTTTCACACCTCCTCCTGAGAGGGAAAAAGCCGGCAGAGATATGAAAATTGCTTGTGAGTCCTTCTTGGGGCAGATAAGGTTCTTTGAGAACCTATTTGGACATAGATAGGTTTATATTCCATTTCCCTTTAAAGAGAAATCTGGTTTTGTTTAGACCCTGTATTAAATTTAGCATCTGTTCTCATGATCCATCAAACTTATTAGCCGAGAGATCAAAATATCAAAATAGATATTCCTGTTTGGAGGCATACTGTTTAAACAATGGTGGCACCCTCCCCGCCTGTGGGCCCATCCAGTGCCTGCTTCTGGGGTTTTCTGAAAACCAATCAGATATTCCCCACATCCAGTGAGCCCCAAGGAATATAAGGGAGAGAGACACATGTCGGGGATGGCCTTCCATAGTCACTTCATCTCAGCATGGTGGCTCCCCTGCTTTTGGCCTTTCTTTTAGTAAACTCCAACTGATAAACTGTTTTCGTAGTCCATCCTGCCCATGGCTGACCACGGGAAGGAACTGAGAACCACAGTGCAATCGGGGTCTGATCATACTTCATTTGTTATTTTTTGGGTGAGGGACAGAGCCCCCCTCCCCCCGAAGAGTTTCAGACATCCTTGACAAGAAACAGTTTTTAAAGGACATGTATGAATCAAGGATTAAATACTTGGCATTTTTAAGGTGTGGTCAAGCATCCATCTGTTTTTCCTCTTTTCCATCGGGGTTGCCTGACTGTCAAAATAAGCCTTTTGAGCATCATTCTGCTCAGCAATAACAGCAGAGTGATATTTGCTGAGTACTTACTGTCTGTCCACACCCTTCCAAGCTGAGGTGAGTCCACTGGCCACCTTATGCCATCAGGAGGCACTTCACCATGGGGAAGCTGTTCTCCAACATTCTCAAAATTAAGCATCTAGGGGGAGTGTCTTGATGTGTTTAGGAAGGGTTAGGCATTTGAGATTTTCACAAGCTCCTGGTATGATTCGGCTGCGACATGCCATCCTTTGAAAAACACCTTTTAGGATAATGGCCAGGGTGGGGGTGGGGGTGGGGAGGTGGCTCCTAGATAACATTGTAGATCTTGTGGTGTAGGTAATATTCTAGGATATTCATAAGCAAATACAACTATCTAAAGCTACCCATGACTTGCATTTGAACCTTAGAGATGTGTCCTTGTTCTTCAGCTATTGCGAGTGGCAGGTCTCTGTGAGCAGTAGTGATGATCTAGCTGTGAAGTCACCACTCAGGGGCTTGGGGTAGTGGGGGAGGGACGGGGACAACACAGTGATTCCAGCAGCTCTCCGAGCCATTAATCTGAGTTAGCATCCTGGGCAGTATCCTCTCTAGAAATGAATGACCATTCTCATTTCACAGAACAACAGCAACTCCAAGTCTGTTGGCTGAAGTCACCTGTCCCTGCATCACCGGCCCATCCTCGCTGTGGGTCAGGTTATAATTGTGTTGGTGCTGGGTCACACCCTAGGGGATCTGCTGGTGACTGGCTTTCTACCCTCGCCCCGGCCTTCCCGCTGGTGTGGAGTGGCACTGGCGAACAACGTCTTTGGATTAAGTCTGGTCCTCTGGGGCTGGCGCTCTGCCCAAAGCTTCTGCACTGAGAAAACAGACCCAGATTCAAAGTTAAACATTCATAAAAATCGGAACCGCGGCAATTTTGACAAGTTGCCAACTTGTTTAACCTCCTCCTCTCTGTCTCTGTCTCTCTGAAAAAGGCTCCCTAGAGTTAGATGTTTCATATACCGTTGGAGCCTTGAGGTGGGCCTCTTTGCTAATGATAGAATTTCGCCCCCCACCCTGTGGTCATTTCTACCTTTGGCACCGTATGCGGCTAACAGGAGAGGGGGCATAAATTCTTCTGACGTACCTTCAGAAATAGGGCTCCCACTTTGGCAGGCCAGGGCTTCCCATGTGGCTCTATTCTGTGTGAGCAGATGCTTAAGAGCTCTGGAAAGGATGGCTCTGCCGAGCTGTGGTGTCTTTAGGACGCAAAACCATGAAGTGGGTTCCCTGACTGGGCTGCAGCTGCGCAGTGCTGTGGGACCTCCTGCTAGTATCCGCGAAGTTAGGGCCACTGAAGAGTGAGTGTGGACCACGGTGCCCTCGCTTGCACACAGGTTTCTGAGGACATCTGTAAATCACGGTGTTAAATCCAAAAGCACCCTTATCACATTTATCTCGTGGAGTCTGATATTTCCTGTTGTGAAGGTTTCCTTAGCATCGTACATTGTTGATGAAATACCAGCTGCTTTAAGTGGCTCAGAGTTATAGACCCTTTGACCAATTATCTTGCCATTTTACCCAATTTCTATGTAATTGAGGTTACACCACCTCCTATGTAAACTCAAGGCTTAATTTTTGCCCCTGTTTTGCATATTTAATTTGTTTTTCCAGTGGGACCGTTGATCTCTAATGCTATTAAACTTCATCAAGCTTTGTAACTGGACCAAACTAGAAATATTGTTGATGACAGACAGAAAGTAAATATGAATTACCCAAGACTCACACTCTATGCTAATACATTTAATTTTTAGTACTCCTAGCCTCTTTAAAAGCAAAGTAGTGGAGGTGAAAGAACAAACGAAAGCAAGCAAAATTGGCACTATATGTGATGTGACAGTCCCCAGCTGAGGACAGGAACAGCAACTTCCTGAGTGTGTGTGTGTGTCTGTGTGTGTATGTGTGAGTGTGTGTATCTCTGTATGTGTGTCTGTGTGTGTATGTGTGAGTGTGTGTATCTCTGTGTGTGTGTCTGTGTGTGTATGTGTGAGTGTGTATCTCTCTGTGTGTGTCTGTGTGTATATGTGTGAGTGTGTGTATATGTGTGTATATGTGTGAGTGTGTGTATCCGTGTGGGTATGTGTGGGTATCTGTGTATATAATCTGTGTGTGTCTGTGTGTGTATCTATGTAGGTGTGTATCTGTGTGTGTCTGTGTGTGTATGTGTGAGTATGTGTATCTCTGTGTGTCTGTGTGTGTGTATCTCTCTGTGTGTGTATGTGTGAGTGTGTGTATCTGTGTGTGTCTGTGTATCTGTTGTGAGTGTGTATATGTGTGCGTATGTGTGTCTGTGTGTATCTATGTAGGTGTGTATCTGTGTGTGTGTCTGTGTGTGTATATGTGAGTGTGTATCTCTGTGTATGTGTCTGTGTGTATATGTGTGAGTGTGTGTATCTGTGTGTGTGTCTGTGTATCTATGAATCTGTGTAGGTGTGTATCTGTGTATGTCTGTGTGTATATGTGTGTGTGTATGTGTGTGTGTCTGTGTGTATATGTGAGTGTGTGTATCTGTGTGGGTGTGTATTTGTGTGTGTCTCTCTATCTGTGTGTGTGCACATGCATGCATATGCAGTCATACAAACAAATGGGAAAGGCCAGAGGTTAACTTCAGGAGTTGTTGCTCAGGTGCTGTACCCTCCCCTCCCCCTTTCTTCTGAGATGAGGTCTGTCACTTGACTTGGGACTTGCTGAGTAGGCTAGGCTGACTGGCCTGGAGCTCCAGGGCTCCCACCATCTCTGCCTCCCCAGCATTGGGTTTTTAAACATGTGTCACAAGCCTGGTGCTTCTTTTTTCTTTTTAAGTAAGAGTGCGGCCATGATAAGTGTTTTCCTGACTCAGCTACTTCCAACTGGTGGCAGTAGAAAGTCTAGAGTGATTGTTGACACTCAGACCTGCAAACGACTGAACTGTTTTGTCTGTCTAAACAGCAAAGCAGCTAGACCAATGTCCAAGAGCGTTCACGGCTCAGTGACATCTATGTGTCCTGTACTGATCGCACAGAACAAATATTTCTGCCCAAATCCTGGCATACTCCTGGGTAACTCCCCCGACCCTCATTTCTGCCTGAGTGCCAGAAGACGGGCTGCTCGCTACCTTGCGAGCCGACCTAGTGCTTACTTGGCAAAGGGCCCAGTCTGTCTCCCTGAAATTTCACCCATTTACTTAATTACTGAATCAGCACTCGCGGAGCACTTTGCCCACCCTGTGCTGACTACACATGGTTCTTGTCGTGGGGGTCTGGGCTCCTCCACTGTTCCTCAGCCACTTTTATTAGTCTTCCTTAAGTGAGCTTTATTGTTTTTCTCCCCCTAACTACCCCTTTATTCCATGAAAACACAGTATCATAGATACACTCTCTATCCATCTATGTGGTGTACGCACCTGTGCTCAGCTTGTGTGTGTGTGTTTACATTAAAGGTATTACTTGAAGCCAGGCTAAGTGCTCATACCTGTAATCCCAGCACTCCGGAGGCTGAGGAGGGTCATGAGTCGAAAGCCTGCCTATATTAACACTCTGAGTTCCAGCTAGCTGGGGCTACATAGTGAGATTCTGTCCCTAACAAAACAAAAGAAGTGTTATTTTATAAACCAATGTCTCAATTTTATGGGGCCAGAGGCAGCATCCTTGCTGTTAATGCATTGTCTAGTGGGGACCGCCGACACAAGCAATTCGTTAGATCTTGGAGCAGATGCCACATGTGCTCGGCCCCACTTCTCTTGTTCCTGCTCACTACACACATCCAGGGAGATGATACTTCACGTCTACCTCATTGTCCCCTTGGCCATTTACAGTGGAAATGATGTCCTCCCCCTAAAGATGTGCACACCCAGGGCTGCAATGGAGTTTTGTTTGGCAAAAAGTCATTGCAGATGTCATTAATGATCTTGAGGCAATGCTGTCCTGGATTATTCAAATATAACCTATATCTTTTGAACAGGCATTCTTATGAGAGGACAGCAGAGGGGAGGTTGGTTGGGTCAGACACAGGCAAAGGCATGTGAAGATGGAAATCGAGACTGGAAACATGTGCTGCAGTTAAAGGGACACTGTGAAATGCCAAGGGATGCCCAGCGCTACCATTCCAGTGAGAAGGTTCTCCCTTAGAGCCCCAGAGAAGAGTGTGTCTGCTCCAAGCTTTGATGTGGACATTCAACCTCCAATGGCTCAGCATCTGCCTTCCGAACATGGAGGGTGATGTCTGGTTGGTAGCGGCTGCATATCTGCCTGGCAAGAGTGACTTAGCTTGCCCCCTCTCTGGCTAGGTGGAGGGGAAGTTTGGAAGCCCCTAAGTATGGACAACCATGTAGGCATCCCTCTTTCTTTTCTCTACACACCTCACCTCCTACTGAATCCTCTGACGCCATCCAACCCATCTCTGTGTCCTGCAGTCTCAGCTTGGCAATAGTGTTCCTCCCTCCCTCCTTCCTTCCTTCCTTCCTTCCTTCCTTCCTTCCTTCCTTCCTTCCTTCTTTTCTTTCTTTCTTAGAATTGAGTGTGTAAGTGTGCATGCTTTGGTATGTATGCGGAAGTCAGAAGACACCCTGCAGGAGCCAGTTCTTTTACCATGTGGACTCTAGGTATTGAATTCAGATCATCAAACACCTTAGTGACTGAGCCATCTCTGGTCCTAAAGTAAGCATTTTAGAAACATTAAAACTTACAGATCAGTGAGTTTGTATTAACTGGATCGGATTATACAGGCCACTCAGAACCTACTTGCTTTCCTCATTAACTAACTTGTCACAGACATTTCTCCACGTCAATAAAAGTAGCTACACATCATCATTTTAATAGCTGCCTGGTTTCCATTGTGTGGATTACTGTAATTTATTTAACCAATCTCCTATTGATGGATGCTAATGTCCCTCTTAAAATGGGATAGCCATTTTGACACATGGACCCATAAATCTGGCCTTGCCGATACCGTGAGCCTGTTACAGCTTTTGACTTGAACACTGCTCTTATTTTAACAAGGCTGACAATCTTGTAAGCTTTGCAAGTTAGTTGTTACCTTTTTATTTTTAATAGCAGACTACTAGTTTTAATTTTGACTCTGCCATTAACTAAAACTTCAGTTTTAACTTGCAGTCTAACTTGTCACTAACTACGCGTATTCTTGAAAGGATTCACTTGGGATTTTTATACAAGTGACTGCCGTCAGAGGTGGGCATGACCTTGGTCTGCTTTGACGCTGAACTTCCTCATCAATACTTTTCCTATGCTATTGACTTTTCTTTAAACTTTTGAGATTTTAATATTTCACATTTATCCCTGGTATCATTAGGAAGATTAGATTTTCTCCCATTGTTTTAATTCAGTGAGTGATTCCAGGACTAACCTCTGTACTGTGCCATAGTGTCATTTGGGCCCAACAACAGGTATTTTGTTTTCTTCTCACTCAGATTTTCGTGTTGACTATTCAAGGAGAGAGATGTACTTGAGTTGCTCAGGATGCCTGCTTCCTGGTAGATACTATATTCCCTGGAGACATCTTGTCTTCATCTCCCATGTTAAAACACCTCTCTAAAGGCAGGGATTTTGTGGGCCATTTTGGAAAGGGTTTGTGCCTTCTTTTGTCTCACATCCCTGTCATAATTAGCACAGGGCCTAATGTGCATATAATTGGTGCCCCACAGCTCTTTGTTATTTCACATTGGTTTGTCCCCGAGAATATGACTTATGCATGGGAGACCCACATGTCACTGTAGCAATGAGCCCTTACCCACTGATTGTTTAGTCAATGCTCAGCTCTGGAAGTCATGAGGGAAGAGAAGCCACCCTCACCAAACTGTGTCCATTTGCCCTTTTTCTGAGGATAAACAGTTGGGATGGGAAAGCTGTGTGCAGGAAGTAGACTTTGAGTTGGCACTGATGGAGAGACATGTTGTCAGGTGAGGAAGGGATGGATCAGGTCAATCAGTCAGTGTGGTCGGGGGGCAGAGTTGTCCACAGATCCTAGCTTGGACATAACTTACACATGAGGGCTCACGAAAGTCAAGCAGGTGAGGAACAGTGGGGGAGTTGGTCCTGCTCTTTGTAGAGATTCAACCTAGTGAGAGAATGAGGCACTCTACTCAAGGGCAAAAGGTAGTAGTGGTGTGGCCTAGTGTGACACATGGCTGGCCCACAGGAGCAGGAAAGGAGTGCAGACTGATAATGCTTGGTGAAGAGAGGCTAGAGCAAGGCTTTGCCACACTCTCAGGCAGCAGTTAGGACTCTGTGTATAGGTGACATGGTCCAACAACACTTAGAAGCCACCGTGGCTAGGGCTTGTCCTCACCGGGGTAGTTGTGGTGATGTAGATTATTCTTGTATGTTGGTTCAAGCAGAAACCCAGCCCTATAACAGCAGAACTGAGCCTCTGGTTAAGCTCTGGTCAGATCCAGGCCAGACCTGGTATGACCAGAAGGGGGCACTAGAGCGCTGGGTGAGTGGCACAGGCCAGGTCCCAAGAAGCAGATTCTGAAATGGAAGCTGTACTCAGGAAAGAAAGCTCTTGAGAAGGAAGTGACAAGACACAGGGTGAATGGAGGGACAGAGCCCAGCTTTCTTAATCTGCTTGGCTTGCTGTAACAAAATGCCTTAAACTGGGAAACTTATAAACAACATATGTTTCTTAACTGTTCTGGAAACTGGGGATTTCAAGACCCATGGGCTTCCAAAGACTAGCCCCTAAAACCATCACTTCAGGGATTAGGACTACATCGTTGGAATTGCGGGGTGGCGGGATGGTGGCACACAGCCAAACCATAGTGCTGTCTCTTCAAAGGCCTTGGCTGATTCCATGAGAAAATACGGGTGAGCCCCTCAGAACGGTGCAGTGTTGGATGTCGGGCAGTGGTAAGGACTTCAGGTCTTTACCCTGTTAGTCAGGCTGGGATGCCAGTGGCTGCTAGATGCACACGAACGGAAGCAATTCTCAAAGATGGCGAACAGCTGAGGGCCATTTTCTAGCAGCTGGAGAAAATGGGATCTAGGAAAAGCGTTCCCCTACAGTGGACTACCACAAGTCATGACCTGGGGGTGTCAGTGCAGGGAGGGTGTTCCCCTACAGTGGACTACCACAAGTCATGACCTGG
>JAQHUG010000128.1:3865272-3885324 GCA_028555095.1 Dicrostonyx torquatus
ACAGTGGACTACCACAAGTCATGACCTGGGGTGTCAGTGCCAAATGGCCATGAGTGATAGGGCTTGGAAACTAGAAGGATGGTCCATATAAAGGGAAAAATGATCATATTATGTTCCCTAGCATGGGCCTTGAAGAACAGATAAAACAGGGACTGGCCAAGGACATTCACATATTTCCCATTTTAGAAACAAGTTACCCCTAGATTCTGTGGTGGGGGAGAGGGACTTGGGCTTCATAGGCGAGAGGCTCGGTGAGCACAGGTGTGAGAGCTGAGGAAGACAGGCAGAGGAGTGTTAAGGGACTCTGGGGACATCTGTAGCTTATTTCTCTCAGCTCATTCTAGCAAAGCCTGTGCATCATGGCCTTGGAGCCTCATAACACCATAAAAGTAGTCAAACAACCAAATCAACTCAAAATGTGCAAACATGCGATTTTAATTTGGGAAAAAAGTTCTCAAGGCATTGTGTACAGTTTTGGCCCTTCAATTAGTGTTCTTTCATTGGGATATTGGCCATATTGGTTCCATCCATTTTGCATTTCAAGGCCGGAGCAGATGCATTTACTAACTGATTTGCAAAGTGACCAGCCCCCTTCTGCAGAGCTCAAAGGCCTTTGATTTAACTTCAATTCAAAAGGAAGGTGAAAGGGGGTGCTTACATTGAGTCGGAGACTAGAACATTCTCATACCCCTAAAGCTCCCCCTTTAGAAAGAACCAGAGTGAACCAGTAGTGGGAACACCTATCCAGCTTGTCTCGACATCAGCTTTTACGGCGTCCTCACATTTGGTCCAAACTGTGAGAGTTCTCTAATTCTTACCAATCTTTAGACAGCTGTTGTTTCTTTTCTGGATCGTGCCAGTCTGCCCCATCCGGAGTCCAGCCCAGGTCTCCAGCTTGACTCTTCAGTGCAACAGCTTCCCCGGCGCTGCAGAATCCCTTCCCCTGTTAGGCATGTCCACTCTGCCTGTGGGGTGTGACTCCGCATGAAATGGCCAGACGTCTGTTGCTCATGAAAAGACTCAGCTGTAATGGCATATGGACAACACACTTTAAAAAATGGGGTTATTTCATAATTGCATCCACTCGGTCCAAGACAAGGGAACACATTCAAATTCCCCGTAATTCAAACCATTTGTTAGCCGAGCCCTCCATCCTGAGCTTGGAAGGACTGGGATCCGTGAGGGAATGTTCTGTTCCAAACTGCCCACCTGGCTTGGAGGCTCATCTTGGACCCAGTGCTCTGACTAGGGGGGCCCTGGCCAGGGGGGGTTGTGGGAAGGCAGTGTCCACTGCAGTAGGAAATGTTACCCTAGTTTGGGGAAAGGGCTGTCTCACAAGTTGAGACTCCTTGGTCTCTTTTCTAGCTCTGGTCAGGTTCAAGGTTTGATCTGGGTAGGATTGCCGGCCACCCATGCAGCTTCTCACGGCACAGGGCAGGAGGAGGGTATGGCTGTAGATAGTGTGACTGAGGCAGAAAGACATGGACTCAACGCTGCAGAGAACTGAGCCGCTAGTTCAGTGATTCTCAACCTGTGGGTCAAGACCCCGTCAGGGCTCCAATGACCCTTTCACAGGGGTCGCCCAATACCCCTGGACAACACAGATACTTATATTATGATTCATAACAGTAGCAAAATTATAGTTACAAAGTAGCAAGGAAAATAATTTTATGATTGGGGGTAACCACAACATGAGGAACTGTATTAAAGGGTCATGGCATTACGAAGATTGAGAACTCTAGTTCATTGCCAGTGCAGTCCTAGATTCAGACAAGTCAGATGTTTTCTCTGAGCATCATCTGAACATCAGTTTTCCTTGCTTACAAAGTGATCTTTCTTTGTTTCATGTTCTCATTTCCTCTCTCTCTCTCTCTCACCCTCCCTCTCTCTGTCTTTCTCTCTCTCACACACAGTCACATCCTGTTGCATGGTAGTACTAAAACCACCCCTTTCTTTTCTGATAGTTTTGGATCTGCAAGATCAACAATAAATGAAAACATTTGCTGAAAATTGCGTCTGGATTGAACATGGATGGACTTTTCTTTTAGTCATTTCTTAAACAATTTAGTGTAGTATTTAAGAATGTTGGCCTTGAACTGGGTATGATCAATCAGTGATCTAGAGAAAACTCAAAGTACATAGGGGATGTCATGTGTTATATGCTAATATTACATGATTTTATATGAGGGTCGTGCGCACTTAGCATTTATATATTCACGGGGGTCCTGGAACCAATCCCCATGGATGCTGAGGGACCAGTGTCTCTGTGGGCTATAAATGCGAGTCAGCATCCTTCTTGGCCCATTATAGGCATACAATACTGGAAGCTATCGTTATTGTTAGCTATTACTAAATGAGGTTCATGAAAAAGGTCTTTCTGTATAATCTAAATTCCCATTATGCTCGTCTTAAGCCCAATCTGGCAGCAAAACTGCTTGCTGACAGCATCCATCTTTCCATTCACAAATCACATGAAATATATGGCTTTTCTCTTAAAGGACTCCCAATGGTCCGCTCGGTTTCCTGGCAAGGAGACAGTGATTCAAGCTGGTCTAGGTAAAAAAACAAACCTGTGCCAACAGCCACATTCTTTGTGCAGAATGCTCCCCCGCTGTGCCACGCACACGGTGGCGTGTGTGCCAGTCTCTTGGCTAGCTCACCAGGTGGCTGCCTACATTGCCGTGAGCTTGGAGTTATGGCAGACTCAGCCTGACTTTGGCTCAGCTCTTGTTCTTATTTCTTAAATGATAGTAATAGTGCTGGGGAAAGACATGTGCTACAGGAAACTGAACTCCACAGACAAACGTTGCCAGCTGCAGGCTCACTGTGCCATGGCGGCACTGGGCTTCTTGGTTCATCATCAGCTCTATGATCCCAGTGCCTGGAGTTAATTGCTACTTCACTACCCCAGGTGAATGCCATCTTCCACATAGCAACCACAGCTGACCAGAGGGGAATGGCTAGATTTTTCCTGTGATTGTATTGTTTTGAGATTTCGCTGCGGGGTCCTTGAATAGTTTTTAACCTTAGAAGGCTGCAATAGAAAAATGTACCTTTGCCTATTTCTAGTCTCTGCTTCTTGATTTGCTTAACCTCTGAAGACACTGGGGCAGCAGGAAGACACTTTTATTCTTAGCTTCCCTTATTTGCAAGCCAAATTAGCAGTGCATTATAAGGCACAATTGAAGTACTATGGGTTTTGCTAGCCTTCTGTCCTGAGCTGGAGTCAGAAGTTGGTGCCAGAGAAGAGGAAAGAGAGAATGGAAATCTTGGTGTTGATATTTGGAGCCAGAGACAATAGAATAATTTTATAATTTTTTTGTTTTCTCAGAGTCCTTACGCCCCATGAGCAAAGTGAGAAAATCAACCCAGAAGCAGCCAAGTGCCATTTTTTCTCAAGTCATGTCAGCATGGATGATATTCTGCTTAACTAGGGACCATAGTTCTAATGGAGGACATGGGAGGTGCTGTATGACTAGGGCATGCTGCGCGGTCATATTCCCTCTTCTCTTTGATCCCTGTGTTTGTCTCTTCTTCATATATTTAATCAGATTAATTCAATTTACATATTTTTCCTACTGAATGTATATTAAACACTAGAGAGAGTACTGTGAATTTTGTTCTAGAGACTCAGGAAGAAGGTGATTGGCACAATGCCCACTGTGAACATATCAGATCTTACAGGTAAATAGTTTGTCTTATTTGCTGTTGATTCTAATTGAGACCTTCTAAGTGACAGACGGGGTGCCAGGGAGCAATAGAAAGACAACCGAAAGCATTTTCTTTACAGACAGAGGTGTTTAAAAATATCACCTACCGCGTGTGGTCCTGTGCTAGTTTTGTCTTTCAGAGCCCAGTGGGAAAGCCTACCTTGAAGAAGTGGACTGAGCTCCCTGCATGAGCATGCAACCATGTATGGATCAGTGTCTGTTTACAAAGGGTTCACTATTCCCTCCCCTCCTCCCCTCCAAAGTGCCCCATGAGAAATGAGAGGCCACCCACAACCAACCTCAGTCAAGGAAGCCTTGCTGTCTCCTGCTCAGCACACCTTTCCTCTTGTTTATACGCCTTCCCATTTCCTTTGGGAAGTCTTTCCTCCTCCATTTTTATCAGATGGTGAGGAAGGTAGGCTTTTCACCCCTGTTTTCTAGAGAGAGAGAGAGAGAGAGAGAGAGAGAGAGAGAGAGAGAACTGGGTGTGGTACGACACTTGTAATCCCAGCACTTTGGATTAATCCAGTAATAAGGAAAAACTCTTGCTAGTTTCTGGACATAAATTCCTCTCTCTGGTCATAGAAGCTAGGCTGCCTGGTGTGAGACCCTAAGAATGGAAACTGGATATTTGCTCTGTGACCCTAACAGTGCTGAGCTTCAGGGGTGGTGCAAGAAGCAGAAGGCATTGTGGCAGGATGGAGACAGACCGCAGAAGGAAGGCTGAGAGATGGAGGGAGGCTAGTTCTCCGTTAGAACCTTTCTGCTTTGTTTGTGGCACTGGGGGTTGAACCAGGGCCATTGCTCATGCTAAACGAGTGTCTATCACTGAGCTGCACCCCACCTCCCAGAAAACACTTTAGTGTGACTGTAGAAGGAAAATGGATTCCAAGGCAGATTATGCACATCTCTGCTGAAGTTAATGAACTCTAAAAACTTAGAAGTAGAACTGTGATCAGTGGCTGGGATGCCAGAGGACAAGAACAGAGTGGATGCATGAGTGAAGAAGGCATTTTGAAGTTTCGGCATGCAACACGTGAGTTTTGGAGTCTCTGCCACCCTCTTCTAAGTTCATGAAATGATTCAACACAATCACGTCTGTCCATACAGAATGGACAGACACATAGACACATGTACACTCATATTTTCAAAGCTTTCCACTCACATGGGATTGTTTTACTCACACCCAGAGGCTGCCTGTCACCTGTCTGTCACCTGCTAGACTACACAAAAGAGAAAGATGGCCAAGAAGCCAGAGGACAGCAGGTTGCCATGCCAAGAGCAGGATCTTTTATGTTCTTTGATAACTTCGCAAGTTCCCATTCCTATTCCTTCCATCTATTAATGAACAAGAACTACATCCTGGCCTTTAATCATCGATATCATTTCATAGAGCCTTTTGCATGCGCCTCCCCTCACCCTGGCTCCTCAGAACATCTGTTTCCCAGACCTTCTCTGGAGAATGAGTGTATACATGGCAGCTTTCCCCTTCTCTGGGCCACGGAGCTGCATTTCCTATGCACCTTCAAGCATTAAATAGAAAATTAAACTAAATGTACCATATTTTGTTATAATTACAGTTTCGGGGGAAAATCCTTGTTAATTAGTTATCCAAGAAAGTTATGTGGCCCATATGCTGTGAGGAAATGTAGAGTTCACAGTCATAAGTTTGATAATGAATGAATAGTGATGACTGAAAGGAACAAATGGAAATTAACATCCTCCAAATAAATCAAACAGTTTGGATAATTGGACCACTCACGGAAACCACGTGCAACTAGTTCTGGCTGCCACTTTTAAGGTGTCTGATTGTAGTTCACTTAAAATCATTTTTTTTAATAAACAGGAGTAATTAGAGGGGTAAATATTCCGGTGCTGTATGATAGGTATAGAATTACTGTGTTGCAATGTGGTAATAACAACACTCTTTTGATTATTCATCATGAAGTCTTTGGCTTTGGGCTGGATCATGATAGATATTAAGGAGGTTTGGCTCAGATAAGGTCCCTTCCTTTCAGGAATTTTTTTTCTCTATAGCTATGTGCACTGGCTGAGCCACATGGATGACAACTTTGTCGCTGACCTGGGAGAATCTCCTGGTTATATGGATCTATACTACATGGCCAAGGCTTCCTCTGAGCTGGGTCTACTCCGTATGCCTAATTCCTCTCATTCTTACAGTCCCCACTGCAGTGCAATGCCTAAGATAGTTCTGGTGTCTACAACTGGAAACCATCAGCTAGGCATGGCTGCCGTGCCTTGCCTTTGGTACTATAAGATCTGTAACTTGAAAAGGAGCAAGCATGTATATTCATCATTCGTCACTGTTTCGTCACCTGGCTTAGCTTTGTCTTTTCGTTGAGACATGCTGCATGAGTTTATCTTTGGGTTGGCTCCCTTCAAGGAGGCATGATAGCTTACCCTACTCCATGGGTGACATTCTTCATGACAACCTCCAGAGGAAGCAGAGGGGATCAAGTTTGTCTTAGCAACTCTTTTTTTGTTATGATAAGGAAGATTTTTTTTTCAGTGGTGTCTCACTGTAGCTAGGAAACAGACATTGTGATGTTGAGTAGGAAGCCAACCTCATCCAGTACAGACAGCTAACACCAAGATCCCATCATGCAGCTGAAGAAACTGGGAATGAGAAGAGCAGTTCTAGCCCAGAGTCTTTCACCTAGGAAGTAGCGAAGTACCTTTAAACAAGGCACTGTGATGTTTACCACTGCAATAAATGGCTGGTTGTGGCCAACATCTTGCTACCCTCAAGTAAAACTTCAGAGTCAGACAAAGCAGCAGAAATCAACCAAAGCTGTCTTTGAATTTTTCCATTTTCATTTTTGTTTTTGTAACAATACCTCAATTTCTTCTCAAAGTTCTGTAATGATTTTATCCTGGAAAGGTAAATATAGGACTATAAGAGGCGCTAAGTGCAGGGGCACTGGACTCCACCTCAGTGCCGGCTTCCATGATGGTGAATGTTGATCCTAAACTTGACAGATCTAGAATGAGCTAGAGCACAGGTTATCCTCTGGGGATGCCTGTAAACAGTGATCTAGATTAGGTTAACGCAGGTAGGATGACTCACCCTCTGTGCGCAGTGCCTTTCCCTGAGTGAGGATCCTGTACTGAAGGGGATGAGCGCTAATATTCACCGTGTGCTTTCCTGACTGTAGACGCAGTGTGACCATCCACTTTAAGCTCCTGCTGCCACACCTTCTGTATGCCACACTGTGAGAATGTGTCCTCAAACTGCAAGCCAAATAAACCCTTCCTTCCTTAAGTTGATTTTGTCTGGGTATTTATCACAGCTCCAGGGAAAGCAGCTAGTACAGCTTCCCAGAGAAACTGAGTTATGTTCTCTCCACTGAGAACTCAAAATCAAAGATGAATGAGTGCGCTGCACACATGTGGGCTAGTGTGTTGACAGAGGTTTCCATCACGCTCGGTCCTGCAGCCATTCAGTCCCAAAGAAACACATAGAGGCCTATGTTAGTAAACTGGTTGGCCTATTAGCTCAGGCTTCTTATTAACTCTTACATGCTACATTAACCCATAATTCTTGTCTATGTTAGCCACATGGCTTGGTACCTTTTATCAGTGAGGCATTCTCATCTTATGTCTTCTGTGTCTGGGTGACGACTGCAAACTCAGCCTTTCCTCTTTCCTGAATTCTTCTGTTCTGGTTGCCCCACCTATACTTCCTGCCTGGCTACTGGCAAATCAACAATTTATTAAACCAATACAAATGACCAGTCTTTACAGGATACAAGACCATTGCTCCATAGCTCTAATGTTTCAGTGAGGGGATACCATGCAAACATGGGGAGATGGAGTGAGTATATTTGAAAAATTGAGAGTATCCAAATGTCAGTCACAGAGTGAATTAGAACTAGAGTTCTAGAGATAATAAGTGCAAGGGGTTGGGACCATTTCCTGAGACCAGTGTGAGGTTATTCCAGCTTTTCAGCAGATGAAGGATTTGGTCAGGTCGTAATCATAGAGATTTCTGATTGTAGGCTAGAGAATGGGCTCCTGCAGAGAAAAGCTATACTGCCATGTCCAGAGTAAGAGAAGGAGGAGGAGGGGAGCTCCTCTCTAGTGAATGCCTTCATCCTCATTGCCTTGTAGGAGCTGCCCTGCAATAATTTTGTTGGTTAGCTCATTGGCCAGCTCCTCTTCATTTTTTTTTCTTTATCCATGTCAAATGCTTGTTTCCCAGCCATTTGTTTGGGATGACCATGTGACAGGAGGACTGTGGACTCCTGGGAAGTAATTTAGCCCTAGACAGGAGAAATGCACTCGGATACCATGTCAGAACCTGACAACTGGAACCATTTTTGACCTCAAAGGGTCATTGTGTCTAAGAATGTTTGCCTGCTGGGCAAAGGATGGAAGGACTCCCTGTCCTAGATAACAGCCTGAGTTCAGCAGACCATCAGAACCCAGGGCATCACTAATACTGAGTATCTCCTTAAGCAAGCATTCGTTCTTCTGTTTTGTTTCATCATACCCTCCTATGTCATAATCCATCACTGAAGGAATTCAAGGCAGGAACCATGGAGGAATGCTGACCTCTGATTTGCTTCCATGGCTTGCTTAGGTTGCTTTCTATACAACAAGAATCACTTGTTTGGGAACGGCACTGCCCACAGAGGGCTGGGCCCTTCCATATCAATCAATAACCAAGAAAAGGTCCCACAGACATGCCCATACACCAGTCTGAGGGATACAATTCTTTAAGTGAGGGTTTCTCTTTCTAGGTGACTCTAGTCTGTGATGAGAAAAACCAACACTGAAAGCCCTAATGCATTGCAGAACCATCTTTGCACACTGTAAATATGTATTCTTCTCATTGGTTAATAAAGAGCTGATTGGCCTATAGCTGGGCAGGAGGAGATTGGGTGGGAGAACCAGACCAGAAGGACTCTAGGAAGAGATGGTAGAGTCTCGGGGATCTGGAACAAGATGCAGGATTTATAAAAGAATGAAGTCATAAGCCATGAGTTATGCGGCAACATGCAAATTAATAAATATGGGTTAATTTAAAATGTAAGAACTATTTATTAACAAACCTAAGCTATCGGCTGAGCATTTATAATGAATAAATAGGTCTTTGTTGGCTATTTGGGAGTGGCTAGTGGGACAGAGCTGACCAGTGGTCCTGACACAAGCCTCCACTCCACTGATGGTTTAAGCCTGACTTGGTAGTGTTTTCTGTTATGTAAGAGGCATCTTTAGGATACCAGGAGTTCATTCAAGAAGCTGCCATCTGCTATTTATCTTGACTGGGTACAGACTGCTTGGATCCTTGACAAAAGAAGGAAGTGTCTATACTCCCTACACTGCATTGATGGTGGGAGGACAGAGTTCTGATGATTCTGTCCCTTTGGGATGACATTATTTAGCACCTTCTCTGATACCATAGAAAGAATCTGGCCAATTCCTTCACCCTCAGCTCATTTGCTTGCTTCTGTCACTTGACATAGCATGGGTCAAAGTCTACTTGGCCTGCAAATACATCAGAAGTACTCAAAGCAATAGAGAGGGCCAGGGTAGTTATTTTTAAAAAGTGTTTTGAAATTTCAATAACACTTCATATTTGCAGAAAATATTACCTCTACTATGATTTTCTTCAAGCAATAAATGGTAATAGAGTAGTGTCCCGGAGAAAAATTAAACAGCAGTGGAACATCTTGTTTTTCTCAAATAGACACAATCCTTTTACTGGAATTTTAATGAAATATATACTCATAAGAATACTCCAGAATCCCTCAGCTCCTACCACTTGCACAAACTCACTGGCATTTACATGTATGGGATACCCAAGCCAACAGCCACCAATTAATGTGTCATCTGAGATCTGCCATCTCCTGAGAGGATCAAGTTAACCCAAAATGACTGCCGGCCTCATTTTTAAGTCACAGCACTATTGAAAAGAAAGACATACTTATCGGAAATGTGATGGGGGGGGTTCTCTCAGACCGTGGGGCTGTCACCTACTGGGATCCCCGGAGTGGCTTCCCTGGGAGCCTGGCCACTGCAATAACACTTTTTATATCGTTTTCTGAAGAAATGGGTGACTGAAGTGTTCCGTCAGTGCAATTCCTTCTGGAGGGAGGGTGACAGCTGTGGCGGGTATGAACAGAGACTCCTTGTTCCACTGAGTGACACTAATTACGGGGAAGAGCTTTGTAAACACTCCTCTCAGTTCGGGGGAAGTGAACAACATATAGTAAAGAGCCGGCACAACTCAAATGACATCTATAAATAAATCGCAAACAAGAGCACTTTTCTAATTGAATGCAGGTAAGTAAATAAATCAGGAGACACTTAAGCCCATGCTGGAGACAACTCATTTTCTACTCCTTTGACTAAACGAGAGAGGGTTTGGCTCTTGGAGTTTGCCCAGATGTGGCATGCTGGGAAGACTGCTCTCCACCTAGCCAGCTGCTGCCTCGAAACAGCAAAGTGGTTATATATCATGCGTGTGTCCAGGGCCTTCTCAATTTAGAAATGGGGCTTATTTTACAACCTCGTTTTCGGCAGTGGTTGGTCACTCTAGAAGTAATCTACATGTTAGCTCTTCATTCAAAGCAAAATGTATAAACAAGAGCCCATAGAGACCCCCCGGGAAATCAATATGCTTTGGGGGATTAACCTAATATCTTACCTACATTCATCTATTGTGCTAGAACTGCATCCTGATGACAAAGGAAACCCAAAGGAAATAGCTTGGACAAGGTGGAAATTAATTTATGTGTCATGTAGAGGGACAGGCGGGTGGTTCAGAGCTGCTATGATTCTCATGAATCAGGAAACCTGGCAACCTCTCCTGTGTTTCTTTTATGGTATGAGTGCCCCTCACCCTAGGTACCATCACATCAAAGGCACTTTACTTCTATTCCTGGGTGAGTAGTTGGTGCTTTGTTTGAAAATAGGGTAGAGCAGAGTCATTAAAAGGCACACGCACACTATTTTGCAAAGTGGTAGGTGGCCAGGTTGAGTCTGACCACACCTAGCTGAAGAGGACTGTTAGCCATTCTCCACTGTCAGCTTGGCTGGGTTTGAAATCATCTATGAGACACATCCCTGAGTGTATCTTTGAGAGATCAAAGGAGGCTGAAACTGTAAAGTGGAGACCCACCTTGAATGTGGGTATAACCATCCTTGGACTTGTTGCTCAGACTGAACCAAAAGGGGAAAAGAAGAGAGCCAAAGGCATGTCGGCATTCTCCCTTCTCTGCTTCCTGGTCTGCGCATGGGAACTCTGACATGCCTTCCTTGCTGTCATGAGCTCTATATGCTCAGACCATGAGTCCAAATAAAACCTTTCTTTCGAAGTTGCTTTTTGTCAAGTATTTGGTCACACCCAACAGAGAAGTAACCAATACCAGGGCTTAGGATGTACCATTCCTGGCAGTAAAGAATGCTGTCACCATTAGGAAGGTAATGTGGTTGCCAGGACATCTAGCCACCCTGCCACTTGTCCATGGAGAAGAAGTAGGCTGTTTGACACACATGCGAGAAGCCTTCCTACTGAATCTTCCACAAAAGCCACAGGAAGACATTCAATGCCAGTCAAGAGCAAACCCCAAGATGAAGGATATCTCCCCTTTGCAGAGCTGGGTATCAGGAGGGCTGCTCTGCCAGCTGCTTCCCTGGTTATAGAGCCAGGCATGCCCAGCCCTCTGACGTCATAACACAACAGCATCACCTACAACGCTTACATTCCAGAACCGCTGTTGACCTACAAAACAAACAAACAAACAAATGGAAATTCTCCCCAGAATAATGTCTCATAATGTTTAAAAGAAGCTTATAGTTTTGTATTGGGTCTCTGTCCTGTGTTCATGTGGCCTGTGAGCCACAGGTTAGACAAGCTTCCCTGCCGCATTCTTCCAGGAGAAACAGTTTCCTCTAGAAACAACTTTAAGTGCCCAGAAACTTTTTATACTTCAACTTGAAATGTTTGACTTTTCTTTAGTTACTTTAAAAAAAAGTTGTTTGTGTGTGAGCATGCAGTTGCAAGTGCCCTTGTACTCACACTGAGGCCAGAGAAGACCTTTACGGAGGTCGTTTTGTTCCTTCACCTTGATGTGGCTTCCAGGGACTGAATTCTACTGACTAGGCTTGCACAGAAAGTGCCTTTATCTTCTGATTTCTGAACCTAAATTTCCTATCCCTTCTTGAGAGATGTTTCTATGGGTAAGGAACAAAGGCGGGCCTGCCTTTATAATTGGTTGGAGTGAAGGGAGGCACGCTATCTGGCTATGTGTATGGTTTTGTTAGTAGTTTTGCTACATTCAGCTATTGGTTAAGAATTTTAGCAATCCGGAGTTTTTAAGGGAGATTTTTTTTCATGGGATCCTCTTTCCATCAAGAAACTAAGGAAAGGGAATCTTTTCCAGCTAGGCTTTTTATCTCTCATGAGTTCATACGCATGAATGAATATCAGTAAGCACGTGTTCTCAGAGAGTAGGGGGAGGTGTGCTTAGAATTTCTCTGTGCAACTAGAGCTAAGTAAATACAGCCCTGTGCCAGGAGTCTGCTGTGGAAGCAATTGCTTGGAAGAGCATTTAGGACCACTCTCTCCAGTGCTTTCATTAAAGCTTTCTCGGAAGTGAACGTGGCCCATGAAAGGAAGGACAGATTCCTTAAAGTTAAAAGAAAGGGTATTACGGAGGATTCTGAGCTGAGTGAAATGGGGAGGGGGATTAAACTCACATCACTGCATTTGATACATGCTCACTGACAACAGAGAAGGCAGCTGTGCCGGGGAATAGAGGCTAAGAGGCTGGGGGTTTTTGGTTGATTTTTTTTTCATTCTGCAGTGAAGGACTTCATGGCCATTTGTGCAGGCAAGCAATCGCCCTAGTGTCTTTCACAGCAGTCTAGCCTTCACAATAACCCTGGGGGAGCAGATATGATCATTCCCATTTTTTAGATGATGAAACTTGAGTCAAAAATAAATGAAGGGCTCTGGCTAAGGTGTAGCCCCTGAAAGAGTTGAGGGGGAATACAGCAAGCTGATTTTACAAGCTCTGTCTGCCTCACAGCAACAGGCTGTGCTATCATGGAGGCAGAAGAGCTGGCAATGTGGTTTAACCTGATCACACCACCCTTAGATCTACTCCCACAAGCCTGTCCCCCAAAAGTTGTACATTCACCAAAGCTGGGGCAGCTGCTGAGTCTCCAGGTCTTGACGTGGCCTCTGGTGGCTGGATAGGTCAGCGGTGACGACGGATTGTCAGCATCAGGCACGTTAGTGATTCTTGAACATCGTTACTGGTCTCCACTTACTCACAGATGGGACAAGATTGGGAGGTCTAGTGAGGAGCCAAAGCATGTTATTGTCTATTTAGGCATCTCCTTGGTTCCTGATTAGCCAGGAATTTTGTTTGTCTTTTAAGTCACGAAGGTCCCAGCTGTCAAAATCTTTCTTTCTTGAGCATCTGCAGCCATTCTGCTGTGGACCATGAGCTCATTCTGATCCCTCACTCCAAGCTGCTTTGGATTTGACCTGGTCTTGGCCAGGAGACCTTCAGTGAAAGGCTAAGTGGTAAAGTGGCGTTTGTGACTCAGTTTTCCCAATGAGTCAGAAATAAAACGATGCTTCAGCATGCTAGAAGCCATCCTGGGATGAAACCCAAAGGATGTTTCCGCTTTAGTTCTTTCGGGATGCAAATGGACTTGTTATATGTAGGGGGGGTCCATTAGTGAGGGTGGGGAGACAGGCTCAGAGCATCCAGATGCTCTCGTTTCCTTCTTTCCTGTCTCCCTTGCTCCTTTCCTTTGACTTTTAAAAAACTTATTTTAAAATAGTATGACTTAATCATTCAGGGGTGATTAATATTTCTTATTAATATTTTGATCAAGGAATTTATGTCCAAATTTAATTCTACCAGTTAGCAAAATTGGGGAAAAATACCAGGAACCAACTAAAATAAAACAAATGAAAATCAAAGATCAAAAAAAAAAAAACCCAAACACAAATTTTTGAGTGCTTTCTTAAAAACCTGAGAATGAAGTGATATTGGGCAGTCCAGTACTCAGTGAAACTTCATTTCCTCCGAAAAAATGAGAAATTTACCAAATTTGTTGTTCCCCACCCCAGAAGTGTTGTCAGGTGGAGTGACTGTCCTGTGCACACCCACACGGTGAATTGGCTTCTGACAACTGTGCCAAACTTACACTGGGAGAAGAACCACTTATTTTCTAAAGGATGCTGGGAAAACAGGATGTCCAAAATGAAACTGGACCCTTATCTCACATTACATGGATCAACTTGGGGAGAACAGAACACTGGAATGCACGACCTAAAACCACAAAACTATGAGAAGACAGTATAGGAGGAATGTGATACAACAATGGTCCAGGCCATGATTGCTGGATTTGACTCCAAAAGCTCAGAAATCAGCAGCAGACGAAGACAAATTTGATTGTAACTAGCTTTTGGAAAAGGTTTAGCCCAGTAAAGAAAGCAAGAGGGCAATAATAATCCTCGGACAGGAGAAGGTGTTTGCAAACCAAGCATCTGATAATTAATACCCAAAATATAGAAGGAACTCGGCAGTAAGAAAACGACCTTCCCAAACAACCTTTACAAAATGAGCAAAGAACTAGAAGAAACATTTCTCTAAAGACAACGTATGAATGACTACAAGCACATGAAAAACGCCCATCTTTGCTAATTATCAGAAAATTGCAAATTTAAGTCACATTGACGTATCTCCTCCTGTCCATCTGTTGCCAACTAGATGAAGCATATTAAGGGTGTGGACTCTCTTGAACATCGTTGGGGGGGATTTGAATTAGTCATTGTGTAAAATGGTATGGAAGTTTCTCAGAAAAACTGAAAGTGGAACAAACATATGCTCCACTAATCCACTCCTGGGTAGGTAGGCAAGTCAGTATGTCAGGGAGAGGGTTCTTCCTATCGAAGGCTTATGCACAAGAGCTAAGCTTTGTTTAGCCCACCGATGCACGAATAAAGACAATATGGTATATGTACACACCATGGAATATTATTCAGTCCTTAAAATAAGAGAGGTTTTGTTATTGGTGGCTACATGGATGGACCTGGAGGACATGCGAAGCTAAACAAGCCAGGCACAGGGCCAAGGTTAGAAACCATGTTAATCTTGACAGGTCTCTGGGTTTGGGTTTTTTTTAATTGCCTCAAGACAGAAATAATAATATCAGTCCTTATAACCTAGGTTTGCTGCTCTATCAGAAAAAATAACTCGAGTGACCCAGAGCCCTGTGCCTGGCTGTGTAAGATTCCTAAGCCTGTTTTAGCTCAGGGTCCTTACACTGGGCTTCTCCAGACTGCTACCAACGTGTTTGAAATCACTGATCACTAGTCTTTCCTAAGTTTACATAGAAAGTGTGCATAGCCTTTTCTCCCTGGCATTCCTTCCCCACTTCAGCAGACCCTGAGAAATCCTCCCCTGCAAATTAGATAAAGTCTTGGTGGCAATATAAATCTACACACCCAAGGAATCCGAAGGGGCTACAATCTGCCTTTCTTCACCCTCACCCAGCCTGAGAGTGGCCTGGGTTCTGACCTTGCCTGATAGAAAAATCTCTTCCGGTGTTGATTCCAGTGCAGGAGAAGACGTGGGAAAAATAATGCAATATGCTAACCGGGGTCAGCCTACCGAGTCTGAGGCTCGGGGCCCTCTTCCCAGTGACACGCAGTGCTTTGTTGTTTCCTGTCTCCTCAGGCATGTGCTTCAAACACCACCCAAACTCTGTGAACTCAGTGGGACTGTACAGCAGCCTCACACATTTCCGGGATTGGTTCCATTGACCACAGTGAAGACTCTTAACACGACTTACCGCTGACCTGGTGAGCAGAGCCAGCGCTGTGTGGATGCTGTCCCGTTAGAGGCAGAGTCCAGGACATCTAGCCTAGACAGTAGCAGAACAGGAGATAGCTTCTGGCTGTGTTTCCCTGCCAGCACTGCGGCAGCATTAAATCCCAGACTCTGCGGCCAGTTTCTTTATTGAAGCAAAAGCTGAGTGTCCCTGTTCCAGCCAAGTCCTTATCAATAAATGTAAATTAGCGGAGTGTTTTAGCTCTATCCTGCAGTGAACTCTCTGCATTTGCTTGATAGCACTGAGCAACAATCAGAATTAAAATATTGATTTAAGCAAATTCTCAGAAGTACATGGCATATTTATTGTAAAATATGAAGCCATCTTTTTCTCCCCTCATTTTATCTTCACTATCTGCCAGACCCTGTTTTACTATCTCTGCGGAATGGGAACACGTTTTGTTCCCCATCTGGGAGTAGTCAAACAATGACACCAGCTTCTGATAAACACAAAGAACGGTCTCCAAGTTCATTAACTGTTATCTTTAATTTAGGAGATTTCTCCGGAGTGCAGGAGGGTGACTTGTGGGGGAAAGAAACCCGATAAGCTTGGGTTTCTGTTTTGAAATAATAGCTTAATAACAAATTGAATTTGTTTAGTGGCTGAAGAGCGGCCAATTATTTTTAATGTTGCTGACAATGCTGCAGATATAACTTCTCTCCTTATAGATACAACCTACACAACTCAAGTGTGAGGGAAGCCTTTCTTTCCTAAGGGTGGGAAAGACGGTGCTCCGAGTAGGAACGCAGAACGGTCGTTCTTGTTCTTGAGAGTTGTTCTCACCTGGTAACATTTGCACTCATTCTAAGCTTGGATACAATAACGTTGGCTGTAATAAATATGTATTTGTAAATTCAGATTATGCATTTAAGGGTGGTAGCAGTTACCATCCATACAGGCACTGAAAAACACTAAAAAAAAATAGAGAGAGAAGCAAGTTTGGCAAATATTTTAGAAATGAAACTGTTAACTCTCCTGGGAAGCTGAGTAAAAAGTTCAGTGTCTCCAGGCTCAGTTTTCTCATCTTGATAGTGGATATGATAGTTACTTCAACTGGTTTTCTTTCCTTCTCTCTGTCTGTCTGTCTGTCTGTCTTTTATCCTTCCTTTCTTCTTTTTTTTTCCAACTTGATGGAATCCCCAGGCCCCATACACCCTAGGCAAGTTTTCTGTTACCAAACAACATACGTTACCCTCAGCTTGCTGTGTCAATGAATAAATGCACCTTTAAGTTTCACATTTGCTTGAAGAGGGGAATGAAAGATGACTCAGTGATTAAGAGCACTTGCTGCTTTTGCAGAAGACACAGGTTGGTTCCCAGCACCCCCATAGTGGCTCATAATTCTGTAACTTCACTTCCAGGGGATCTGATACCCTCTTCTGGCCTCTATAGGCACCAGGCACACATGTGGCACACATACATACATGAAGGCACACATGTGGCACACATATATACATGCAGGCACACATGTGGCACACGTACATACATGCAGGCACACACGTGGGACACGTACATAATGCAGGCACACACATGGGACACGTACATACATGCAGACACACACATGGGACACATACATACAAGCAGGCACACACGTGGCACACGTACATACATGCAGGCACACACGTGGCACACGTACATACATGCAGGCACACATGTGGCACACGTACATACATGCAGGCAGAACACTCATAACATAAAAATAAATATAAATGAAGGCCTCTGAAGGGCTCTTTTCCACTCATTCTTTCTAATGTCTAGGGAAGAAATAAAATTTCAGTGACCGTTCTTCCCCAAGAAAAAACTCAGCTAAACCCTAACAGCAGCCTCCGGTTGTCACTGTGTCAAGTTACGAAGGAAAGGCCTCTTATATGATGTCACTAGATCCGTGCACTTTAGGAAGCCATCTGGGACCGAAGAGGCCACTGTCTTTTCCTTCTTTTGTGCTATCCTGGCAACTCCCCTCTGCTGGTCACTGCATCTTACGTGCAGTAACACTAAGCAGATGTCCTCACTCCTGGGATGCGAAGGAGGCCAACACAACCATCCCTTGGTGAGGTCAGACACAATGAAATGATCTAAGAGTCACCTTAAGTGACCTAAGTTTGGACTAGTGACCCCAAAGGGAATGAGAACTACTGAGAACAGAGTTGTGACTGAGGATGTGTCTTTCTACTGAACTCCTACTCATCCCTCAAAACCCCTGCCAAAGATCCACTCTTGTACTTATCTTTTCAGACCCTCTGGGATCTTTGATCATGGATTGACTTTCACTCACAAGGATTATTGCGGGTGTATATTCTCTACTAGGATGTAAACACCTTGAGGATGAGGACATATCAAGGCCATAGTTTTCAATTTTCTCCATTATCTGTGATATCCTATACAGGGTAGCTGTGGAGACCAGCAGAATTGGTAGAATCTTGGAATCTTACTGTCCAGGGATCCTAGCTCAGGATGTTCCTCAATTTCCCTCAACCCCTTTCTATTTTCTGTGAAATAAGGGAATAATCATGATGGAAGAGTTGATGACAAAAATTATAACCATTGTCAAATGTTGGTTTCTTCTTTGTATTTCCTTGGTACGCGTTGTTTCTGAGTTAACAGGAATCACCTGCGTGAAAGATTTCACCTCCATATCCAGAAGAGTGGTGTTGGTGATAATGCTATCTAATCAAAGCCTGGGAATCCGATTAGGTAGAGGTGGAGATGTGGCTAGTTCAAGTGGATACGCAAAGATCTAAGACCCTCTTCTTACATCTTCTCCATTAATAGCTCAATAGGAAATTCATGCTCTGATTGTTTAGCTTTCTGTGGGTGGTCTGGAGAGATGGTTCAGTTTGCGGTTAAGTGCTCTTGCTTCTTTTGAGTTCAGTATCCTGCATCCCTGTCAGGCAGCTCACAACCATCTGGAAACTTGGGCTCCAGGAGATCTAATGCCCACTCTGCCCCCCGTAGACACCCACATGTATATTCACACACAGAGAAACATAAATCAAAAAATGTCTACTGGAAAAGCAGAGAAGCAATGGCAGGATGATCTCTACAGTAAGATGAAAGTCAGCCTTAGGTCACGATTGTGCCGCCTCTGCTCCCGAGTGGCAGCATACCCAAATTGCAGGAATGCTAAACCAAAAACAAGCCCACAGCCCCTTGGAGATGAGTTATGAAGATGATAATTCAAAAGCATAATTTCTCTTTGTACACTCCACCACATCTACTGCCTTTTTCTTCCCTCTCTCAATGACCTGGAATTCCCATACTTAAGCAACCCTCCTGCCTCAGCCTCCTGGGCGGATGGAGCTACAAGTGTGTGCCACATTGCTGGCTTTTATTGATTTTCTGTCAGTGAAAAACGAAGAGGCTAAGAGTCGTGAGAATTTGCTTACACATTCCTTAGCTCCCGTGGTGTACTGGTGGCGTATTGAGGCTGACAGAGAAAATTCATTTATCAGTGACATCACCACCAGAAACACAAGCCTCCTGGACCATCACTGCCCAGATCCTTCCTATCCTCATGTTGTGATATTTTGGTGAAGAAAGGGGCTGTTTTTTGCCCTTGTCCAAAAAAATCTGCCTGAGGTTAAACTGACTAACAGCTTTGGCAGGGGAGATTTCCCTATGGTCTAGTATTGACTGTGTTGCCTGGTTTTTAGTGGCCATGCATGTGCAGATCTATATGAAATGAGAAAGAACAAGCCACGCGAGGAAAAATACAAAACAGACAGTTTGAGGAGGAGCGGGACAGTGGGAAATGTAAGTGGATTAAAGAAGAGCCAGAAACTAAGTGAAATAAAGGAAGTGATGACTTCAGAGAAAGACCCCACTCAGCTAAATTTCCCACTTAATGAAGAGGAATTAGAGAAAAGTTTAGGGCCTGGAGAGGTGGTGCGCACCTTAAATTCTGGTACTCTAGAGCCCAGGCAGGCAGATCTCTGAGTTCAAGGCCAAATTGGTCTACAGAGTGAGTTTCAGGACAGCCAGACTTAGGCAGGGAAGGGAATTGTTGAAAACAGAAAGCTGATGCAGATGCCCTTGAAGGAAGGGACCATGTTCTGGCCCCAGCAAGCAGCTCCAGCCATATGGTTCTGACTTTAGAGTCAAGGATACAAGAAAGGGGTTATGGAGTCTCCCTCTGAGACTAAGGAAAGCTGATGAGGCCAGGTGTGTCCCAGGGGTGTCCCTGCATGGAGGCCTAGACATCCCATTAAATGAAGCTGCAAAGGTGAATAGTAGATTGCTTAGGAGGCCTCAAGATGTTGGAGACGCTAGAGCCCTGGGATACCTGCCAAGGAGATCTGCTAACAGGGAGAGAACCAACCCAAGAGAAAGAAGTGTGGTGCAGTCAACAAACCTGAGAGGAGCTGGAGATCTGAAGAGCGCTTTGACATCGGACATGGAGGCACAGAGTTTGACTTTGCCCAACTGTTTTCCATTCTTGTCTTGGTCCAGTATTTCCTCA
>JAQHUG010000128.1:3894365-3905477 GCA_028555095.1 Dicrostonyx torquatus
TGATCACTGGCAATGCCGTGTTCCCACTGGGTATATCCACTAGCATGGTCATGGGTAGTGCCATGTTCTCACTGGGTATATCATATCCACTAGCATGGTCACTGGCTGGGCCATGGTCTGGAATGAACACACAAAAGTAGGCACTCTATACTGCTGATACGAACACAAAATGTGCTGTGGCTTTGGGAAAATGTGGTAGCTATGTGCATGACTCAGACATCTTTTTAAGTTCCTCTGTGAAAATGTCCTGAGAGGAATAATTGACAGTAGCTCTAAGTTGGAAACTAACCAACAAGTGAGGGAAAAATAAGTGTATTCATATCCATATAAAGTGAGAAACTATTGGCAGTACAAGAGCACAAAAGAACTTCAAAAGGCCCGTGCTTAGTGAAGAAACTTCTCCCCTAAGAGGACACATGACTCAATTTGTATGGAGTTTGAAAAAGGCATATATCTACACGGTTAGTGATTGGCTGTCTAGGTATCAAATGAGCTTTGACCATTTAAAACATTCTCAATTTTAGCTCTAACATTCTAACCTCAGAGAGAGGACATTTTCATGGTTGTTCTTCCAAGCCACGAAAGAGTACGGCTAACGGTGACATGTTGATGAGGGAGGCAGTGACTCTGTGTGCTGGACACTTGCTCAGACTGAGCCTGGCTCTTCGTAGCTGCATGTCAGAGCCTGGGCCAGGGTTCCTGCAGGCGGCCTTAAGAGATGGCAGGGGACATTTGGCTCCCATGCTGAGTCTGGCTCCATACTTTCACAACTTCCGTTCCCCAAATTGCTTTTGGTATCAGTGCTTATCACACTGATAGAAAAGCAAGCTAGGAGAGTGTGTTAATCAGAGCATGTCCGTTCACCCTAATCATAGAATTCTATATAGCCTTGGAATGAGAATGGGCAGGATTATCTATTTCAGCCCACACCAGGGTGGGAATCCTTGAATCAGCCTGGACACATGGCTGCCTAGCCTCAGTGAGAACATACCCAGGGACAGACCGGCTCGCTCTGCAAGGAGGGCCACCTGCTTTGGAGCTCTTCTCCCACACTCATCAATTCTGCCTCTTCTACCCTGGGCAGCTAGAGAGCCGGATTATCCAGTGCAGCAGCCACTAGCCCCGGGTAGTCGTAAGGCACTTGAAGTGTGGGTAGGTTCTGTGCATGGGGGTTAGTTTGGGATAATTGTAGTGTGGTAAAGCTAATTTCACACATATATGCATGAAAATGTGTGAGGGCCCAAAGAGTTGTGAGCCTGTTCCTCCTTGACTAAAGGTCAGAGAGTTTGAGTTTATCAAAGTTGTTGCTTTCTCAAAGTTGTTGACAACAGGTGTGGCTATAAACGAGAGATTCTGACCTAGGGTGTGGTTAATTAGTATTTTTGGGGTGTAGAAGTGGATCCACTTCACCTGTACCAAAGGTCAGAGAATTCAAGTCTATTCTTTATATCATGCTATTGAAGTCTGTTGCTTCCCTCTTCTCCTTTTGGAGTGAAGTATATAAGTGTGTGAAAAATAAACAAGACGGATTCAGTATTCACCGAATGTCCCTCCTGCCGCTGTTCTGTGTTTCTGTCTCTTATTTCTCTGTTCCTTTTGCTTAATGATTCTAATCCTCATGCTCCTACCCTGGAATATGCGAGTTTTGTCGAAGCTGGTTTCCGACAAAACACCATAATCAAACTCATCATTTTATACAATTTATACAATGCAATATTAAGCTTTATTTGTGGCAAGTACAAAATGTTAAATGACAGGCAGCCAGCAGATTTCCACTTGGGAATGTTGCTATGCAGTACATTGCTACCCTACCTCAAGAGGCAGGCTTCAGATGTTTGGACAAGTTTCTCAGCCAGTTTTTCTTAATGGCAACAACTTGGTTTCCTTTAAATAATCTTTATTTAAAACCATCTCCAGTTTTCAATCTCTATCTAGTTAAGCTGAACACTGTAGACTTCAGATCATCATTAAGATGTACCAAGCCCTGTTAGGCTATTATCTCTTATCATTACATTCTGCTAAAATGGCTAATTTCCTGCAGTTTGCATGCCAACAATTACGCTGTTCAAAGATCCTAAGTGAGATGTGTGTGAGCCCTGAGTGAGATGGACTCCAGGGGTCCACGATCCACTTGAGACTGCAACCAGTTTCTGACTATGGGAAGGACCAAGACCGTTGCAAAGAGACCTGTGAGTTGAAAAGAGTAAGGGCTCTTCCATTGTATTGAGGCTCTAATCACGTCAAGTTCCTGGGATTTCTTTTTACTTCGTACAAAGTTGTTTCCAACCTCGATCCTCCATCCTTTTGTATTTCACTTTAAATAGATGATTTTATCTATTCCCTCTAAGCTCACTCATTTTCATGTCAGCCTCTTAGACACTCTGCCTCTTCATTTATCTGACAGTTAATGAGTTAAGTTTCTGTACCGGCTTTGTCCATCACACCTGAAATTTGGATAGAAACATCTTGCATGTCTTCATCCATCACTAGTTGATGTTTGGGACTGGATAAGCCCCTGATAATACTTGGGAGGCTGCCATAGTCCCTGCTCCTCAGACAGGCAGTGATTCATCAAGCAGTCAACATTCCTGGGGCAGACTGTCCAGCCAGCTACAAATTCCCTCATCTACACTGTCATTCGTGTGTTCAGCTTGTCCGCAGGATGTCAGATTCTTTGTTAAAATTGAGATAGATTTTGGCCTGTCCTGTTTCGCTGACTCCTGACTTGCGAGCTTGTCAAGGGAGAAAATCCAACTTGTTTAGCGAAGGAGTGACTTCTCGAATCAGGGCTGGCCCCCAGAAACCTGCAGGGTTTCTCAGCTAGTTCTAGAAGATATTTCTGGGAGGCTGACATCAAATTTGCTACGTGACAGTTTCTGGAATTTACTTCTCCCTTGTTCTTATGTCTTTTGGAAAATCCAAAGCAATTTTCCTGGTAAAGGTTAAGTTAAAAAAATTAAATGTGCGCTGACTTAAAGGGGCGAAATAATAATAATAGGCTTTTAAACGAGCTGAACAGAATACTAAAATGACGCTGATGACACGGGCCCCATAGACCGATCGCCTTGGCCAGGCCTCCAATGTCAAGTCTCTTGCCCTCTGAACTGATCAGTTTATCGCAGATTGTTCTGTTCCACGACTTCAAACAAAACACCCAAAGGAACAACGTAAGGGGGAAAGCATTTGGCTCCTGGATTCAGCAGGTTCGGGCCACAGTCACTTGTCCTCACCTGTGTGAGCAGAGCATCACAGCAAAGAGAATGTGTGGAAAGGGCTGTTCGGGACATGGCTGACCAGGAGAGGAAAAGATAGGAAGCAAATAGGGATAATAGGAACCTTCCCCCTTCATACCTTCTTTCTTTCCCCCTCAATCTGGGACCTCCGCCTCTCTTCTCTTCCAGGACACCTTTCCGTTAACAGTCAGTGGGAAAACAACGAAGGTCCTAGGGATGACTAAAGCATACATCCTAGAACTGCTCCACGTCCTCCTATTGTTCATTTAGAGTTTAATAGAACTCCAATCTCTGTGGGTGTTTATGTGTGTGTGTTCATAAGTACACTTGTATGTATGTCCCTGGGTATGCACACAGGTATGTGGAGGCTAGAGGGAGGACAACATTGACTGTCATCCCCAGGAATGTCATCTACGTCCTTTGAGATAGGGTTTCTCATTGTCTAGGAGTCCTCCATCAGGCTACAGCTGGCCATGGAGCATACTGAAGCACTCCCTGGATATAGCCATGCAGTGACTAACCATAAATCCTGCTTTGCCACCGGGGTGTTTCCTAACCTAGTCAAATTAACACAGAAAATCAACCAATTCATACCACAGAGATGATGGTTGGTGGTAGAATGTTCTAGAAAATAGTAAGTTTTCACAGTGCCAGCTTATCTTTCTTATCCATAAGCTCCTCCTCCTAAATCTCTTCTCCCATTTTTGCCCAGAGAAGCAGTCCCCTGCTCTGGTTGCTTTTGCAAGGTGCTCATTTATAATCCCATGGAATGCTGATTAGCTTGCCTGACTCCACCCAGCCCACATCTTCTCACCATGCTTGTCAAGGAAGGGGATCGTTCCGTCGCTCAGCTTTATCTCTTTCTCCTAAATGAGCAGAAGAAAATGATAAATGTAACATAATGAAGATTGACTACCTGGCTGAAAGAGGGAAGAGGTACTCAAGAGGGGTGAGGAAAGGGCTATGAGGATAGGAGTCAGCCGTGAAGCCGGAGCAGACAGCTGGATGCTTGAGAATGAAGCACCGGGAACCAGCGTGAGCACCAAGTGAGGTAGAGACAAGGGGGAAAAGGTGCAGCCTGGGGCATCTGGAAGCGGGACCATCAGTGGGATCAGGTGTAATGCATGTTAGTGCCGAGAAAGAGAGACTTGGAGGGGTTGAGAGCACGGCAAGAGCTTCTTCTGAGGCTTAAATCACAGGGAGGGGCAACAAGATCCAAAACCTTTCAAACTAGAAAGGCAGAAGAAGAATGGGAACGTTAGCTGCAAAAGGACCTTCAGTAGGGCTGGAGAGATGGTTCAGTGGTTAAGATACTTGTTGCAGGTGCAGAGACCCTGCATTCAGTTCCAGCACCTATAGGGTGGCTAACAATCATCCCTAAGTCCAGTGTTTGGGGATCCGAGGCCCTTTTCTGACCTCCGTGTATAGGCATGCATGTTTATATGCAGGCAGGCAATTACACACACAAGTAAAATAAAAATAAATAAATACACATTTTTGTTTTTTAAAAAAAGAGCTGCCAATTTAGTGAATGCAGAAGCTGTGAGGGGAATTACAGTACATTTTATGGGTGAATTTCTTTCTCTAGAGTGTCAGATAGGCATATAGGTCTCTTAAGTATTTAAATCTTGCCTTTTTCTAATGGCACAAGGAGGGGGTGAACTAACCTGGTCACTCCACATTTTAAGGAGCTCCTATTTTATATGCTATCAATGTGGGCTTTCATTCTCGGTGGAAAATGAATACTCTTCCGGGTCCCATGGGAGCTGTTCCTTGTAGCATTTGCACAGGCGACCATCTGAGCCGAGTGCTTATTAGATTGGATGAAGTATCGCCTAAGGTTAGCAGCCAGACAGCACAGGCCACCCACTGGACATGCTGGGAAGGAGAAAGAGGCCAAGGGCCAAGTGTCTTGAACTGGAAAAGTACAGTGTAAAATTAACAGTGGCAACCCCAGTGGGCACCGCTGCTGGAGGGAAACAGCCTATGATATCATAACGAAGCGGAGAGGCGGCACACTTCCTCTTGACACTCCCAGGGAGACAGCTTGACAGTCGTCTTCCCAGCGTGCCGGCATTAGTTCCCCTGTGCCAATGTTGCGACCGACTATCAGAAACTGAGGGCTCGTACTGTTTGTACCCACACGAGCGTGAGCCGTGAGGCTCTGCCAATGCCCGCAGAAGCGCATGCTAGACCTTCACACTTGAAAACTTCATTTCAGTTTTTTTAGAAACTGAACGGTGGCAGTGGAAGCAGCTGCCTCCTCCAAGCTTAAAAACAAAAATATGTTATTGGTCTCCTGGTTTCTCAGGAGCGGAAGAAAAAAACGTGTGTGTTGCTGTTACTAGCTGCAGCTGATAGAGATGCACGTTTAACGCAATGCAGAAGGAATCAGGGCTGAAAGCTTGCGGTGCCCATGGAAAAGCATGGCTTGAAAAAACAAAAACCAGTCTAGAGAGAAAGAATTTCCCAGCTTTTATTTTTCCCATTGAAATAAAATGAGTGCTAATCTGAGTTCTGGTGAAACCTTTCCTTATTTATTGGAAGCTTTAACAAATTTAAATCCAACTTTGCAAGCATATCCTGCTTCTTAAAACTCAAAGAATGTATCTGAAAGATTCATTTGCCCTTTTCTTTATATTAATTCAAAGATCTTTAGTCATTGGAAAATATCTGTCAAAGTTTATATATTTGAGTTCTCTTAAAGTGGGTGTATTCCTGTAACTCCAGAGAGCGTGGAGAGATTCAAGACCAGTCTGGGCTAAGTCACCAGCAACTATGTAACCAAGCCCTTTACTAAAACAAAAACAAACAAACAGAAAAGTTGTCTCTTTTCTTTTTAAGATAAACTATGAGAGTATTAACACAAGTTATAGTTGTATGTCTATGTATTTTTAATGCATAAGTAACCATATATAACAGAGCTCAGAATCAGATAGGGCCAGGGTAAGGCTATAGCACAGTTCTTGTGAAGTGTGCATATGGCCCTGGGTTCAATCCACACTTTAGAAAAAAAATCTCTAAATACACAAGCACTGTGCTTAGTTGTGTAACTGTTAAGTTTTCTGCACTAAAATTGTGAAAGCAGAATTGTGTTTTTTAAGTCATATTTTTTTTTAAATCCCCAGGGGTTGAGGAGATGGCTCAGTGGTTAAGTGATTGCTGGGAAAACATGAAAACCCGAGTTTGATCCCCAGAACCCGATTTTTTTTAAAGTCACATGCTTTTGCTCTCAGGTCTGGGGAGGCAGAGACTGGAGGATCCCTGAACTGCTGGCCAGCCAGCTTCAGCTATGTGGGAAGTTCCAATCCACTGAGAGATTTTGTTTCAAAGAAAAAGATGGATGGCACCTGAGGAACAACATTTGGAGGTGTCCTCTTGTGTTCACATGCATGCACACATCTGCACATCTGAGCAGCTGAACAGACACAGACAGACCACACACACACACACACACACACACACACACACACACACACACACACACTACTGTTAGGAATGGTGCCGTAGACTGTATTTCTAGCACTTTGGAAGTTGGAACAGGAAGTTAGAGTGTTCCAGGCTATCCCTGGCCACACATCAATACCCTGTTTAAAGAAAAACATCACAATTCAGAGTCTCGCTCACGAGTGTTTTGTGTACTGGCTAATGCAGCAGCTACCGGCATGATTAATGACTTCGCTTTGAAGTTGACCGAAGAAGCTGTGTGCGTATGAGACTGAGAGAAGACAAAAGCGTGTGTGGCTTTGTACAGTCCCTTCTTGGAATAAGAATAGAAATGTCACTGAAACACAGTGATAGGGATACAGTGTTAGCATTGTAAGGTTCTTCAGGTAGCAGAGTCTAGTGAGCCCTGCAGATTTCTGGTTACCGCCCATGGGCGAGTCAGCTCATAGGAGTCACGGTCTCTTGTTGGAGTTACTCTCGGTACCAGAGTACCTCCATTTTATCTGATTTACATATTAAACAAGTACATCTTTATACATATGCCTCCATCATCCGTATGGCATCACCTTTCGACCCCCTCCACGGAGGCTCCTTTAAACCCCTTGGTTTGTGCAGAACATTCTACTGCACTCCTGTCCTTTGGCTGGACATAAAACGGGTTCTGCAAATGTTTTGTAGGTTCCCCCACCACAGTCGGGCTTTTGCTGCTGCTGTTGAGACGTTTGCTGCTGGGATTAAGTAGCCGTCTTTCATGGATAAACTCCTCCCACCCCCATAGTTTTACCTCATCATTATTTTATATTTCCAGTGGTTCTGGGGGTTGAACCCAGGACCTAGCACGTGCTAGGCAAGTGCTCTATCACAGAACTTCAGGATAGTCTGTTTGAGTTTTTGTTTTGAAGTAGTGTCTCACTAACTCACTGAGCCTGGTCTTAGACTCACTATAGTCCAGGCAGGCCTTGTACCTAAAATTCTCCAGTAGCCGTAGGTCCTGCTGACACTGCAGTTGTGGGATGCTGGGTACGGTATGTAGTTCTCTTCTCACCGGGGGCTTCTCTAGGTTAATATCTTGCTTGTGTTTTCTGGGATTGCACAGGTAGTATCAATTTGACTATAGACTTTTCTAACCAAGACTTCTGGAGAAGTCAGAAGATTCTGACACAGAATGCAGGCAGAAGATGCCCCTGTTATTTCTATGTGGTTTCTACGGAAGATATGTCCCTTCGTTATTCTGGATTTCTGAGAGGTCTCAGTTCCAATTCCCTATATTGCTTGGGTCCAAACATGGGCCTTGAAGCCCAAGCATCCCAGTCATCAAGATTGTCAGATGCCCACAGGGCAGGGCATCGATGCATCTCATCACAGGATTCCTAGCTCTTGACAGCTCAACCATTTGCTTACCCTCCCTTTTTATAAGCTTAGTTATTAAAAAGATGTGTATTATGTTTCATCTAGCCCTGCCAGGCGCCCAGGTCTAAATCTTTTTTCAAACAGGAGTTTATCACTAATTGCGGTGATGAAGAAACCAAGGCCCAGAAAGTTGATTATAGAATGGCAGAGCGAAGTGGGGGCTAAAGCTGGGCTTGGACCGCCTTCGCTCACTTCATCCATCACACCGAATGATAATGCCTCACTTCTGGGAGCTGGCGTGTGTTCTGTCACTCCTAATAACTCTTCAGGCATTTCTGAAATTGGAAGTAAATTTTCCCCCAAATCCTGATAACTTGCTAAAATAAGGTGAGATTAAATCCTGCCACAAGGCCATTTGGGTGTTACGGCCATGAGGCCAGAAACTGGCATCTTTGATTCTCAAGGCTGTGGTGACAAGGGTCAACAATTTAGTACGAACTATTTCTTCGAGGACCTTCTGGCTTCTGCATCTGGCTTTGTAAGCGCGGAGCAGGGAGAGCAGCTACCTGTAGAGATGACTTCAGGACTGGGATGGGTACAGCGTGACAAGTTCCAGGACCTTATTACAAGCGAACGCCTGCAATTCCGCATATCTACTGCACGTGGGAAAACAGCTGAGATGCGCCCACACTCAAAACAGTGAGCCCGTTTGTGTTAAAGAGAAGTACACGGTGCTGTTGTAATTAGGAAACCCTTAGGACAGGCGAAGCAACTCAATGTTTTAGATACTGTATTTAAAAACAAATTAGGAAGTTCAATATTCCTCTCTCAAACAATCCAGTATTAACAGACCAAATACTAACGGCCCCCGCTCCCCGCCAAGCCCCCAAAATGTACATGCACAAACTGTACCATAACCTAGGGTTCTTTTGAAGCACCGAGGAATTTTAAGCTCCTTGTGAAACTGAGCTATCATGAGCCTTCCAGATATTTCTTCAATTTAATTAAATTAATCGTGTTTTCAGATTGTAGTTCACTAGTCACAGCGGCCCCCGACCCCGCATTTAAGAAAGGCCTAGGTTTCGAACCTCCTGAAGAGGGCGCTATTGACATGATCAACCATTCTTACCGTCGCGAAGAGGGTTCCTAAATACAGCTTCTGCTTAGAGGTCTTTAGGTGGATATTTGGGAGTTGAATTTAAACCCAAACTCCAGGCAGACTCATAACTGTTAAACTATTTCATACTTTCAAAACCAGCATCTCTCTGCCAGCTTGTTTAACACAGAAGTCCACTGACTCCTTCCCTCCCCCTGTTATTATTTAATGAACAATTCCTCTTCTGGTCTGTATTAACAATGGTGCTTGGAACATGACATCGATAACACACTGTATGCTCCGTTGTGCTGCATGTTGAATGATTTGTGTGTCTTTGAGAAAGTCCAGCTACTCGTCTTAATCTGGTATCCCGGAGGCTTCTGTAATTTACTCCCATAGTTCCTTGCCATAACATATTTCATGTCAAGGAGGGTCTTTTTTTTTTTAAACTCTTAATAGAGATATTTTCAAACAAAGACAAAGGGCAAGGAGGACCTTCCTAGGATATTAAGTGAGAACATAACCGTAGCTTATTTTTTCTTTTGTGTTATTATGAGGCAATTGATGATTGCCTGCGGCTTTCCTGATGATGAACCAGGCTTTTAATAAGTTTCGGTGAGAACAGAGTTCGTGGGGATAAGTTAATTAATTGCTCTGTTATGTGAAAGCTTGGGGAGATGGCGCTTTATTCTACTGTGCCGCGTGATCATAAAACAGCACATAATTCTATACCACACTAGTGCTTACCGGGAAACCCACGCAGAGACATTTCACCCTTCTTAAACAGACAGTGTTAATAATCTAACTAGGCCAGGAGTGAAATATGCTGCTGATTGCTTCCCAAAAACGGCAGAGAAAAGAAATCTTTCCTTTGGGCAGCTCTACCGTCCTGCATCTACTATTGCTTACAAATTCTTTCAGATAACTGGCAGACACCTCCCTCTTGATTACCTTTAATCTCCGGGTTGGCAAAGGGCTCTTTATTCTCTCTGTCACTTGGTTGATTTCAAGCCAGAGTTCTCCATCCCACCGGACTCTGCCCATGTGGGAAAATGAAAGCATCACTTCATAGTAGAGTGGGGTTTTCTCCTGATGGCTACAATTTACATGCCAGGAGCCCTCTAAGCCCTCCAGCACTTTCTTGATGCTAGGAAGGGAGAAAAAAAAATCAAACAGTTTCTTAGAGTCTGGAATGCTTTCCCTGGCAATTGACAACAGAGTTCAAGTCAAGTTTGCGATTTGGACTCAGGCTTCAGTTCTCCTTATGCATTTTTAACTCTTTGAAAGATGGGCTAGAGACAACATGCCACGTCCTTCCTGCTCTGCTCACTTTAGGCTGACTGAATTTTTCAGACTTTTCACTGTTAACGGCTTTGTAGACTTGTTTTAAATATTGGGCAAATAAGACTACTCCTAAAGAGTCTTGCTGCTCTTAAACATTTGCTACAAGTTGTTTTTGCAATTAAAAATTATTCATAGTAAAACAACCACCTTTGTGTGATTAGCCAGCTTCCTATTTTATTTCAAATTTAGCATTATGTTTTTATATGTGTCATAGCATGGACTTCGAACCTTCTGCAGACTGTGTGAAGTATAGTGCCTGTGATTGCCCTGGAATTAGGCATTTCCTCCATTTCTAAGGAGAAAACAACCACCCTTTAGAGGTGATTTCCGTCTTAGGAACCTAGCACAATATCTGGCACATAAGCGCTCATTAGATGTTTCATTTTTTTTTCTCCCTGGATTTCACTTGATTTGATTTGTCACTACTAATCAATCTATCTTATGCCATAGGATGAATCTATTGGAAAATAATCACATGAATAAATAAGATTAGTATTCAAAATACTTGTGTGCTTTCCAATATCATTATAGCTTGAGATAAATAAGAATAGGCCAAGTTGCCACTGAATATTAACTCAGTGAAGCCTTTGTTTCCAGGATGTTTGCTGGCTGGTTCTCTCTCTCTCTCTCTCTCTCTCTCTC
>JAQHUG010000128.1:3905517-3935407 GCA_028555095.1 Dicrostonyx torquatus
TGAAGGCTAAAGAGATCTCCTGTGGACATGACACCTCAGCTACATAACTTAGACCTTGTCTGTTACATGCGCAGATCAACCATAGTAAGGTCAGTTTTAATTCTACATCAGGACTTCCTTGTTGAAGACCTCGCCATTCTCAGTTAAAACCATCTCAGCCCACAAAGCAGAAACGTGTTTTGTTAGCCACGAAGCTTATACTCTTTCTGTTGTGTCTGACTGTCCCCTCGTGCCACTCTTTCCTTAGATCCTGCACTTCTACAGCAGCAGGCTAAGGTTTTAAGTTGTCAGTTGCCCTTGCTCTCTTCCTTCTAGTGCCCCACTCCTATCAACTGTTTTGGTCACTTCAACAATCTAGTAATTGATCAGGAATTCTGGTAGACTTTATTTACACAGTCCCTTAGTCTCACTGTGGTGGAAATGAAGGCTGACATTTGTTTTCAGTCTGACATGGCTTCACCCTCATTGGAGCTGAAAGTTAAGAGCTATTGGATAGACAAGAGCTTGTTCAAAATCATGGTAGCAGCAATGCATCAGGTTGTTGGAGCTTTCAGAAAGATGTAGGATCAGAAGAAGTGAGGGGAAGGGACTGACATTCTGTTAGGAGGACCTGGACTGCCTTTGAAATGGTATAGCCTTAAGGTAGATTTATCATAAATCTATAATGAGGGCTCTAAGGCAACCATGAAAGAATTTTTCAAAGTATAATTTATTTGTTAAGAAAAAAATGTTGGACGATATTACACGTTCCATCAGAAGAAAGGAAGGCAGAGGATGAGGGAGTCAACGAAAAGGAAAAGCCAAGAACAAGAACAATGGGTATAAAGCAGTTTCAGAGGTGATAGTAATACAATTGTATTAGCCATCGCTTTAGTGGTGTCTAAATATACTGGCTTAAAACAAGGACCGACGACTGAATAAGAGAGGTAAAATCCATTTTAACCTAAAGTCATGTGTAGATTAAAGTGAGAGGAGTAGAGCAAAACTAAGAGGACTGCCTCAGTTCCAGGCTTCAGACAATGTCACCCTGTGGAGGGTCACAGACCCCGAGCAAGCTTTCACCTTCTCGGACTTTCCAATGTTTGTTACAGGCAGTGGTCCCTCTCATATGCCACTGCACTTGTTCGGATTCAGCAATATGTCGTCTCTCTTGACTCTTTAGGTCGGGTTTGTTTCATCTGAAATAATCGCACGCCAAAGCCCTTTTGTTTTATCTACCTATTTTTTTTTGTAGAGGAAATATAAGATTGCCAGTTTCTCTGTTTTACTCCACCGCGTTGTTGGTTGCACACCTTCTTTGTATTGGAATGACTTCCGAGGCTTTGTAAGTGTTCATAACATCTGCTCTTCTGGTTTGCAGGGAAGGAATGCCTCTCTATTGCAAGGGGAAAAGAGCTTCTGGTACCTCTCTGGAGAAGGAAGGAAAATATCTGAAAGTTTGCAGACGAAACTCACTATGATGCATAAGATCTACATTTCTAGGGGGAAAGATTCTAGACAAGGACTTCTTTCATACATGAAGCTCTCTGGGGTGAGATCTGTGGATTCCTTTATCATCTGAGATGGTCTAGCCTGAAGTGTTTTGACCATGGTCTAGCCTGGAGTGTTTACCTAGGAGGCAGCGGACCCCCGTATGTGCTGTAGAGAGCCACTCCCATTAGTGGTCAAGGGCGGTTTCCTTCTGTTCCAGCTCTGCAGTATGAACTTCCCCTCTGTACAGTCTCCTCTCCAGTGACATGATTTACAGTGGGTGAGGATGAACATTTGTTAGGAACAAAGCTAAGGAAGAAAGAGAGGCCCTGCCTCCTCTCTGCCTTCCTGATGTTTCTGTTTTCAATTTCCCTTCACGCTACAATCTTGGTGCATGTCAGGACAAGGCTGGTGTTAACCCAAGTTCCCTCACCCCACCCCCTCTCTTTTTCCAACAGTCTAGGTTGAGTAGCAAATATCTGATGCGTGCTCTTCTCCATGTTGCAACAGGTTGGTTTACATTGCGTTTTACATGCAGTGGGATGTGCTCCAATTACAGAGGACATCCTAAAGAGGCCCTCGCTTTAATAAAGGTAAAAAGTAAACCCTTCTACCTTAGTGGGGCCAAACATCCTAGCTAAAGAGGGTATTCTATGAGATGGTGGTTTGTAACATAGGGGAAGAAATTCCTTTCCCTCGGGTTTCTTTTCTTTCTTCCTTTCTTTTTTCCCCCCTTGCAACAACTCTAGGCAAATTCCTCAGAAATCAGATTGGCAAAGGAAAAGATAGGGTGGGCTGGACCCTGGAATTTAGGCTTGCTGAATGCATGCCAGTCCCTTGCCACATAGCACAAATTGGTGCCAACTGCAGAAATAAAGATCTAAGTCAGAAGTGCAATGCAGACACAAGACAATCATCAGCTCAATTAAACTGGCTATTCCACAAATAACCTAGAAACAGCAGGATTGCCCAATGTCCTCCAACCCCGAAACCTTTGCAAAGGAAAGGTAGCCGGGCTTTTCTTTCTTTGTAGCCAAACAATGTCACATTTTAATGATGAGTTGTACACATGGGACTTGGGCTTTAGACTACAACAAACGTGATTCTACACTTATTTTCTTTTAATCAAAAAATACAAAAGCTTATATCTTTGTCCAAGAGATAAAAACCACCAAAGAAATGTATAGGTAGCAATTTCTTTACACTTTTCTTTCCATTGGGGTACAGGGCACATATACATTAATTGTCATAACATTCACTATCTTTTGTTGGGTTTTAGATGTATTATTGTACCTTTTGGGTATATTTATAATGCAATATAAGACTGCCTGGCATAAGTATCTAGTTCTATAACACACCCCAATCTCTATCAGTGTCATTTTTAAAAAATTGCAAATTAAATGTATTATTTCATAAGCTAGTAGTACAATCTCTTGGTGTCATAAATATGAAGGTAACATGTTATTTATATAGTCGTGATGTCAGGAAGATATTATTTAAGTGCTTAATGGGATCAGAGGCTTAGCACACAGGAAATATATTTTTTCTGTATGTTTCCTATGTCTGTTTTACTTAGTTTAATCATTTTAATTACAATTTCTTTTTATTTTTAAAACAGGACTGTAACTCTTAGATGCTATTAATTTTTTTTATCTTGGCAAGTTAGGGAATAACAGGTAAGTTTGTAAGAATGAAGTCATCAGTTCTATATTCTTTGTCCCCATCCTCATCCATCTTTCTCTCTCCTTTGCCCCTCTTTTTCCCCTTTGACTGTTTAGTCTTTATTCATTTCTCTGAGGTTTGAATACCAAGACAGAGGAAGAAGCATGATCACGATCTTGTTGGATACCTATTACTTTATAAAACAGCTTCAATGCTCCAAGATTCTATAGAACAAATATTTTTCTAAAGTTTTCTTGCTGTGGCAATGAGTTGAAGTATTAAATGATGCACGAAGAATAATTTCTCCAGAAAAAAAAATCATTCTGAAGTAGCAGCATGGTAAGTAGGAAAAAGAGAAGAGAGATGCCCACGTGAGGACTGGAATGCTGGCCAGTGCTTTGCTTTAGGTACCATATGTGTGGATCTGTAACATCCCTCACTGCTGTAAATGGGATAATTTACAGAGAAGTTTCTCTCCAAGAAGGCAGTCATGCACCCTTTGAGTGAGTGAAGGGGAAACTAGAATAGAGGGTTGGATGGGGCTGCATAAAAAGCTAAGGAGCTATGAGGGGTCCATCGGCTTGGCGCTCTCAGGCCGGAGCAGCTTCTTCCAGAATGGGGCCTGGAGGGTTTACAGTACACCAGCTCCAGCTCCCTCTTAACCACGTGATTTGGGAGGGTGAATCACTGGTGTCTTCTCAGAGTGGAGTTGTACTGAGATTTCAGACAGATTAAAGAGAGAAGTCTTCTCATACATGAGTGGTTTGTATGTTAAATTCTATAACCAGCCGCCTAGTCCACACACAAATCTTAAATTACAGAATTTGCACTCATAGACCAGTGTAACGATGGCCTTCCTTGGTCACTATGACACCTAGATCACACCACCTCTTCCACACCACAGATGAGTGAGCTGAGGTGAGTGTGTGTGTGTGTGTGTGTGTGTGTGTGTGTGTGTGTGTGGTAGTGGTGGTGGTGGTGGTGTAGATTCCATTCCTAGAGCAAGGAAGAAGTAGAACTGGGTCTCTCTCTCTCTCTCTCTCTCTCTCTCTCGTGTGTGTGTGTGTGTCTGTGTGTCTCCCTTTCTTTTTTTGTAGCAAAATATACATAATACAGTTTACAATTTTAACAATTCTTAGTGTTCAATTCAGTTTGCTAAATCCATTCACAATTTTATCTAGCTATCACCACTATTAGTTTCTCATGATTTTTGTTTGTTTGTTTGCTTTTCATCATCCTGAACAGTAAATCTCTACCCGCCCACCAAAAAATAACTCTCTTCTCCTCCCCTTGAGACAGAGACTTGAACTAATGTAACCTGAGAAAAAAAGTCCCAGGTTAAACTCACCAAGCTCCCCAGGTTTGAGCTCTCCAACAGGGTCACCAATTTCTCCTTCAGTGCACGTTTAAACTAAATCTAGGTCTTGTTGCTTTCTTCTTATATTGGGCTCTACGAATAGGGCCCTGAGTGATGAGGGCAGAGCCGCCATAGAATGTTTCCAGAGAACCAGGGGCGTCATTGGCTAAGGGGTGCAAGCTGAGCTCAAATATGGCTCCCAGCTGAGCAAGCGCCTGTGACTGACCCAGCAGTGAAGCACAATGGTCAAGTTGTTATGTCGCCATGATGAATCAGTTTCTAAAACATGAAACTTTGTTGTTTTAAAGATTTATTTTATTTTGTGTGTGAGTGTTTGCCTGCTGTATACATGTGCACTGTGTATGTGCCTAGTGTTCACAGAGGCCAGGAGAGGACATTAGATTCCAGAGACAGAAGGTCTGTGAACTGATGTGTGGGTTCTGAGAACTGAGCTCGGATCCTCTGTGAGAGCAGCAAGTGCTCTTAACTACTGAGTCATCTCTTCAGCCCATAACAACGAAACTTTCTTTTGTTTTTTACCCCAACCCATGGGATCATCATGAACTTCAAGTTTAAAAGCCTTTTGCTGCTCTTATCATAGGCAACATGGGGAAAATATATTACTTTATATTACCTAACACCCTGGGCTTGTCATTGTGCAAGTTTTATTTCTTACCTTTCATTGAAACAGTTTCTCTTGAACTTAAAGTCATGCGTCTTTGAAGAAGTCATGACTTCGTTGGTAAGATTACTGCCTTCCATCTTTCTGTTATCCCTTCCCGCTCTGTTACTACTTTGTAGCTGCAAGTCTCAGAGCAGGAGAAGAACGGGCAGCTAGACAAGTAAAGAGACACACTGGGAAAAGCAGTAAAATGAATAAGTGATAGAAAGAAGGCTCCACACCGGTAATGTAAAAAGAATACTTACAAGGTAAACCCACAAAAGAAGAAAGTAGAGAAGAAGAAGGAATGGACACAGGCATGAAAAGTTGCTCATCACAGCTATTGCAGCTAGGAATCAGTAAGAGGGGACAATTCACGCCAAGGAGACATTCTTTTAGTGATGCCTCTGGAAAGAGGGTGTGGGCAGGAGGATCCTCACTGTAGACTGGGGCTCTATTTAGTCAGTCACTCAGAAGAGCAGTGACACAATGTGCAACAACATCTAAGACTCAGGCGTTCTGGGATTCAGGATGATTCTGTCCCAGTAAGCCACCGTACGTTAGTAATGTAAGAGTTGGCCTGTGGAGCATCCCAGCTGAGAGCTCAGCACAGCAGTGGAGTGGCTGGTGTGCTTGTGAGAGCGATGGTACTTGGAAGCACTGATTTGCTAGCCCAGGCAGATATCAGACTTTCCAGTTTCCACTGAGTGCATATTGCTTCTTCATCATCTCTAATTCTGAAAACCATGCCCAGCCCTCTTAAGTGGAAAACAGCTTTATGCCTGTGGTCCAGCATCTCTCTCTGTGAAAAGTAGTCTCATTTCTTATGTACAAGCCTGTGAATAGTTGCCCATTGTGACACTAATAATAATAATAGCAAAAAAATGAAAATCACATGAATATTCATTAATAATGAATGAATTAAATCCAAACAATGGAAACTTATATAATCATGAGAAAGTGTGATGTCATATTATTGTACTCTGTGTGCAGATGTCCACAATAAAGTGTAGAAAGGAAAGGGCACTTTGGGAAGAAAATATGTAATTTAATCACACTTGTGCAGTGTGTGTTTATATGGTGTGCAGTGTGTGTTTATATAATGTGTAGTGTGTCTTTATATATGCAGTGTGTGTTCATATATGCAGTGTGTGTTTGTATGTGCAGTTTTATTTCAGGAACGACATTTTTCAAATTGCTAACAGCAGTTCTATATGGAGCTGTTTAGAGAAATTGGTTTCCTGTTCTATACATTTATTTGTTTCTTGAGGTTTTATAAGCACACATTTCTTTTATAATCTGTAGAAACAATAGAAACACTCAAAGAATAACAGGGCTGGAGAGATGGCTCAGAGGTTAAGAGCACTGGCTACTCTTTCAGAGGATCCTGGTTTTATTCCCAACACCCACATGGCAGCTCACAACTGTCTGTAACTCCAGTTCCGGGGATCTGATACCCTCACATAGACACACATGTAGGCAAAACTCCAATGCACATAAAAAAGAGGAATTGCCACAATTTAAAAAAAAAAGAATAAAAGTGACCATAAAGAACCCTTTGGCTAACAGAGTGATCACCGCTTGCTTTCTGTGGCTGTGATAACACCGTGACCAGAGCACCTTGGGAAGGACAGAGTTTACCCCACGTTCCCCTTTCTAGATCATCAGGAGGGAAATCTGGGCAGGGTCCTGGAGGTAGAACTGAGGAAGAGAGCATGCAGGTGTGCTACTTACTGGTTTGCCCTGGGCTGCTCAGCTACTTTTTTTCATAGGTCACACCTCCTAGGGAAGTTACTGCCCACCGTGGGCTGGATCTCCTTCATCAATTAGTAATTCAAAAAATGCCCTATAGACTTGCCCCCAGGTCAGCCTGATGGAGACACTTCCTAGCTGTGTCAGAGTGAGACTAACTAACCAGCACAAAGAGGAAGAGCAGGCCCTTGCGTTTATCCTCAGTCCTTATGTAAATACCCTCGTATTTATGTAGCTCTGACCAACGCCTGTTATCATGAAGGGGATAAATAGGATCCTCAGGTTCCAGCTACCTGGCGATGAGTACAGTGTGTCTGTCCTTCCAACCTCCAGCCCAGGCACTTCCACCTCCTCTGCCTTTGTCCTCTTGCAGACCTTGAGGAGGTCAGTGAGATGACCATCCCACTCCAATAAGATGTGGACCATAGCCCCTGATGCCAGGAGGTAGTAATACACCCGAGTCACCCAGGATGGCTTGCTCTGTAGGATCCTCAGAGCTGTATCCAACAGGTCTGCTCCTCCTTGAATAAATCCAGGAAACAGCCTACTAATGGATCGGACTACTAGAAAATGTTGCTAAGAGATGCCACAGCTTCCTACCTTTGAGCATAGGCATGCTTACAAAACAAGTAACTAACACCCTCCAGGAGGGCCGGCAGCAAGGCGGAGTGCATTGAAATAGGGATCACAGCAGGCTGATGAGGGACAACTGGAATCTGGAGCCCACATGGGCTTTGGAGCCTGAGCCGTGCTTACTAGCTCTGTGACGTCCATCAGTGACCTCAGTTCTGACCTTAACAAAGCAGGGAGGATGACACCTTTCACCTGGAGTTGTTAGGATTAGAGGAGAGAGGACATAGACAGCATGACCCAGAGCCGGTGTTCATAAACAGTGCTGTGCTCTCCTCCTCCTCAGACGTGGCCATGGCACTAAGCAGCCGCAGCAGTTCAGGAAATAGACGGTTTTGGTCAACTGCGCAGCAACCTGTGTGCTGTTTACACTGCAGCCTCTGTGTCAAGTGAGGCCACCGTTGTGAAAGCTGTGGCTAGAAGATTCTAAAAGCAGGCTCGGGGGAGAGATTGGGAGGGGCGGCCCTTTGTATTTCCCATCTCCCCCAGTGAGTAACAGCCACGATTCAGAAGAGGTTCAGAGCAACTCACCAGCTCTTAAACATTCTGTGCTTGTAAGCATAAGGAGGCATGTGGATCCATTAGGTTTAAAAGCTATTGAAATTCCCAGGGATCGTTGAAATCAGGTACTTATAAACGACCCTAAAGACACGGGGCTAACCTTCCACATCAACGGTACATGAGTTAAACATGTGGTTAACTCTGGAAAGAGAGGTGGCACATGAGATATCAGTTCATGGGGGACGATGCTCCATATTAATTTATGGGACATCAATAATGTTTTAGTCTAAATGAACCTCCCTATATATAAAACATTCTTAATTATTGTTAAACCGTTACTTTCCACTTACCATCGATCTTAAGGAAATGACTGGGAGCTTTGGAGTGTGCTGACACAGCACTGTTCATCGGGGGTCATCAGTCAGAGCAGGTGTCAATCTCTTTCACTTAATCTCAAAGCAGAGCTGATAAAAGATTGAGTGGTTTTTCCCTTTAATCAACTCAACTCCCTCTTTAAAAGAAGAAGAAGGAGCCCATTAAGATCAGGTAACTTTTACAGGGACATTAGCACTCTAATCCTCTTTGGGACAGTGAAACCTTTGGTTTCTTGCCAGGTTCAGGGGCAAATGTTACATTTTATAAGGTAACAAATGTAACAATTCTAAAAGGATAGGTGAGGCCATCAGCATGAGATGGCCTTCTAGCTGGGGTCCTTGGAGGTTGAGGCAAGTGGCCTGATCCCTTGCAAATCAATATTTTGGAGTTGGCATGCATGCTGAGCACTAATGCAGGAGCATGTTGTCTTCAGTTGCACCTTCCAGAAGTGCCTCTAGGAGCTCTAAAACACCCAGGAATTAATAGTTACCCTGCCTCCTGCGTGAAATGCGTCTCGTCATCAAGACCAGAAGAGTAAATTTGATGACATTAGCTGGGTCATAAGCCTGGAGGAAGCTACTGTGGTGTTCACAGACTCAGTAAAGCTTACTTTTCTGAAGGCAACAACTCTTCCAACCCGAGCAGGTCATACTAAGACTCTGAAATCGCGATGGAAGTAGATTGAAGCCACCATTAGAACCTACGGAGCTTCAACAGTGCATCCACATGAAGCACCACATAGACAATGCTCACTGAACACATTCTAGAAGGCAAGCAGCATGCTAAGTCCTTAACACAAATTTATTTATTTATAAATTCACCTCTCAAAGCCTTGGAAAGCATAACAGTATCCATCTTAGTTACAGCTACTGTTGCTGGGATGAAACACATGACCCAAAACAACATGGGAAAGAAAGGTTTTATTCCAGTTACATATCCAGGTTACAGTCCATTGCAGAGAGAAATCAGGACAGGAAGTCAAGGCAGGAACCTGGAGGCAGTAGTTGATGTAGAGGCCATGGAGAATTGTTTCTTAGTGGCTTATTTTTCATGGCTTGGTCAGCCTGGTTTCTTATAGAACCCAGGACCACCATCCACAGCAGGCTGGGCACTCCCCGTCAATAATCTCTAATTAAGAAAATGCCCTATAGGCATCGATCAGGCTTGCCTACAGCCTGATCAAAGGGAGGCATTTTCTCAACTAAAGTTCCATCCTCACAAGTGATTTTAGCTTGCATTAAGTTGGCATAAAATTAGTCACCACAGTATCGAATACTTCTTCCATTGATTACCATGTGCCGCACTTGGCTCTAAATATACTGATGCATTGGACCTTGCCATAGCTTGAAGGTACATGCTGATGTTCTAGGTGGTAAACCTGGAGTTCAGGGACATTAAAGAACTGGGGAGCATAGATTACAGTAAGGCCATGTGTAGTGGTTTGACTAAAAATGACCCCCATAGGCTCACAGATTTGAATGCTTTGTCACTGGGAAGTGGCACTATTAGGTATGGCTTTGTTGGAGTAGGTGTGGCCTTGTTGGAGGAAACGTGTCACTGGCCATGGGTTTTGAGTTTTCAAGAGCCCAAGCCAGGCCCTGTAGCTTGTCATCTTCCTGCTGCCTGTGGATACTGATATAGAACTCTGTGATCCTTCTCCAGCACCATGTCTGCCTGTATCCTTCCTGCCATGCTGATTCTGGACCAAACCTCTGAAACTGTAAGCAAGTCCCAATGAAATGTTTTCTTTATCAGCGTTGCTGTGGTCATGGTGTCTCTTCACAGTCATAGAGCACTAAGACACCATGTTATATGCTTTGTGGACCCCACATTAACTGAAAGTTCAGGGTCCCTTTTAAAAATCCAGAAAAGATGCCACTAAAACTATGAAACAGAAGGTTTGTTTCTTTCTTCCACAGTCAATCTCTTGACCATCACAGCATCTTTATTTGCTGCCTAATATCAATCAAGGTAACAAAAAGTAATAATGTTAAATGATTAGCATTAATTTTGCTATTCACCTTTATACTGTACAATGTACAACTGTACAATGACAGTTTTACTATTAACGGTATGAGATTATTTTATTTGTATGTTAAGTCACTTAAATCAAGTGCTTCTCATTTCATGGCTGTGATGTGCACACTCTAGTCTTAGCATGTTGGAAATGCTCTACCAAGTGAACGCAACCATCTTTTGTGGCTCAGGTTCTGATCACTCTCGGTTCTGTCCACTCATGGGTAAGTCAAGATCACAAGGGACATGAACTATGAGCTTTCCTAATTTTCTCTTTCTTTCTGTGTTGTGGTGCAATGAACCTAGTTGCCTGGTTTAGAGCCCCAGTACAAGCAACCTGGGGTTCAGCTATCTGTGTTTCTTGGAATGCCCTTGTCTTGTCAGTGGGTCCTAATGGAGATCTGTCTTGAAAGCACAGACTCTTCCCTATCCCATTTAATCACATGTGTCAGGAGTTCATGGAGCTCTTGATATGAGTCTGGTGGAATTCCCGAGCATCTTGTGTTCCAGGTATTTTGTGTCTATGTGGCATCATGAGCTTGACACACATACTGGGAAAGCAAAGACTAAGATGCATATCAAGTATAAACCTTTTCTAGTCATGCATGTGTGCCTTGTGCCAGCAGGCTCAGTGTACAAAACTTTGTAAGCAAACAACAATAAAATGAAACAACCTGGTGGAGGAAACTGCTCACCTTGTGACAGGCTTTAAGGGAAGAAAAGGGTAGAGAGAGGGAGGAGACAAAGAGGAGAGAGGAGAGAGAGTGGGGGAACACTAGGGATGAGCATTGATAATCAAAGACAACGAGGCTTGAGAGTGGAGGGGCATGGGAGGAGTTGGATGGAAGATGCCTAAGGACTGAGTGGAGGAAAGGTATGGGAGAAGTGATGCATTCTACTTTAATTAAGATACATTTTAAAAAATAAACCTATGGGGGCAACGGTGGCACAAAAGGTATGGGGCAGCTAACACCTTCTGATGTGTCTTAGGGCTCCATTTATAGACAGGGTACTGTAAGTCTGGTCAAGGACTCACAACTGTGGTGCTCACATATGGGTGAATCTACTACTGCCATTTTGCTCAATGGACATAGTATCAAATTGCCCTCTAAATCGGTATTTCTATACCTATGGATCACTGCTACTCTCAGACCCCATCAGAGAAGTTTCTTTGTACAGTAGATGGTGGTTAATGTGAGAAAATAAGTGTGTATGGAGTGCTCAGAAATAAGTGGGACATCCTTATCATCCCCCACGTCTCAAGGTTCAGAGACCATCAAAGAAAACGGGAAAGAAAGATGATATGAACCTGAGGTCAGGGTTGACCAGATCGAAACAGTATCTTCTGGACATGGCAGCTGCTGTGGCTGCCTTGCCGAGACTTGCTAAAGACCAAGCCAGCCAACATTGTAGTGTGGAGGAGAGAGGGGATCTTGAGACCCACCCTCAGTTGAAGACTTATTGACAACTGATGGCTGTTGGGAGGTGGGGAGTCATTTTCAGTGTGTCCTCTCATAGGTCAAGCTCCAGTGAATGGCCCACACCCGTGAGTCTATGAGTAGTGAAAATTGGACGATTGGGTTATAAAAAGGGTCATAAAACCACAATGTTTTGGGGTATGGGGCGCAGATTATATCTGGGAGGAGTTAGGAGGAGCCAAGAATGTGATCAAAATACATTGTATGAATATCTGCGGTTCTCAAGAAGCTGGTAAAAACACTATGTTAAAAATTATTAATTATTAATCCATCTGCTGATGAAGCCACTGATGAAGTCAGAACCTCTTGATCCAGTCACCCACTAAAGCCTGTCACCTGCACCCAAACCTTCAACCCTTGAGCCTTTGGCGGGCTATTTTCAGACTCAAACTATAGCATTGTCTTCACTGACATTTTTTTGTTTGTCAGTTGGGAATTTTTGTTCTTTCCAGAGAGATAATAAAGATACCCTGTGATGATCCATTTTAGAAGGGATAGACTTCCCAGGTGAAGCCACAGTTGGGGAGTATTCGGAGTGACTTTTATAGCACCTTTACCAGCATAGCCAAGAAAGGCCCATGCAACACCAAGTCTCCAGCAGCAGCAGCAGCAGCACCGACTCGTCTCCGATGAAGCCTTGAAGCATACCTTGAGATGTGTATGCAGTGAGGGGGGCTGCGGTCTTCAAAGGAAGATGCTGGTGTATTGGTGTGGAGCATAGGCGCTCTGGGTCAAGCTTTCAGTGTTACAAAAACAAAAACAAACAAACAAAACAACAACAAAGAACAGCAATAACAGAAACTCCAAAAAGAAAGACCGCATTGGAAAGGAAAGTCATGATGCAAGCATGTCCTTTTCCTGGTCCCTCATCAGCTTCCTCCCCATTAGTGGTCATGTAAGAATACTCTAGTGTCACTCAATGCAAAAGCCCCAAGGTACTGGTGTGAAAGTCATGATGCAGACTGTAGGTTCTTTGAGCTGAAAGTTTTGTGAGATCAGAACCAAGAAGCTACCTTTGGCATCCTTTCTAAGTGCTTACTGCTTAGTTTCCAAAGTCTGAGGACTTCTGTAGGAACCTAGATACAGGGAAGGAGAGCCTTTTTGTTTTTATAATTTGTGTATGGGTGCTTTGCCTGCATGTACGTCTGTGCACCACATGTGTGCCTGGTATCCATGGAGACCAAAAGAGAGCACTGAACCTGGACCTGGAGTTACAGACAGTTGTGAGCTACCACATGGTGCTGGGAATCCAAAGCATCTTCCCAAACAGCCAGTGCTCTTAACTACTGAGTTGTCTTGCCAGCCCCAATTTTATTAAATCTCAGCACCAGACAGGTTTCCCAACATCCATTGTAAGTTGGACAGAACTGAACCCAAAGTGCAGGTCCAAAGAATTTCTTTCAAGGGACTGGGGGGATGGCTTTTTTTGTGAAGTACTATGTAAGCACGAGAACTTGAGCACAGAACACTCGGGTTAAAAAAATATAGGCACACAGCTTGCACCTGTAATGCTAACACTGGGACCGCATAGACAGGAGGATCCTTGGGGTGCAGTGACCGGCCAGTCTAGCTGAATCAGTAGTGTCAAGTGAAAAGCCTTGGTTAAAGACTAAGGTGAACAGAGGCTGAGGAAGAACTTGATGTTGACCTCTGGCCTACACACACACACACACACACACACACACACACACGAGTGTGCAGTTTCTTCCCTTGGGATTGTTTATGCCTGGTATTCAGTGTGTATCAGCAAGGCTGTCAATATGCTAAACATGGACTTTCTTTAGGCCTTGGCGTAGGCAAATCCATCACTCCAATCCTAAGATTCTTCCCTTCATGGCCCAGCAACTAAGAGACAACCTCTGGTCTGTCCATATGGTCATTTGTCAGTGTAGGTAATTCTCCTCTCTCCACAGGTCTAACCTTAGCACCAGGCTGGTTTATGTGTGGGGGGGTGTCCTCAGGTGGATGCTATCCCAGCCAGTCTGGCTTGATTTTGGTGTCAAGGTGCCTGTTTCCACATGTCCCACCAGAGGCCCGGAGGTGAGATGGCATTCTTGGTTGGGTGCTGGCACCTTAGTGGGCAAATGTCACAGGCTGTGCAACCACTGCTGAGTTGCTCCTAGAATTCCCCCTCCCCCCGCAGTGTTGCCTCCATGGTACTTCTGTTCTGAGAAATCCTGCAAGAGACTGGATGGAGCAGCACAAGGCGGGTGGAAATGCAAGCCACAGCCATGAGGCTGTTGGTGAGGTCTGATCCATAAGAGGCTGCTTGCGACCCTTGTGCCTGTGGTACACATGGAAGGCAGTGTAGGCTGGGGAATGATCGGGGAAACTCTCTTTTCCAGTTACTAGCTAAGTTTACTAGCATCTTTGAATGCCTGCTGACAGCCTTAGCCCCATTACTTTCATTTATAGAAAAAGCGTGGGGCTTTCAGAGTACTCGCCCGAGGCCAGACACATTTGTTAGTGCAACGATATAATTCTTGAGCTACTGTAAATATTACCACTGTCACATTAAGAAACCTGGATAGTGCTTTCACTAAAACCCATTTATTCACGCTTCTGTTCCATGAAGACTGTGAACCAAATCAGTTAACTCCTTGCAGGTTTGTGCAGCTTTGGGTGATCATCCTGTCTTCGTTTATTTAGTTCTTCACTTCATTCTTCCAAGAGAAACACCAGCTCTCAGCTTGAACTCTGGGACGTTAACTCTAGTCCTCCGGGATCTGAGGAAGCGGGAGGTTGGCTCCTGCTGTGGGTAAGCAAGGCTGTACTGGTAAGTGAGATGGAATGTGGGCACAGAAGTCGTTGCTGAGTGGGCTCTTGCTTCCTTCCTTAAGCCCAGATAATTGAGCTGTCACAGTTGGCGTTTTATTGGTTCAGATTCAGGTTAGGACTGGAGTCTTCCTTCCCAGTTCCTTCAGTGCTCCATGGAGAAAAGAACAAGGGGGGAAATTCACTGAGGAGTTTTTAGGAAGGCTGCAAGGAAAAGACAGCTGTCAGCTCCTGTGGTCTCGGGGAACCCGAAAGAGGAGAGGGCCACTTAAACACTTCAACCCAGAAAGGAAATAGAAAGCTCTTGCACTTAGTATGTCAAAACCAGCTCAGAAGTGTGACAATGCAGGCAAAGCATTATAATTCCTAGCTAGTCTGGTCATGATCCTCTGGCAGACTGCGCAGTCACGGCTGTGAGAAATGGGGATGAGAGGTACTATATAAATGTCAGCTGTAACATAAATGTCAGGAACTATTATTGTTTGTTAATGGGGGCTAAACTGTTCCTAAGCAAAGATCCAGCTCCCAGCCAGGAAGTTCTCATCCAAGTTCTAACCACCAGTCACCCACCAGAAGAGAAAGAACATCCCTGGTTCTACCAAAGAGTACAGGTGGGATCTGGAGTTGGACGTGAACTGAAGGGTGACTCTGCTCACGAGGTGAGCTCCTAGCCTTCTGTAGTCTGCCTTAGCTCGGCTGGGAAATGGGGCTAATGACAACACTGCCTTGGTTGTTACTGGTGCCAAGGTCTGATGGGGAAGAAGGACATGACCATGGCGTGGCTTCAAGTGCTTCCGCAAAGTACGAGCTGTTGCAGGATGACAGCGGTCATCAGGAACAGGCTTTCAATGCTCCCGAAGGGAGAGCCTCCAAAAGGAAAACTAGCCCTTGGCGGGGATGGGGAAGGTGATAGTGGTGGCAGGTGGCCCACGCTGAAAATGGCAGTCTTCCTTTCCTGCTGCAGACCTGGCCCTAGATTCTTTATTCTAGCTCTGACTCGGCTGCTTCCCAGCGGGTGATCTTGGGCCAGTTTCAGAGGCTCTGGAAGTAATGGCCAGGGCCCTTCCGGCGCTGATGCGGAGCCTAAATCCGGCTCATCACTTGACTCTTGGCTGAGATTCACCTTTCGCCTTCAGTAGCGACTCTCTCACAGCTCCTTGCTTGCACCATGAGGGACTAGGGAAGGCTGGGGGCTGTGTGTAGCTCTAGTGAGTGTGCCCAAGAAAGAAGTTATGCCCTTGAGAGAGATGTGAAGAGGGGCGGCGAAGTGTTGCTATAATGCTGAGAAGCCAGCATGCCGAGAACACTGCAATGAGGTCACAGCTGTCGCAGGCAAAGGAGCTGGGTATCTTCAGGGGGCGGAGAGTCCTGCATTTATAAGTGCAAAAGTCTTTCCTCCACCTCCTTTAGCATCCGACTGTCACCTCTCTTACTCACACCCCAAACCTTACTCTTTCCGACTGTGCAGGCACTCCTTGCTGAAGAGCTCTTGTCCGTGTCTCCTGCGTGGTCCTGTCTGAAACCCTCAGGATTGTTTCCAAGCTGACTCACACCACTAATGTCGGGGAGCCGTGTTACTCGGCGCTGGGCTGTGCAAGCTGTTGCTTGCGCGGTCGCGGGCGCCGCTGCCGCGTGCACCCAGGTCCGCTCGAGGGGCGGGGTTTGGGCGGGGCGGGGGCCGCCCCCTCGGCGTGCGGGCCCCGCCCATCTTTCCCTCCTTCCCCAGCGGACCGCAATGATTTAGAAGTTCAGGAATCCCACGTGACGTCACCGGGGGGGTGATGTAATGCACTCTAAATAGAATGTATTGTAATCTTTGCTCAGTCCAACGTGGTCCCTTCACCCGGGCTCGGCTCTTGCCTTCTCCACACTTGTTTGGTAAGTTCCTAAAAATACGGCGCGGCCACTTCTGGGGCTTTTGCATTTAGCCACTTTTGCTGCACTTGCCGCGCGAGCCGACTTGGGAGCGTCCTTGTTTGCAGGGGTTGGTTCTCCACTGCAGCCGCGAGGTTACTTGGTCCAATGGGCAGGTCACAGGGCAAGGAGTAGGGAGGATGCGATGCTTTCCCCCCTCCTTGATTTGTGTTTGTAAACACTTTGGCGGATCAGAGGGAAGTCCGGCCCCAATTGCTGGTGGACTGTGGAGTTGTGCTGTGTCCTGTAGCCACCCAGAGACCCCACGCCGTGTCTGTCCCGGAGCGCGTCTCGGTGGTTGCTGCGCCGTGCGACTGGAGGGATGCTGAGTGGAGCCAGCGCCGTGTCCGACCCGGTGTGCGTGCGTGTATGGGAGCGCGCGTGAGTTTCCCTGACACGGGGAACAGTTATGAATCGGGGGTGTATGTTTGCCTCCAGAGCCCTGGCAAGGTGCGGAATCCTCCAGAAGTGTGGTCAAGCGGCGGCGGCGGCGGCGGCGGCGGCGGCAGCAGCAGCAGCAACAGAGACTACGAACCAGGAGCCTACCCCGCGTCCCCAGTTTCTCAGTGATGCAGCGGAACCCCGGAGAAAGTTTGCCAACTTCCAACCGGTGCGGCAAAGACACCGGGTCACCTAAGGGCGGCCAGGCGAGTGCGCAGGGGGCTCGCTCTCCGCGGGGTGTCTAGCGGCCGCCGCCACCTCTGGAAACCAACTGCCCGCTGCAGCTGGTGGGCGCGCGCCCGGGGAGGGGCGGTTGCCCTTGAAGGGCACTTGACTTTCGCTCCAGGCGCTCTAGCTCAAGAGTGCTCCAGGCCCCTTGCCTTCACGCCTGCAGCCGCCTCCCGCCTCCGTCCCCTTCGAACTGGCACTGTTACCTCTTCCGGGCTGCCACCCCAAATGACAGCTGGGGCCCGAGCCGCGCTAAGCGCAGGCGGTTCTCAGCACGCTGCGATGGAGCCTGCCTTTGAGCCAAATTCTCCACCGAACCGCTTAAACTTTTCACAAAGTTCTTAGAGGGTCGAGGCAAGAAAGAGCCAAGAGAGTCCCCTCCCTCCCACTCCGCCACTTGGAGGGGGACTATATCCCCTATATTCCGCTTTTGTGGGGAGGGGGTCATAGATTTATTTTCAGGAGGTGTCTAGTAGAAAAAGCTCCAACTTTCCCTGAACGAGTGCCGCCCCCACTTGATGCTGGTTCAAGGCCGGGAACTGGAATGAGCTGCTTGTACATTTCCTTGTCAGAGTATGCAAAGCTTGTTTGGTTTTTTTATTTTTCCCTCTCCCTGACATGTGTCAAAGAATAAAGGCTAGCTACAGGTCCATTACGTCATTCTACTGGCCAGTAAGTGTTTGATTAAGGGCTTCAGATACTCAAGGGTCCAGGGGCTCAGAATGCTGACAAAGCAACTCTGATTTTGCCCCCCACCCCCATCCCTGAGCAACTGAGGGTTCCCTGGACACCGTTATTGCCTGCTCTTCCCCGACCCCTCCTTCTCCATCTCTCCCCCGCCCACCTCGTTATCACTCGGCCTGCCCCCGCCTTTTACAGTTTCCCTCAGGGGGAATGCTGTCCCAGGAGTGAGCTGAAGAGCTTCTGGTGTCTGAACACAGTACCTGATGAGCGCTCAATCTGCCCTTTTCTATTTATTATTTAAGAAAGGCACTAGCCAGGACCCTTTTCCCGGGCGAGAATGCTCAGCCTAGACAGAAAAACCCGTGGAAAGGTTTAGATGCCTTATATGCTAATACTGTGTCCCTGTGGTGACTTAGGAAAGCAACACCCCCACAGCTAAGAGCCCAGAGTCCGGTGAATCTCGCGGCCCTAGGGGGAAAGATGAAGGAGCTGACTAAATGAGATTTAGCGGAAAGGATCTAGATTAGACATTTCGTTTCCAAAGTGAGGAGATGTGTCTGGGAGCTGAAGGTACCATACAATACATTGCTGCGTGTGGTACTTTCTTGTTCTCAGCCTTGAGTTTCTAAGTTTACAGAGGAAGTTAAATGCCCAATTTACAGAACTGGGTTAGAATCTTCCCCCTTTGCCCTTTAAATCTACACTGGCCACAACAACACCACTGTGTGCGACTTGTTCAGGGGACATAGAGTGAAAACTTTTGGGGTGAGTGAAGAAGGATAGTGGGAATCAACTATAAGCAAACTCAGGCACAAGCTTTTGGCTGGAAGGGGACAGGGGACTTGAGTGCTCTTTGATTTGGAGATGGAAGAAACTAAATAAAGGGAATTTTATATTCTGAATAGGTGGCATTACTTGAAGAACACGTGTTTTGTTATAATTAGATCTACTTTCTCCAGCGTGCTCTAGCTGTAGAGCAGGCTTTGGGAACTCCTGACTGGAGACTGATTGACACCCCCTTCCTCAAGTTCGTGGCAGTATTATTTATTCACATCTAGAGATGAAATAGTATAACTCCCTATGCAATGCAGGGGCATTGAAAATGTTAAACTTCTTGTTTGTAATGCAGAGACCTAAGGGGAAAATGGCCGGGTCATGGGCCCTGGAGAGTGTGATTAATGATCAGTGATTTAGTGATCGGTGATTAGTGGTTTTATTCAAACTGTTACCTCTGACCAGAAGCACACATCAGAGGATTAACAGGCTCTTTAGATAAATGCTCATTAGTGGAAGGGGAAAAGCAAAGATAATAGGCGTGCACCCAGGGACAACTTTCGAAGAAAATCATTCCCGTCTTCAGAATAATAAGCTCTCTTAACAGAAAGCCCTTTTAATTTAAAACTTGCTTTTATCTTGTAAATCAAAGTTAGATGTAAAAGTTTGTAGTGCCATTATAACCTAAATTTTCCCATATCCACTAGATGTGGATTATCCCAGTAGCGATATTTTTTTTATTTAAATAAACAATTGGACCTTTAGAGTTGCTGAACCCTGACAAGCTTGGCTCCCAGGGTTGGAAGGTGTCCCCCCTTTATGGATGGAGAGTGCACTTTGCTAACTAGATGGCGCACTGTTCTTTGGTGTTCTGAGCTGCAGAGCACAGGGAGTAGAAACTGAGCATGTAGCTGCTTGAGAGGTGTTCTTCAACACAACCAAGTTCACTCTGTGTAGGATTGGAGGCTAGACAGGGCTACAAGTTCACCCAGTCACATTTTCCATGTCAGTTAAATCTGGGGAGTTGAAGGCTCCTGGAAAAATTAGTCTCATTACTAAAAGAATTGTAAAGAAGGAGCAAAGAAGGCACCAGCGTGCGTGAGCGGCCTCTGAGCTGCCGAGGGCTTGGACTATCAGGCCTGCTCTCCTTTTAGTGAAGAGCTAGCCCGCAATCTTCTGGTTTGAAATACTGAGGCAAGCACTCAAAGATGTGTTTCCTTTCTGATCTTGCTGGCTAAAAGAAGGTTCAAGAAAGAAGGGAAATTTTTGATCTGGTGACTGCAGAAGGCAACACGTCGCGGTTTTACTCTACCAGCCATGGTAAGAGCAGCTCATGTTTGCGGAGCAGAGAAAGCATTTCCCATCAGTTGAGATCAGCCTTGTATTTTCCCAGATAGAAGTTGGTAGTGGATTTTTATTTTGCATTTGTATGCGTGTGTGTGTTGCTAGTTTGCTTGGATTGGTAGGATTTTGTATAGCTCTGTGTGTGTGTGTGTGTGTGTGTGTGTGTAAAACCTTTATTTCTGGAATAAAATATGTTCATGAGCCTGTGAACTGCTGTTGGGCAGCTATGAAGAACAGCAAGCAAGGTGTCAGGTAAAAAAAAAAAATTCTCTCCAGAAAGCTTTCATTAGTCACTTTAATAAGTGCTTGAGTTTTAGCAAGACAGCATTCTTTTTAAAGAAACCTAAAGATTAAAGACAAAGCAAAATATTTGCTTCCACGTTCAAACTTAGATACAGGCTCCCCTGCAGAAGGGTGCTGTTCATTAAATATTAGTTTTGCTTTAGTTCTAGGATAACTCACTGCCTTCTCATACACTTTCTCATTTTTGGGTGCTAACATCATTTTTATATCAATTTGTTACCTTAATTCCTTATGTTTGTATCAATTTTTATTGCCAACTTGACTCAGTAAATACATTTATTCAACTGATAATCTCTCCAAGTCAGACTTTTTTTTTTAAAGGAAATAGCTAAATTACCTGTAGGTCAGAAGTCATTTGTGAACTTACTGTCTTTTTATACTGATCAGTCAGATTTTTAGATCGATCCTGGAAAACAAAGGAATCTGTGCTTTTATTTCTATCTTGCTTTGATGTTTCAGCTCTTGAGTAGACGGTGAAGTAAATGGTAGGCTGTTAGAGGTGTCTCCTGTACAGCTTTTCAGTTGTAGAATATTTTTATTGTAACTCTTTACCTGCTTCTCACACCTGCGTGCCCCAAATGCTTCAGAGGTTTTGCACTGAGATCTGAACTGATGTCACAGCCCCAGTGTCCCCACTTCCTACGGTGATTTACTTTTTACAAAAGGATAAATCATTGGAGTGTTTGTCTTGAGTTGAAAATGATTTTGTTGGAGTCTGATGGCCCCTGCACCCTCCAGCTGGGAGCTTCATCCGTGCAGTTCGCTTTCTCCTGGTTGCTCTGTTAGATTGAACTTAGGATTTGAGTGGTCTTAGTATTTTAGTCTCCTTTTCTTTTCCCTTTCAAAGCAATGCTGTTAGTCACAAAATTAATGTGATCAAGGCTGGTGTTTCCCATCTATATGCTGCTTTTGCTGCCTGCAAATTGGATTTCTAAGGCAATTTAAGATCTTTTTTTTTTTTTTTTTGAAGCTGCTTTCTTGGATGAAGCTGGACAATGATCTCAGTCAATTTATTATCTTGTCTAGTTTGACTGCCGCTGTGTTATGGGAATCAACTAAGGGTTTTGTAAATTAGTGCTTAAACCTTTACATTGAGGACTATTTCCAAATTCTGTTTAAGAAAAATGATACCATTGAGATAAGGAGATGAACCGAGCGCAGTAGCTTTGAATATTTAAGTCTGGGAGCTAAAACCTCACAAAGGAGCCCTTCCTGCTGCTGTGTGTGAACTGGATGAACTGTTTGTCACAGGGCTCTGTGCAGGAAGCCTGGTACCTTAAACATGACAGCATGTAGCATTTTTACTGCAGAATTATTAGATTTAGTAACAAGGAAAAATTAACAATTAGTATGTTTGTTAAATACCCATTAATTCAGTAGTTCGGAATCACAAATGAGGAATTCAAAATAAGAGAGCTTTCAGAAAGATGGAAGGCTTCTTAGGGTTTCCCAGGTAGTGATAACACTCTTCCAAAAACACCAGGAAAATTTCTGAGAAAAGTTTCTGGGACTTTCAAAGAATTCTCAGAGTTCAGGGAAAATTGCCAAATGCCTGTGATGGGACATGAGGTGCCAGTTGACTTTTCCACAGGTTCAATCTATGGTCTCCTCCCCTTTTTAATCTGAAAATTAGTCAGGAATAACTACACTGATTGGAAATTGAATATTTAAATTGATTTCTTGTATTTTCTCAAGGTTCACATTTCTAGTCCCTGGCCCCCAAATTAACAAGTGTGGAAAACTACCATGGTGGTATTTGACCCAATCCTGGAGGGAGTAAAAGGTTCTTTTTACTCAGCCTAGAGACTTTGATGGTGGGTAGAAACCTGCAGCTGAATATGGATGCTGGAGCCAGGAAAGAGCCTCCTGGTCAACCTCTCCAGTGAGCAGAAGAGACCCTGAAGCCTGGCTATAGTTGTTAGCTTATCTAAGGTCCATGCCAGAGGGTGGGAACCAGGTCTGAATGCCTGGCCCCTGCCTTCAGCCTGGCAGACTACCTACATGCCCCTGTCAGGGACACATACAGCAGAAGCCAAGGCTTTGGAACCTTCCCTCTTTTCAAGCCTTTTCACGGATGGCCTTTCAAAGATAAGTTTTTAAAACTGATTTGACTGCCTTGACCAAACTGTAGTTTCTAGTCCATATTTGCATATGTATATATATGAAATGCTCAATTTCTTAATACTGATATTTTAAAAATTTTTGCCTTAAAATCTTCTTCATGGTGATATTAAGCCTTACAAAACTATACTATTGAGACTTCATTTGAGAATACAAACTGGGTAGACTAGAAATGGTTGAAAAGGCCATCTCAGAGTGAGGCAACGACTTTCTTTAATTGCCTTCATCACCTTTAAGGACAGGGGCCGAGAAAAGTCTTGAAGCTTATGTTAATTACCATTCTGTTGAAGAGATCAAGTGCTCGACTCACTCTGACCGTTTTCTTTTGCCGGGCACCCATCTGCAATGTATTATGTTTTCCAAGTCAGCGTAGGGGAGAGTTTGGAGGTAAATGCTATTCTGCGAAAAGTGAGTTGTCTGGAAGCGTGCTCTTTGGGTTTCATTGGCAAAACTTGACAACTTATAGCTAGCAGGAATAATTTAGCAGCACAGAGGGCTCCAGAGTCCTGGGCATTTTCTTTCTGATTTAGGCTCTGCCCACATTGGATTGGAGAACAAGAGTATCTAAACAGAAACCGTGAATGCTTGCACTGTGTGTGCCGGTTGGCTTGACCCACAGCTTTCCTTTCCAGCATTCTACATCAGAATCCAGCCCTCTTTCATTCTTTTATTACAGTGAGGAGCCCCTATGTTGCAGGCGTGATTTCTCAAATGTAACACATTTTGGCAAATTTTATGCCACTCTCTCCCAGCCGGCTTCCCAAGGGGGGAAACAGGCAACAATAATAACAACAACAAAATCTTTGTTTTTCTTTAAATCAGCTGACTATTAGAAGACAGACACTTCATTTCCATTTGGTCAGTTTGGTAGGACCATGTCACTTTATTAAAAGTGGATTTTTCTCTTTGAGTAAGCCTGGTTTCTAAAGCTTGGGTTTCAACTTTTGCAAGTAGAGGGCACGGGGATAAAGTTCATTTCTAGCAAGGTACTGAGGTGCGACATGGTGAAGTTTGGAAGAACCCGGTTTGCCTCGCTGCAAGGACAGCCCTGTGACTCCTCAGAGTGGAAAGGAGCTGTGTTGTAGCTTTGAGTCAGGAGCAGCTCTCAGGATGCTGCCAACCTCCAGTGTCAGTAGGTCTGGTCTGTCTGGTCTGGTCTGGTCTGGTCTGTCTGGTCTTTTCTTTCTCCCAGGGGCCCGTGAATGGTAAGCCCACACCTTTTACTACCGAGTTATATCCCCAGGCCCAGGGTCATTTCTCTGCTGAAACGTGGCAAAAGCTCTCTTCCTCCATTCTTTACATTGACTTCATGTTAATGTTTTGCTAGATTTCTTTTTCATATTCAGCCTTTCAGACTACTTCGCACTCAGGAATAGTCCTACAAGGCTGCATCACAAATGCAGGCACGCCAGAGATAGGGCTCTTCCTCCATAGGTAACTCAGCTTTCATATCTGACCTTTGAAGAAACAATTAGGGAGACAAGATAGAGAAAAGCAATCGACAGTGTCTGGTTCTCTCCACCATTTCTGGCTCCACTGTGCTCTCTATAGCAACAGGCAAAGCAAGGCTAGGAAGACCCTCAGGTTTTACCCATCTTATTGGATTGTGCTGTCTCTGTTTCTTCTGTTTTGAGACAGGGCTCATTGTGAAGCTCAGGTTGACCTCCATCTCCAGATCCTCATGCCTCAGTTTCCCACATTCTTGCTAAAAGAGCACTAGCTAAAGGAGGGCATTCCAATAGAAGAGGCAACTGATGTCATTTGACGTAATCAGAAGCCACACTAAGAAGAAACAGGAGTTCATTTTAATAGCTGTTTGGCCCAGTATATCCCAGATATTATCATTGCAGATTTCAACATATAACCAAAAACATCAATGCGATAGTTTACATTCTTTTACTTTTTTTGGTAATGAAATCCTTGAAATCTGGGTGTATTTTACTATATCAATTTTGGATAGCCCCATGTCAAGTACTCAGTAGCCACGTGTGGCCAGTGACTACCATGTCAGACAATGCAAGTTTGCACCTGGCTCTTAATCAAGGCAGCCCAAGGGAACCACCTGTGACAGGCTTCCGTTAGCTGATTCCCAGTTGATGATGTGGGATGGGGCTGGGGCCCCGTGGGCTTATAAAGACCCTCAATGTGCGGTGAACCTAGAGAGCCCGAGTTCTAACATCTTTAAAGCGTTTTCTCTACAATTCCATGATTTTCCTTAAGGGAAGAGATTACAAGGAAGTCTTCATTCAGAGTTTGGGTGCAGCAAGCGGTGGGTACAGTAATGCGGCACTTTGTGAAACACGTTTAGGAAAACATAATCAGGAGTTGCTGAGATGGCTCGGTCAGTCAAGGTGCTTGCCACCAGTCCTGACCACCTAATTCTGGTCTCCAGATTGTGTGTCATAGAAGGAAAGAACCACATGCTGAACTCCCCACATGCATGATGTAGCATGTGCACAGCTATAAATACAACAAAAATAAATGAACAAGTAAATGCAAAAAGTTAAATTGGAAACACAATGAATGAAAATGAAACTTTACAGAGTGACTTATTTAGCGATGATCCTAGGGGCCAGACGTGAGCTCTGTTATATATAAGCCCTGAACATGGCTGTCTAGAAAAATGCGCTACCCGATGCCTTAGCTTTCAGATTTCTTTACATGCCACTCGCAGAAAGTCTCCATCTGGGAAAAGGTCAAGGACCCCACAGTTTGCTTATTTTGCCAGCTTACTTTCCTGCCCCTGTACTATTTGGGGAGGGAAAATCTTACTTCCCTGGAGACATCTGGATCCCTTAGAGTTTATTCTGTTCAAACACAAGCTTGGTGTCACTGCCTAGGCCAAAGTCACCTAGGGCAAGACATGAACTGTCAACTCCTGAACTGAAGGCAATCATCCTATCTGTCACCCTTAAATACATTTTAAGACCCAGTATTTCTCAACGAACACTAGAACGTCTGCTAATATATACCTGTTTGTATTCTCATACCTGTGGGGGTTCACATGATTTCAGTCCCTGTCTCCACTATAGGATGCAAAAGATAAACATAGGGATTCCCAAGCTCTTCCCATACCTGTCTTGGGGAGTCCACAAGCAGCATTGCCTGTGGAAAGGAGGAGAGACCTCATTGTCCATCCCTTGTGACTTTATACTTTTGAGAACCTCTGCCTTTCCAACTTCCCGGGTAACTTCACTTGGACCCCCTGTCTATATCCAAATTCATGTCTTTTTATTTTTAAACTTGTTTTTAAAACATGTCTTAAAGCCGTTGGAAGAATTTCGTCTCTAATTATGAACACATAGTTTCAAACTATGTGATGGAGAAACTGAGGAATTGATAAGGTGAGCACTTTTTTACCCATTGTTTGAATGGGTGAACAGGATAAGAAACGACCTTAGATTTTTGAGGGCCATGTCCTTAAATATAAGCCTTACTCTGCATGGCCTACAGGTGTGGATCTTCCATTTGTTTTTGGCCATTGCCATTGTTCATGTCTCTGCCTTAACACCTTTTTTTGCACTTTAATGGTTTTTGTGACTGTAAGCTCCCTAGCTTCGGGCTACATGTACCTGGATTGATTAACAAACATAGAAATGTATACTAACTTCCTGGCACAGGATCTATTCTAAACATTGCAATGAGGCACCTGTTGCAAACCTGTGTTTTGGTTAGTTTGTAGGGCAAACTTTCTTTAAGGCTACTTTGTGATTGACAGAGTGTGTATGTGGCTAGACATTGAGGTTGATGGTGCAAGTCGCTCCTCTGTTAGGGGAATGAAGGTAAAGGTCTCTCGTTATTTTTATTCATTGAGTAAGGTAGACTCTGGTCTGGTTCCCTAGCGAGGCTTGATAAAACACTATAGCTCTCAACCTGTCAGTGTGCCATCTTCACACTTGGCCTGGAGCTACCTGCTTTTGAGATCTGGGTTTTGTTTTCTCTTAATAACGGCAGTAGATAGGGTGTGGCTGTGGCAGATTTTGTGTCTGTATCATCAATGGATGAGGCATACGTTGTAATTAACACTGCGTTTTGTGATCAATGCCAGGGAGCAGTTATCCTATTTCTTTTGCTAAGCATTTTGTTAAAAGTTAAAGCAACTTTGATCTCTCTCTCTCTCTCTCTTTCTTTCTCTCTCTCTCTCTCCCCTCCCCCGTGTGTGTATGTGTTTATGCTCATATAAAAACAATATATGAATAAAACCCTTAGGTATTGAGGACTAACATGTTACTAGGGAACATGCTTGCTTGTGAATACACTCATCATCTGTTTGCTTGTGTTCCTGTTTTGTTTATCTGGGACAGGGTCTTACTGCATAGCTCAGGCCAGCCTTAATACTCCCTTGAACTTGGATTCCCCTGTTTCAACATCCCCCGCCCCGCAAGTCTTGGACTGCAAGCCTACACCATCATGCCAGGCATCATCATCCTTTGCTAGGATGCCCATGAATAAACTGTCCCACTTTTTAGGGCAAGTCTATTTGTAATGTTGGTTTAGGTACGTACTGTTGATTCAAAGGCATTGCTACACTAAAAGAATTAAGATCGTATTGAAAACATCCTCCTTCTTAAAGGCAGCCTGCCTAAGCACACACTGTTTACAATTTCATCTTCTCATTTGCAAAGCCAATGACTAACAACCACCATTCTTAGTGCTGGGCTCCATGGACGTCATAGGGTTGATGGTGTATGGAATTTTGGCACCATGAAGCAGCGTATAATTTGAAGTTGTACTTTTTGCTAAATACCCATGCTAATCCCCAAGCCACTCAAAACATTAAAAAAAACCCAAACAACAATGTCTGCTGCTTGGGTGGAGACAGTGCTGGGAGATAAGTACACTAGTTTTTTTGTTTGTTTGTTTGTTTGTTTGTTTGTTTTTTCATGTATTTTAGAAGCACTTTCAAAAACCAGGAGAAAAAACAAAAGCAAAAACATAACTCAACATGCCCTCTGGAGGGGACCCCTTTAAGGCAGACAACTTAACCCTTAAATACTGCCTTCATTTTTATTCTTTCCAGGAAAAAAACCCACCTTTTTAAAAGCACAAAAACTCATGTATCTTTAAAGAAAGGCTGTAAGAGGGAATTGTGTGAGTGGTTTATATTTAATGCTTAACACATATTTGAAAAACTCTATTTGGGAAGTTTTATATTCTTTTGATTAGTTTTAGTTACTTATGCATATTTTAAAAATAGAAGCTTCTGAGACTGTCACAACACTGGTGGGACAGTATACTTAAAATGCTTAAGGTTTGTGTTAGGTATATCCTACCTCAGCTATATAAAAGAGGGAACAAAGTTTGTTTGTACCTGTCACGTAGATAGGGTGGCAGAATGTGTAGAACATTTGGTCCATGCTAGTTAGGTGTGCTTTGGTGTTTCAACAGGGAGATTAAAAAAAATTCTAAAGAGGTTTTTTGTCATTTCAGACTAATGCAGAAAGATGACATTGGAGAGAGAGAGAGAGAGAGAGAGAGAGAGAGAGAGAGAGAGAGAGAGAGAGAGAGTGCATATGCATGTCTTGCAATTTGGAAATGTAGGAAATCTCAGCAGCCTAGACGTAGACTCAGCATCAGATGTCTGCTTCTTGGAGACTGGCTTGGATCAGTGTATGCCCTGTGTATTGAGAGCTCGGTCATTTAATTTAGAAAATTTGTCTTACTTGGTCACTTTTGTTTGGGTTTCTTGATTACTTTTCTTAACATAAGGATCAATGAGGAAAGTTAGCTGTGGTGCCTTTGTGGGCTATGAAAGGGACCAGAACCTCATTCCTCAGAGGGACACTGGCCTGTGAGAAAATTCTCCAGGGACAGTGTGGAAATTGAAAGTTCTGAAAGCTGAGCCTGTGGGGAAAGGTCCAGGAAACTGGAGCTGTTTGCCAGGGAAAAGAGAGGTCACAGGCTGGTGTGGGATGCCGTGAGCATGGCGAGGACCGTTTCCCGGCTTCAGAAGACAGTGGGGATGACAGAAGGGAAGTTGGTCATTGCTGACCTTTAAACACTCAGCCAGAGCTCGCAGCCAGCTTCAGGAACATGGCTCACTGGCATCTGCTCAGAAGGAACCTTGTGGATCCAGAAGCCACAGGCTCTAAAATGGAAACCTCTGAGCTCAGTGACACATTAGCATCTTCCTAACACTCCAGTCACAGGAATACATCAGTCTGAAATTGCCGTGATCAAATATGAGCATCTTCGTGAGGTCCAACCATGTATTCTTGTAAACATATCACATCTGCAGTGGGCTCTTTATCTTTACATTGATTTGACCCTGAGAGGATCAGACATATTTGAAAAATTGTGCATCAGTACCAAACATGTGAATTTTTTTCTTGCCTTTAATCCTTAAAAAAATACAGTTGCTATGAGTTGGATCTTGAATGTCACCCAAAGGCCATGGATTAAAAGCATGGTCCCAGCCTGCGATAGTATTGGGGGGGGTAATGGACACATTAAGAGGTGGAACCTAGTAGAAGGAAGTTAGATCACTAGGAGAACCATGACATAAACAGCTTTGCTCTGCCACATGCTTCAGACATGACTGATGTACTGTCCCACCTCAGGCCCCAGAGCGCTGGAACCGGCTGATCTAGGACTGAAGTCTCTGGAACTAGGAGCCCAACCACCTTTCTCATCTTAAGTTGTTTGCTTTGGGTCTTTTGTCATAGGAACAGAAAACTGAGGAATGCGGGAGTATAACAATGGCTTGCATAGCGTTTGCTTTGTGTTAAGAATTATGAGTAGTCTAGAGACAGAGTAAAGAATATGAGGGCCATGGACTGCATCCACACACTGTGCCATCCTGTATACAGGACACAAGCATCTGAAGGTTTGGATGTTTGCAGGGAGTCTTGGTACCACAGAGTCAGTCTCCTATGTATATCAAGAAATGGCTATTAAAGGCATAATGAGTCAATGAACATATGTTAGCATGTATAGCCAAGAATGACTCTTTACCAGTACTTAGAACTGTCAGCATCTAAGTGCTTCTTTGTGAGATCAACTGTCTGTTTACCCAAGAACCCATGCCTAGGCAGCCACTAAGAAGACTTTGGAAATTGTTTTATTTAGTTACTAATTTATTTGTGTGTGTGTGTGTATGTGCATTTGTGTGTGTGCATTTGTGCATCTGTAGTAATACATGTCGCAGGAAAGGAGTGGGAGTCAGAAGACAATTTGCAGGAGTCACTTTTCTCCTACCCCGTTAGTCCCAGGGAATCTAACTTACATCATTCAGGCTTGGCAACATCTTTTACTGGCTGAGCCAGTAAAGTCCCCCATTTTTAGGACTTTTAATGAAATTTCATGCAAAATATCTTATTAGGATGACATACTGCAGCATGGTGGGACCTGCAGAGTGATATTTCGCTTCCAAGCCATGAGTAAAGAAGCCAAAATACACCGGGC